>CM046031.1:20132170-20694215 GCA_025215565.1 Flaveria ramosissima
GTGTGTGTGTGTATGTGTGTATGTGTGTATGTGTGTATGTGTGTATGTATGTATGTATGTATGTATGTATGTATGTATGTATGTATGTATGTATGTATGTATGTATGTATGTGTGTATGTATGTATGTATGTGTGTGTATGTGTGTATGTGTGTATGTGTGTATGTGTGTATGTGTGTATGTATGTGTGTTTGTATGTATGTATGTATGTGTGTATGTATGTATGTATGTGTGTATGTATGTATGTATGTGTGTATGTATGTATGTATGTGTGTATGTATGTATGTATGTGTGTATGTATGTATGTATGTGTGTATGTATGTATGTATGTATGTGTGTATGTATGTATGTATGTATGTATGTATGTATGTATGTATGTATGTATGTATGTATGTATGTATGTATGTATGTATGTATGTATGTATGTATGTATGTATGTATGTATGAAATCATGTATATGTATGTATATATGGTATACACTTTTGTTCTTGATTTGTACTGCACATATAAGTTTTAAGATGATTGAAATAATCCATGTATATGGTGATCATGATCTGGAGATTTTAAGTTTTTATTCACATTTGATTTAAAGAAAAGATAAAAACAAGTTACAATTAAAGGTACTCATGTGTTAATGGGACATGACCACTAGAAAATCTTCCATGAAATTTAATTGACAAGCGATCTGGAGAATAAGAAGTTAAAAACCATTAAAATATAGTTAAAAGTTAGTAACATAACTAAAAATAAAAGTTTTGATGATTGGGTTAACCTTGTAAACGTTTTACGATTAAAAACGCGTTAAAACGGTGTTTTCGGGTCTAAAACAAATGCTTTTGCACAAATCCGGTTTTGGAAAGAAAATAATAAAGTTTCTTAAGTTAATAACTTATGTTATTAAGTATATAACAAACCCATAACAAGCAAGATATTCGGTGATGATTTTATACGCGCGAAAAAGCCGAAAATTGACAATTTCGGGTAAAATTAATGGACTGTTTTGGAACTGATTTTTAACAAAATATTTTCAGATGGTTTTTGGTATAAAAGATTCATATTTAAAAATATAAAATGGTCATAATATATATGTGGGTTGATGTACGATTTATGTGTGTAAAACCGTGCGGTTTCGGGTCAAAAATCACCGTATACGGGAGAAATTTGGGTCAAACATAATTGATCATATTTTTATTATAAAACTTGTCTAAAATAGTTTCACGTATATTATACTACTTAAAATTTAATTACTTGTTAATAATATTAATAAAAGTTGAGTTGTGATAAATAAAGTAATATTTATAAAGTAATAATATAAGATATGGTTTTCTTTACTAGAATAAGAATATAGATATATCTAATTACTAAAACTTAAATAAAATATTATTATGAAATCATAATTAGTTATTTATTTGTTTGTTTATTTAATCATATATTCATTTATTTATTTGTTTGTTTGTTTGTATAATACATAACTTAGTAAATTTTACGTTATATTCTCATATATGTTCATGTGTTTATTTTGTGTGTGTGTTATTTGGTGTTGTTTAAGGGTTAAATGGTTGATTTAATAAATGAATATTTGTCATATAATATTAATTATTAAACTAAAACCGAAAGTCACCAACGGGTCTTTTAAAAATGGATTTCAAGATAAGTCTAGTGAGTTGGGTAAGCAACTTAAGTATTAGACTTATTACTCGACAATTAATAGATTATTTGTGTTTAGGGCGTTAATTGGTCATTTATTTTCCGGACTCGATTTTTGCTAGATTATCTCCTTGTCACATTTGAAGGTGAGATTTCACAGCCCTAGTTTTAAATAACGTTTTATTTAACTGTTTTTGGGGGAAAACATGCTATAACGATTTTAGTTTATGATATGATTATGGAATAATTGCGTGATCTTTATGATGGTCTTGAGTTGTTTTATTATTTGTGCATGGCTACCCTCTTACATAATCATTAACCCTTGGAGAGCCACAGGATATATTAGTAGATCTATTGGGTTTGACAACCGCCCCTCGGGATCGGTTGCCACCGGTTCGATACGGAGGGAATATATGTTGAAAGGATTTGAGGGACTATGCGTCTTGTTTTGATTATTGGACTCTTGGTTGCGATCATATTCAGTGGACCTAGCAAGTCCTTGATGATCCAGGGGTTGATTCAGGAATAATTATGTGTAACGCCCGGGATAAAGTCCAAACGAGCAAATGAATAATAATGGGTTTAGTCGGGATTATTTAATGAAAATAAGCGGGAAATGGATTATGGACCAAGTTACCTTTCGGGTTATGTGTCCGGCAATTTTAAGGTCCCGGGAACGCCCGGTATATATAAACAGAACAGCTTGAGCAACTCTCTGCAACTCAACATCCAATTTCTAGAGAGAGAGTGTAGAGAGAGAAAGTGGAGAGAATTGGTGATTCAAGGCTCGGTTGATCAAGATATTGAAGATCGGTGTTCATGGGCACCCAAAAACAATAAACGACCAAGAATACGGGTAAGAAACATCGTTTAATCGTTCCTTTTGATGTAAACCCGGATTCTAGGGCTTGAGGTTTTTGAAAGTGGCAAAGAATCGCCTAAAACTCACGTTTTTGTGTAAATGATTGAAGTTTTGGGTCAAAAATGGGTTGGTTCGTAATTTCAGCCCGTTATGCGAAACTGGGTGTTCATCCAGCGAAATTATGTAGTCATCCAGCGAAACTATGGATCTTCCTGTGAAACTATAGTTTCGCAGGTAGTTTCGCAGACATGGTTTTCCAATGAAAGTTGGGCGAAACTTGCAGCGAAGGTGCCAGCGAAACTACCAGCGAAACTAGCAGCAAAACTGCTGATCTTGCAGTGAAATTAGGCAGAAATTAACTCCTTTGAGTGTTAACTTATCTGCAGGTTGTGAAGTGTTACCCTTGCTTAGAAAGCTTGATTGAGAAGCTACTCACTGAGTCCAGGTGAGTTCTAGATCCCCTATTTTAAAGGTTTTAAACTTGTTTGGGGCTGGAAATCATTATACTAAATATACGTTTCTAAATGACCAAGAATTTAAGAGGTTTAACAAGAAGATCAATTTTTCTATAAGGAAATGTGCTATATAAAAGTGTTAAGATAAAAAAATTTTGCGCTGACCTAGCAGCCCGGCCCCAGCCAGGGGCGTTGCCCCTTGGACCCGACTAGGGACTGCTGCCCCTAGGACCCCGCTGTCAGGGGCTGCCGCCCCCGAACCCCCGTTGCCCCGCGGAAGATCAGTTATGTTTTCTGATGACTTATGCTTGTTGTGTGTATGTTTATGTATGTGAATGTATGATGCATGATGTTTATGATGATGGGTGATGGTATATGTTATGTATAATGATGTGTGATGATGCTATGCTTAAGTATGATATGTTCCTTATTACGTATTATGACGTGACTCTACGTGGTGTGATTATGATAATGAACGTAAAGTATTATCTTAACAAAGTGAAAGATTTAAGATAATGAAAGTGGAACATAATGAATGAACGAATGAAAGGAGGTTCACAACTCATTGAGAATTGTTAGCTCAACTGTGTGTTTATAGCGTGCGATCTTGGCTAACCCTTAAGGGTTCACACACAGGGGGAGTTAGTCTATGTGACTACTCCATACGTGCGACATGCGCGATATGTGCGATATGGGATCCTTGTCGCTTAACCCTAGATGATACGGCTTTGTGCTCAAGAGGGGGGTTAAGCATACGACAGGATCTAGATAAAAGTGAAAAGAAAATAAATGTATGAAAAGTGCGATAAGTACGAAACGTGCGATATGTACGAAATGAACGATGATGGAAGATAATAAATATTACCTTGATGTATGTACGATGTATGATCACGTGCGATAGTAAAGTAAACGTTTTGACGAAAGAAAGGTAATATATTTTTATAAAACTAGAACTTACTCAGCAATGTTGACTTTAATGTATTTTCCAGTTGGCAGGTGATGATTGTTGAGGATGGCACGGGTGCAGCTACTTAGCAAGTTTTTGGGATGGCATCCATTTTATATAACGATGATGTTTTTGTGATGTAATGCAAACAAATGATATTTTTGTAACGGTTGACAATGTTGTATTATTTTGCAAAAGCAATTATTTATATATGAAATGGTTTTAAGTATTCCGCTACAATGTTTTAGTAAATGTGAATGTATGTTTTACGTTTTATGTGCGATGATTGTCCAACTGTGAGCGTCCCGGGAACGGGGCCTTACATGTTGGTATCAGAGCTAAAGTTTGAGAGAAATGGGTAAATATTTTCAAAAACCTAAACTTAAACTGAGAATGGGACAAAAGGAAGGGATGCCAGTCCGAGTAGCTACGTGCCATCAGGTATTTTCTATAATGTTAACCGGTATTACGTGCGCATGTTATGTGATTTATGTGCCTTTAGTAGAATTGGATACTGATGTAGTTAGAATAGGAAATGCTCGGGGTATGAATAGTAAAGTAAGTGGGTAATCACAACTGGCCACTGTAATTAGGGACTTACTATACTTGACATAAACTTAGTTATTACCTTGAATGACCGTGTTAGTATTTGAATCTTATAGCGTGCTTAGAGAATGGCTGGAGGTAGATCTTCTAAGGCTTCTCGAGGTGGAGGCCGTTGTGGACGTGGTGCTGGACCACGGGTCACAAGAGGAAGACCTAGAGCTGAAGTGGTGGCTCATGAAGAGCCTGAGACCCCTCATCCGGAGGGTGGTGACGAGAGTGCTAACCTAAGGGCTTCAGTGAAGGAGGCCGTGGTGGAAGAAGTTCACCGTCTGTGGTGACCGAGGTGATCAAGGCTGTGAGGGAAGGAGAGAGGAAGGAAAGGAGGAGACCTCCGGGGAAAAGGGAACGACCAGAGACCGAGACGGTTGTTTCTAGTGAAGGGGATGAAGAGGAAGAGGAGCCTGTGCAAGAAATTGCATGAGGCTGTAACTACAAGGCATTTCAAAGATGCAATGTAAGGCCCCGTTCCCAGGACGCTTACACTTGGATCCTCATCGCACATAAAACATATAATTACATTTAACGTTCATAAACGTCGCAGCGGAATTATCAAAATAGACATCTCATCTCATTATAAAAGCTTTAGCAAAACAATAAATCGTTATCAAGTTACAAAAATATATGTTGCATTACATCACAAAAGCATTATAAAAGTGGATGCCATCCAAAAGAGCTGAGTAGCCGCCTCGTGCCATCCTCAACAACCATTACCTGCCAACTGGAAACACATAAAAGTCAGCATTGCTGAGTGAGTTCTAGTTTTAAATAAAACATACTTTACTTCCTTTTTAAAACCATCCGTTAATTTCGTACGCGATCACACAACATACATACGTACAGATAATACCATTACGTTCCTTACATTCTTCCATTCATTAATCATCGCACAGTACTTTATTATTCGCTTCATTCGTTCATAACTTCTTTTCTTACGTTCGTTCATACCACACATATCGCACGCTCGCACATATCGCACTTTCGTATCTTCGTACCCATCGTACATATCGAACAAATCGCACAAATGGAGTGGTCACTAGGACAGACCTGCTGTGTGTGAACTCTTAGGGGTTTAGCCAAAATCGCACGCTGCCTCATGGATTAGCCAAAATCGCACACTACATAACACACAGTGAATACCACATCACACGTATCGGGGCAATTACCAAAACTAAACCCCCTACTGTGTGTATGAACCCACATGAGTTAGCCAAAATCGCACACTACATAGCACACAGTGAATACCACATCGCACGTATCGGAGCAGTCACCAAGACTGAGCTCTTACTGTGTCTATAGTCCCTTATGAGTTAGCCAAGATCGCACGCTGTAAATACACACACTGTTGAGCTAACAATTCTCAATGAGTTGTGAACCTCCTTTCTTTTACTTGCAAGCCATTCTTACTCTCATTCATTCATTCATGCATGCATTCATTCATCATGTTCCTCTTTTCGTTATCTTCCACTTTAAGTTACATAATACTTTCATTTCATTCATTAACATTCATCGCACAACCCCGGGAAGATAAACATACATAAACAGAAACATCAACGAGATCATGCAAATCATCATACATATCAGCATGCATACATAACATATATCACACCTACCATCATGCATAACATCATACATAACATCATACATAATTCATACATCACACACACCATCACATAAGCATCAATCATACATCGCACATGCCCATCATATCATCTATGACCTCCAAAGTCAACTTACATAAACCCCCGAGAAACTCCCAAGTCAAAACCCACATCTGCACTTTCCCTCAAAAGTCATAAGACAAACCATTGTTCTTTCGGGCGTATGAGCCCTACTTGGGCGTATGGACACCCTCCAGTCGCATGGCCTCCCAGGCGACTGAACACTTGGGCGAATGGACATCAGGCGAATGGACCCTATGCGAATGGACCTATGGGCGAATGGACACCTATGCGTATGGACTCTCAGTCGCATAGCTTTCATTCGTATGGCCTTCAGTCGCATGACTTCAGGCGCATGGGCTTCAGTCGCATACCCTTCGTGCGAATGAACCTCAATCGCATGGCCTCCAGGCGCATGGACCTTAGTCGCATAACCTTCGTGCGAATGAACCTCAGTCGCATGAACTTCAATCGCATGCCTTACAGGCACATGAACTTCAGTCGCATGACTTCTATGTGTATGGACCTCAGTCGCATGGCAATCGTGCGTATGGACCTCAGTTGCATGCCATTCGGCCGTATGGCCTCCAATCGCACCCCATTCAGTCGCCTAGCCCTAGCTGATGCAGAATGCAGTTCAGCCGAACGTAAACTGCCATTTTCGGCCTCCAAGCTCACCCAAACTCGTTCTAAGGCCAAATCAAGCATCCTAAACCTTAGGAAAACACCTACCAAGACATTATTCAAGCATACACAAGCCCGAAATCAAACCCCACACGCATCAAAAACATACACATACGCATACAAACGGGTTCAACACCCAACTTTTTCAAAAACGGGTTTTGATGTGTTCTAGCCCCAAAATCGTTCAAAAATGTGTAAAAGAGGGGTTCTAAAACTCACACAAACAACCCCGTCAAGTAGAGCTTCGATTCAACCCGCTACACTTCAACTTTCACGCTCGAATCCACGCGAACCAAGCTTGAGACCACTTTCTTCCTCTTTTCTCTCTATGGCTGAAATGTGTGAGTGTGGGGGAGGGTGTGGGCTGCCCTCCTCCTTTTATACTCCCACCCATTCAAACTCTTCCCGTTTTGTTAAGTTTGGTCCCTCGACTTTGGACTTTATTTCTTTTTCTTCTTTCGTCGGCTTCAAAGAAAATTTTCGGGTGTTACAAGTCCACCCCCCTTATTTAGGTTTCGTCCCCGAAACCTGTTATTCCTCGAACAAACGTGGGTAATGCTGCCTTATTTCTTCTTCAGTCTCTCATGTTAACTTGGATCCTTTCCTGTGCTTCCACTGTGCACGCACAAGTGGAACCACTTTATTCCTCAGCCTCTTCTGTTTTCGATCGATGATTGCCACTGGTTGCTCCAAATAATTGAGCCGTCCGTCTACCTCGATATCTTCCAGTGGGACAACCATATCTTCGTCTGCTAAACATTTTCCTCAGATGAGATACGTGGAATGCCGGGTGAATCACACTTAGCACATCTGGTAACTTTAATCTATAGGCCACCTCTCCTACTCGAGCAATGATTCGGAAAGGCCCTATGTATCTCAGGCTCAATTTGCCCCGCTTTCTGAACCGAATGATACCCTTCCAAGGTGAGACTTTCAACATAACTCTATCACCCACCTGAAACTCGATCGGTCTACGTCTCCTATCGGCATACGACTTGTGTCTATCTTTGGCTGCCTTCATAAAGGCTTTGATCATCTCGAGCTTCTCAGTCGTAGCCTTGATCACCTTAAACCGTTACCCTGACCCCATCAGGCATTGTCAACTGTATCACCTTCTTGCGACACACAATGTTCGCCTCGAAGTCCGCTAACCAATCCATCCCAAGAACCAAATCGAAGGGCGTATCTATATTCTTATTACTAACAGGCAATATAGCACAGATAGTAGCAGGAATAAAACTTTTACTAGCGTGAGAATCGAACGACACAAAAGCTAAAGGTTGATTTACTAGAAACGTACCTGACACAACATCGGGGTCCGTCCTAGCTTCCTCCTGCGTCATCATGTAGGCGCTGCGCTCGTCCTCTGTCCTTCCCCTCCGGTCTTCTTCACTCCCAAACCTTCCGCCCTTGGCTTTTTATAGTCCTTGCTCATGTGGACAATTTCTCCACAATTGTAACACCTCACAACCCCACATTCTCTAGCCACATGACCAGGCTTCCCACACTTGAAGCAGGAATTTGGTCCCCTTTTGCATTCTCCCGAATGCTCCATCCCGCATTTACCACATATATTTGACCCCGCACCAGGTGTGACCACACTGCGATCATTCCCCCGTGCGTGCTTATTATTCATCGAGACACCACCCCGTCCAGTCCTCTTCCCACTCCAGTTCCGGTCTCCATCATCCTTCCTACTCACCTCCGCCATCACCACAGTCCTTTCATCGTACAACCTCCCCGCCAAATCCACTGCCGGCCTAAACGTGCTTGGTCGGGCAGCGATCATGTGTCTGCGGATGTCCGCTGGCAAGCCCTGAATATACCTTTTAATCTTTCGTGACAAGGGTGTCACCTAATCTGGCACCAGCCATGCCATTTCATTGAACTTGGTGGTGTATTGCTGATGTGTCATCGTTCCCGCCTCCAGCTGCAGGAACTCCCTCTCAACTTTATCCATCTCACGGTGAGGACAAAACACCTCAATCACCAGCCTCTTCAACTCTGACCATCTCATCCTTCCGATAGCCCGACTACCCTCAGCTTGGACTATATTGTCCCACCAACATAGAGCCGAGTCCACAAAAGAGTGGGCAGCAAACTTTACTTTCTGATCCTCCCGGCATTCGCTGATGTTCAAAACAGCTTCCATTTGTCTCACCCACCGGTGAGCAGCAGCAGCAGTGTCGTTACCATCAAAAGTAGGGGGCTTGCATCGTTGAAACGCCCCATAGTTACAGCCTCGTGCCACCTCCGGCGCAGGCTCTTCTTCTTCCTCTTCTTCACAGTCAGAGATAACCGTTTTAGGCTCTAGTTGCTCCCGTCCTCCCGAGGACCTGTTTCTCTCCTCTCTTTCTCCTTCCTTTACAGCCTTAATTACTTCGGTCACCACAGACGATAAGATCGTCTGCATGACCTGATGAACCTCCTCTGCAACTTCCTCTTTCATTAAGACCCTCAAATTTGCACTCTCATCACCAGCCTCCGGATGAGGGGTCTCGGGCTCTTCATGAGCCACCTCTTCAGCTCTAGGTCTTCCTCTCGTGACCCGTGGTCTAGCACCACGTCCACCACGACCTCCACCGCGTGAAACTTTAGACGATCTAACACCGGCCATTCACACGCACACTGAAAGATTCAAACACCAACACGGTCATTCAAGGAAACAATTAGTTTATGTCAAGTATAGTAAGTCCCTAACTACAGTGGCCAGTTGTGATTAGCCACTTACTTTACTCTTCATACCCCGAGCATTACCTATTCTGACTACATCAGTATCTAAATCTACATACAACACATAAACCATATAACATGCGCACGTAATACCGATTATCATTAAGAAAATACCTGATGGCACGCAACTACTCAGATTGGCATCCCATTCTCTTTCCGTCCCATTCTCTGTTTAAGTAAAGGTTTATTTTGAAAATTTACCCATTTCACTTAAACTTTGGCTCTGATACCAACTTGTAAGGCCCTATTCCCAGCACGCTTACAGTTGGATCCTCATCACACATAAAACATATAATTACATTTTAACTTTCATTAACGTCGCAGCGGAATTATCAAAATAGACATCTCACCTCATTATAAAAGCTTTTAGCAAAACAATACATCGTTATCAAGTTACAAAAATATATGTTGCATTACATCACAAAAGCATTATAAAAGTGGATGCCATCCAAAAGAGCTGAGTAGCCGCCTCGTGCCATCCTTAGCAACCATTACCTGCCAACTAGAAACACATAAAAGTCAGCGTTGCTGAGTGAGTTGTAGTTTTAAATAAAACATACTTTACTTCCTTTTTAAACCATCCATTAATTTCGTATGCGATCACACAACATACATACGTACAGATAATATAATTATTATCTTCCATTACGTTCGTTACATTCTTCCATTCATTAATCATTGCACGGTACTTTATTATTCGCTTCATTCGTTCATAACTTCTTTTCTTACGTTCGTTCATATCACACATATCGCACGCTCGCACATATCGCACTTTCGTATCTTCGTACCCATCGTACATATCGCACAAATCGCACAAATCGCACAAATGGAGTGGTCACTAGGACAGACTCCCCTGTGTGTGTGAACTCTTAGGGTTTTAGCCAAAATCGCACGTTGCCTCATGGGTTAGCCAAAATCGCACACTACATAATACACAGTGAATACCACATCGCACGTATCGGGGCCATTACCAAACTTGAACCCCCTACTGTGTGTATCACATGAGTTAGCCAAAATCGCACGCTACATAGCACACAGTGAATACCACATCGCACGTATAGGAGCAGTCACCAAGACTGAACTCTTACTGTTTCTATAGTCCCTTATGAGTTAGCCAAGATCGCACGCTGTAAATACACACACAGTTGAGCTAACAATTCTCAATGAGTTGTGAACCTCCTTTCTTTTACTTGCAAGCCATTCTTACTCTCATTCATTCATTCATGCATGCATTCATTCATAATGTTCCTCTTTTCGTTATCTTCCACTTTACGTTGCATAATACTTTCATTTCATTCATTAACATTCATCGCACAACCCCGGGAAGATAAATATACATAAACAGAAACATTAACGAGATCATGCAAATCATCATACATATCAGCATGCATACATAACATATATCACACCTACCATCATGCATAAAATCATACATAACATCATACATCAATCATACATCACACACACCATCACATAAGCATCAATCATACATCGCACATGCCCATCATATCATCTATGACCTCCAAAGTCAACTTACATAAACCCCCAGGAAACTCCCAAGTCAAAACCCACATCTGCACTTTCCTTCGAAAGTCATAAAACAAACCATTGTTCTTTCGGGCGTATGAGCCCTACTTGGGCGTATGGACACCCTCCAGTCGCATGGCCTCCCAGGCGACTAAACACTTGGGTGAATGGACATTAGGCGAATGGACCCTATGCGAATGGACCTATGGTCGAATGGACACCTATGCGTATGGACTCTCAGTCGCATAGCTTTCATGCGTATGGCCTTTAGTCGCATGACTTCAGGCGCATGGGCTTCAGTCGCATACCCTTCGTGTAAATGAACCTCAGTCGCATGGCTTCCAAGGGCATGGACCTCTGTCGCATAACCTTGGTGCGAATGAACCTCAGTCGCATAAACTTCAATCGCATGCCTTACAGGCACATGACTTCCATGCGTATGGACCTCAGTCGCATGGCAATCGTGCGCATGGACCTCAGTCGCATGCCATTCGGCCGTATGGCCTCCAGTCGCACCCCATTCGGTCGCCTAGCCCTAGCTGATGCAGAATGCAGTTCAGCCCTGCCATTTTTGGCCTCCAAGCTCACCCAAACTCGTTGTGAGCCCAAATCAACCATCCTAAACCTTCGAAAAACACCTACCACAATATCATTCAAGCATACACAAGCACGAAATCAAACCCCATACGCATCAAACACATACACATACGCATACAAACGGGTTCAACACCCAACTTTTTCAAAAACGGGTTTTGATGTGTTCCAGCCCCAAAATCCTTCAAAAATGTGTGAAAGAGGGGTCCTAGAACTCACACAAACAACCCCGTCAATTAGAGCTTCGATTCAACCCGCTACACTTCAACTTTCACGCTCGAATCCACGCGAACCAAGGTTGAGACCACTTTCTTCCTCTTTTCTCTTTATGGCTGAAATGTGTGAGTGTGGGGGAGGGTGTGGGCTGCCCTCCTCCTTTTATACTCCCACCCATTCAACCTCTTCCCGTTTTGGCAAGTTTGGTCCCTCGACTTTGGACTTTATTTCTTTTTCTTCTTTCGTCGGCTTCAAAGAAAATTTCTGGGTGTTACATGCAAGCCCCCTACTTTCGATGGCAATACCACTGCTGCTGCTGCTCACCGATGGGTGAGAGAGATGGAGGCGGTACTTGATATCAGCGAATGCCGGGAAGACCAGAAGGTGAAGTTCGCTACTCACTCATTCGTGGACTCGGCCTTATGCTGGGGGGACAACATTGTCCAGGTTGAGGGCAACAGGGCAATCGGGAAGATGAGGTGGAACGAGCTGAAGAAGCTGGTGATTGAGGAATTTTGTCCTCACAGGGAGCTCGACAAGGTGGAAAGAGAGTTCCTGCAGCTGGATGCGGGAGCCATGACGCACCAACAGTACACCACCAAGTTTAACGAGATCGCATGGCTGGTGCCAGATCAGGTGACACCTGTGTCACGAAAGATCAAGAGATACATCCAGGGCTTGCTGGCAGATATCCGCAGGCACATGATTTCCGCCCGGCCAGAAACGTTCAGGTCGGTAGTTGATCTGGCTGGAAGGCTATATGATGAGCGCGAGGTGGTGGTGGCTAAGGTGAGCAAGAAAGGAAGTGGTGATCGGAACTGGAATGGGAAGCGGTTTAGACGTGGCGGGGCCGCTCCAAACAATAAGATTGCAAAGGTGGATGACCGGGGTGTGGTTACACCCGGTGCGGAGTCGAAGAAGTGTTGTAAATATGGAAAGGAGCATTCGGGAGAATGCAAATGGGGATCAAACATCTGCTTCAAATGTGGGAAGCCTGGTCATATGGCTAGAGTGTGTGGGGTTATAAGGTGTTATAACTGTGGTGAAAGCGGCCATCTTAGCAGGGATTGCAACAAGCCAAGGGCTAAGGATCTGGGGCGATGAAGAAGGCGGGAAATAAGGGGCAGAGGGCGAGCGCCAGGGCATTCACAATGACCCGGGAGGAGGCAAGGGCGGACCCTGATGTTGTATCAGGTATGTTACTTGTGAACCAAACTCTTGCTTCAGTGTTATTTGATTTCGGCGCTAGTAGGAGTTTCATTTCTGCTGCCTTTTGTACTAAGTTGCCTATTAGGGGTAGAAATATTGATGAGCCCTTCGATGTAAAAACTGCCATAGGTAAGTCTACTAGGATTTCTGATCTGATAGAAGGTTGTGCCATAGAACTAGAAGGTCATAAGTTTCCTGCTAGACTTTTTGTGATGACCTTAGGCGGGTTCGATGTAGTCCTAGGAATGGATTGGTTGGCGGACTACGAGGCGAACATTGTGTGTCGCAAGAAGATGATCCAATTGACAGCGCCTGATGGGAGTTCAGTGACGAGCTACGGTGATCAAGTCACTACGATTCCAAAGGTGATTTCGATGGTGGTGGCGGGAAAGTGCATGAGACGTGGATGTAGTGCCTACTTGGCCTACGTGAAGGATATGGATACGTCAACACCACAATTGTCCGATGTACTGGTTGTGTGTGACTTCCCAGACGTGTTTCTAGAGGATTAACCAGGTGTGCCACCGGACCGCGAAATCGAATTTCAGATTGACTTGTTGTGCGGTGCCCAACCGGTAGCTAAGGCACCGTATCGGTTGGCTCCGACCGAGATGAAGGAACTGATGGAGCAATTGCAGGAGTTGCTTGATAAGGGGTTCATTAGACTGAGTATTTCTCCTTGGGGTGCTCTGGTCTTATTTGTGAAGAAGAAGGACGGTAGTATGAGGATGTGCATTGACTACCGTGAGTTGAACAAGTTGACAGTGAAGAATCGGTATCCATTACCGAGGATTGATGACTTGTTTGATCAGCTTCAAGGTGCCAGTTGGTTCTCGAGGATAGATCTTCGATCTGGCTACCATCAGTTGAAGGTGAAGGAGCAAGATATTCCTAAAACAGCTTTTCGTACGCGTTATGGACACTACAAGTTCCTCGTTATGTTTTTTGGTTTAACAAATGCGCCAGCTGCTTTTATGGACTTGATGAATCGAGTGTGTCGGCTGATGTTGGATAAATCAGTGATTGTGTTTATTGATGATATCCTGATTTACTCGAGGAGCGAAGAGGAGCATGCCGGTCACATTCGGGAAGTGTTGGAGACGCTTAGAAGGGAGAAATTATATGCTAAATTCTCCAAGTGTGCATTCTGGTTGCGCGAAGTTTAGTTGTTGGATCACGTGGTGAATCCCGAGGGGATCATGGTAGACCCGGCAAAGGTGGAGGCGGTAATGCAATGGAAGTCTCCAAAGACGCCATCCGAAATCCGTAGTTTCTTTGGGTTGGCGGGCTATTATAGAAGATTCATCCAAGACTTCTCTAAGATAGCTTCCTCGTTGACTAAGTTGACCCGTAAGGATGTGAAATTTTATGGGGTCAAGATCAAGAGAAGGATTTTGAGGAGTTAAAGGCAAGGTTGACTCAAGCTCCTGTCTTATCATTACCCGAAGGAAGCGAGGACTTTGTAGTCTGTTCGGATGCTTCTTACTCGGGGTTGGGTTGCGTGTTGATGCAGCGAGAAAAGGTTATAGCTTATGCATCCCGACAACTGAAGGTTCATTAGGTTAACTATCCTACTCATGACTTGGAGCTAGAAGCTGTGGTCTTTGCATTAAAGATTTGGAGGCACTACTTATATGGACAAAGTGCACTATCTTCACTGACCACAAGAGCTTGAAGTACTTCTTCGAGCACAAAGATTTGAATATGAGGCAAAGGCTATGGTTGGAGCTCATAAAGGATTATGATTGCGAGATCCATTACCATCCGGGCAAAGCCAACGTGATGGCAGATGCCCTTAGCCGAAAGGAGAGACCCGAGCCGATTCAGGTGAAGGCTTACCAATTGATTATGACCTCTAATGTGATGACGCAGGTCAAGGAGTTTCAAGACGAGGCGTTGAAAGAAGATCATCTTAGCTCTGAAAGGGTGAGAGGTTTAGTCGCGGAGTTGGGTGAAAACACTCTCGGTGTTAGAACCCGATTCGGGCGGATGTGGATTCCTCGTTATGGGGATCTACGTGGGAAGATTATGGATAAAGCTCATAAGACTCGATACTCTATTCATCCCGGTGCTACGAAGATGTATCAGGATATGAAGAAAGATTATTGGTGGCCGGGTATGAAGCGCGATGTAGTGGAGTATGTGAGTAAATGCCTTACTTTGCAAGTGAAGGCGGAGCATCAGAAGCCATACGAGAAAATCCAACCTCTGGATATACCCGAGTGGAAGTGGAACATATCACCATGGACTTTATCACGAAGTTACCACGTACCGCGAGAGGGTATGACGCTATATGGGTGATAGTTGACCGTCTGACAAAGAGTGCTCACTTCCTACCGATCCGAGAGATGTATTCCTCCGAGAGACTCGCAAATCTATTCATCAAGGAGATTGTAAGTCGCCATGGTGTACCGATGTCTGTTGTGTCTGATCGTGACATTCGGTTTACGTCCAATATTTGGAAAAGATTTTATGATGCCATGGGGACGAGGTTACATATCAGCACATCTTATCACCCAAACGGACGGTCAATCGAAGAGGACTATTCAGACACCGGAAGATATGATTCGGGCATGCGTCATTGATTTTGGAGGAAGTTGGGATGACCATTTACCGTTAGCTGAATTCTCATATAACAATAGCTACCATGCCAGCATTGGCATGCCTCCTTATGAGATGATATACGGTAGGAGATGTAGAACGCCCGCTAGTTGGGGTGATATTGGCCATAAAGAGTTAGGGAGCGTCGAGATGACCGAGGCTATGACTGAGAAGTTGGAAAGGATCAAGGCCTTTATGAAGGCAGCTAAGGATAGACAAAAGTCGTACGCCAACAAGAGACGTAGACCGATTGAGTTCAAGGTGGGTGATAGAGTTATGCTGAAAGTCTCACCTTGGAAGGGCATCATTTGGTTTAGAAAGCGGGGCAAGTTGAGCCCGAGATACATAGGGCCTTTCCGAATCATTTCTCAAGTAGGAGAGGTGGCCTATAGGTTGGAGTTGCCCATTGAGTTAAGTGGAATTCACCCGACATTCCATGTATCTCACTTGAGAAAGTGCTTAGCTGACGAAGACATGATCGTACCACTTGAAGACATTGAAGTGGATGAAAGGCTCAATTATATGGAGCAACCAGTGGCGATCATCGAACGTAAGGAGAAGAGGCTAAGGAATAAAGTGGTACCACTTGTGCGAGTACAGTGGAAGCACAGAAAGGGATCGGAGTCTACGTGGGAGACTGAAGAAGATATGAGATAGCATTACCCACATCTATTCGAGGGATAACAGGTTTCGAGGACGAAACCTAAATAAGGGGGTGAACTTGTAACGCTCGGAATAAAGTCCAAACGAGCAAATGAATAATAATGGGTTTAGTCGGGATTATTTAATGAAAGTAAGCGGGAAATGGATTATGGACCAAGTTAACCTTTCGGGTTATGTGTCCGGCAAGTTTAAGGTCCCGGGAATGCCTAGTATATATAAACAGAACAGCTTGTGTGACACCCGGTCAAATCAGGTCAACTCTCGAAACCATCCGCAATAATTAAATTATGATTATTTAACGTTTAAGTCTAATTAAACAAAACCCTGCATTAATGTTTAGCAAACATTGTAAACGTTTAACGATTTCTTGAATAATTATAATAATAATAATAATAATAATAATATAATAATAATAATAATAATAATAATAATAATAATAATAATAATAATAATAATAATAATAATAATAATAACAACAATATCCCAAGATTGATTTTTAGTCTTGCATGCAAGACAACACACCATTTGAGTGTATTTAAAAACCATTCCACACACACACACCCAAACTCTTCATCTCCTCTCTTCCACTTCACTCTCACACACACACCACCACCACTCCCATCGGCCGCCCCTCCCCCTCCCCCTCTCGCCGGACACCGCACCACCACTTGCCGCTGTCACCATCACCACCGACCGTCGCGACCACCACCCCCACACCCGATATCATCTACCACAGGCACCACCCCCACACCCGACATCACTCCTCCGACGCGACCACCATCACCACCGCGACTACCACCACTGTCACCTGAAACCGCCACCACTACTGTCACCCGAAACCGCCATCACCACCGTCGCCTTCATCCGATACCTCCACCATCACCGTCGCCTTCATCCGACACCTTCACCACCACCGTCGCCCTCACCCGACATCGCCACCACTACCGTCACCCTCACCCGACATCACTACCGTCACCCTCACCCGACACCATCACCCCGTCACCCTCACCCGACACCATCACCCCGTCACTTTCACCCGATACCATCGTGAACCCCCCCCCCCTCTTCCTTTCACCTTCGGCTAACACCAACCAAATAACCACCTTCACTTACATTCACCTTAAGGCACCTTAGTTAGAACTTAGTTTAGAACCCGAAGTTTCATCGAGGAATCGAGGATCAAGCTTGCATTGTGATAAGGATTCCATCTAGTGTCACCAAAGGTATATTAGATTAGACAATGTATATATGTTCATGCATGGATGATCAAGATAAGGATCTTGATAAACCCTAGTTCACCCATTTAGGTATTGTATGAAATGGTTGTTTTAATGATTTTTGTATGCAAAATGTCTTATGTATGGGTTTGATGAATCTGAAAATAGGTTGTTAATGGATGATTAGTGGATAAGAACATGTTACATTAAGGATCTAGATGGTAAAAATATGTATGTATGTATATATCATGTATGTAAGTAGGTAAGATCATGTGGATGGAAAGAATGATAAAGTATGGTCTTGATAAGAACATTAGGAAAGTTCATTGGATAACAAGATTATTACTAATATGATAATAATAAGTAGGTTAAAAACTTTGGGTGACTATGATAAGAAAAATAGTTACAAATGACTAGTTTAAAGTAAATGGAATTTTGAACACAATTAAAGGACTCTCTTAGGTAAAAGCCGACAAAAGGACTTTGAGACTAAGAATTATGGTTAAGATCAAACAAATGACCAAGGAGACACCACGACTAACAAACCCGATTAAGACGACGATTGAAACATCGAAATTATACCAGACTAAGAATGAAATGTACCTCGGACAAGCTACGACAAATAAAAGAAAATATACGTATATACCTTAAACGACTAATTAATAAGCTATGTAAGAAGAAGATAATAGATGTATTAATAATCAAATAATATTAAAAAGAGTTATTTTACAAAAAGGTATAATGAGGAAACTACTTCTTGAATTCTACATGAGCTCAGGTAAAAGAAAGCCCGATCAGATAATCATTTTCAGGAATAATAACCCAAAGTGGAGATGATTGACTCTCTGTTTAAGAAGGTTTTAGACACCCAAGATGATGGTATAATAGGACTTTTGACTCAAAGTTTATTAGTGACAAGTTATTAATCAAGATTTTAATAAAGACTAATATATATAAGATAAGAATAGAAAATTGGTGGTCTATAACTCAAGACTCATAATAAGGACATAAGACATGTAACTTTAATAAGAAAAGAATTATTTCCATTTACAAAAATATACATTTTTCTTTTAAATAAAAACATGCCATTTTAAAAACAATCAAATAGAATGGGTGAAGTGCATTCTTAAGCATGAATTATCGCATATTAATCGTAATCCTTATGATTAGGGTTTACTATTGAAAAGCATTGCACATTGGTTCATTCCGAAAATCACACTCAAGGTGAGTCCTTCGGCCCCATTTTTAAATGTATTTTAATTTGTTTTGGGGGAAAAGCATGAAGCAATTCTTTAAAGTATGTGATGAGTTAAACGGGATAATATATATTATGAGGGTATAAGTTTGAATCAGTAGTATGGATCTATATACTATTGAGTTCTAAATCCCCCTATAATCATTAACCTCAGGGGTGAGGCCACAGAATATATTGGTAGATCTATCGGGTTAGAATGGCCCGCTCTCGTGACCAGTCGCACTGGTCAGGTTGTGACGAGAGAATTTATATGTCTGGATAGTTGTGGGGCAACGACGTGTTTCTTGGTTTGATTATGGGCTTATGACCTAAATAACATAGTACCTAGCTAGTCTATGTGGATTATATTATGCCTTGTTTCATCATATGATTTTAAAAGAGATGAATGGTTGCAAGATTACAAAACCCCGAAAGCTCACCAACTTTATGTTGACTTTATTACCCTTCGTGCTTTTTAGGGTTATAGGTGAGCTCAATATGGAATCCCGGAACTTTGTCTTTGGAAGGGTCAAACGTTAACTCTTTAAATGTTTTTAAATAAAACCATGGGTGAGAGAGATGGAGGCGGTACTTGATATCAGCGAATGTCGGGAAGACCAGAAGGTGAAGTTCGCTACTCACTCATTCGTGGACTCGGCCTTATGCTGGGGGGACAACATTGTCCAGGTTGAGGGCAACAGGGCAATCGGGAAGATGAGGTGGAACGAGCTGAAGAAGCTGGTGATTGAGGAATTTTGTCCTCACAGGGAGCTCGACAAGGTGGAAAGAGAGTTCCTGCAGCTGGATGCGGGAGCCATGACGCACCAACAGTACACCACCAAGTTTAACGAGATCGCATGGCTGGTGCCAGATCAGGTGACACCTGTGTCACGAAAGATCAAGAGATACATCCAGGGCTTGCTGGCAGATATCCGCAGGCACATGATTTCCGCCCGGCCAGAAACGTTCAGGTCGGTAGTTGATCTGGCTGGAAGGCTATATGATGAGCGCGAGGTGGTGGTGGCTGAGGTGAGCAAGAAAGGAAGTGGTGATCGGAACTGGAATGGGAAGCGGTTTAGACGTGGCGGGGCCGCTCCAAACAATAAGATTGCAAAGGTGGATGACCGGGGTGTGGTTACACCCGGTGCGGAGTCGAAGAAGTGTTGTAAATATGGAAAGGAGCATTCGGGAGAATGCAAATGGGGATCAAACATCTGCTTCAAATGTGGGAAGCCTGGTCATATGGCTAGAGTGTGTGGGGTTATAAGGTGTTATAACTGTGGTGAAAGCGGCCATCTTAGCAGGGATTGCAAGAAGCCAAGGGCTAAGGATCTGGGGCGATGAAGAAGGCGGGGAATGAGGGGCAGAGGGCGAGCGCCAGGGCATTCACAATGACCCGGGAGGAGGCAAGGGCGGACCCTGATGTTGTATCAGGTATGTTACTTGTGAACCAAACTCTTGCTTCAGTGTTATTTGATTTCGGCGCTAGTAGGAGTTTCATTTCTGCTGCCTTTTGTACTAAGTTGCCTATTAGGGGTAGAAATATTGATGAGCCCTTCGATGTAAAAACTGCCATAGGTAAGTCTACTAGGATTTTTGATCTGATAGAAGGTTGTGCCATAGAACTAGAAGGTCATAAGTTTCCTGCTAGACTTTTTGTGATGACCTTAGGCGGGTTCGATGTAGTCCTAGGAATGGATTGGTTGGCGGACTACGAGGCGAACATTGTGTGTCGCAAGAAGATGATCCAATTGACAGCGCCTGATGGGAGTTCAGTGACGAGCTACGGTGATCAAGTCACTACGATTCCAAAGGTGATTTCGATGGTGGTGGCGGGAAAGTGCATGAGACGTGGATGTAGTGCCTACTTGGCCTACGTGAAGGATATGGATACGTCAACACCACAATTGTCCGATGTACCGGTTGTGTGTGACTTCACAGACGTGTTTCTAGAGGATTAACCAGGTGTGCCACCGGACCGCGAAATCGAATTTCAGATTGACTTGTTGTGCGGTGCCCAACCGGTAGCTAAGGCACCGTATCGGTTGGCTCCGACCGAGATGAAGGAACTGATGGAGCAATTGCAGGAGTTGCTTGATAAGGGGTTCATTAGACTGAGTATTTCTCCTTGGGGTGCTCTGGTCTTATTTGTGAAGAAGAAGGACGGTAGTATGAGGATGTGCATTGACTACCGTGAGTTGAACAAGTTGACAGTGAAGAATCGGTATCCATTACCGAGGATTGATGACTTGTTTGATCAGCTTCAAGGTGCCAGTTGGTTCTTGAGGATAGATCTTCGATCTGGCTACCATCAGTTGAAGGTGAAGGAGCAAGATATTCCTAAAACAGCTTTTCGTACGCGTTATGGACACTACAAGTTCCTCGTTATGTTTTTTGGTTTAACAAATGCGCCAGCTGCTTTTATGGACTTGATGAATCGAGTGTGTCGGCTGATGTTGGATAAATCAGTGATTGTGTTTATTGATGATATCCTGATTTACTCGAGGAGCGAAGAGGAGCATGCCGGTCACATTCGGGAAGTGTTGGAGACGCTTAGAAGGGAGAAATTATATGCTAAATTCTCCAAGTGTGCATTCTGGTTGCGCGAAGTTTAGTTGTTGGATCACGTGGTGAATCCCGAGGGGATCATGGTAGACCCGGCAAAGGTGGAGGCGGTAATGCAATGGAAGTCTCCAAAGACGCCATCCGAAATCCGTAGTTTCTTTGGGTTGGCGGGCTATTATAGAAGATTCATCCAAGACTTCTCTAAGATAGCTTCCTCGTTGACTAAGTTGACCCGTAAGGATGTGAAATTTGTATGGGGTCAAGATCAAGAGAAGGATTTTGAGGAGTTAAAGGCAAGGTTGACTCAAGCTCCTGTCTTATCATTACCCGAAGGAAGCGAGGACTTGGTAGTCTGTTCGGATGCTTCTTACTCGGGGTTGGGTTGCGTGTTGATGCAGCGAGAAAAGGTTATAGCTTATGCATCCCGACAACTGAAGGTTCATTAGGTTAACTATCCTACTCATGACTTGGAGCTAGAAGCTGTGGTCTTTGCATTAAAGATTTGGAGGCACTACTTATATGGACAAAGTGCACTATCTTCACTGACCACAAGAGCTTGAAGTACTTCTTCGAGCACAAAGATTTGAATATGAGGCAAAGGCCATGGTTGGAGCTCATAAAGGATTATGATTGCGAGATCCATTACCATCCGGGCAAAGCCAACGTGATGGCAGATGCCCTTAGCCGAAAGGAGAGACCCGAGCCGATTCAGGTGAAGGCTTACCAATTGATTATGACCTCTAATGTGATGACGCAGGTCAAGGAGTTTCAAGACGAGGCGTTGAAAGAAGATCATCTTAGCTCTGAAAGGGTGAGAGGTTTAGTCGCGGAATTGGGTGAAAACACTCTCGGTGTTAGAACCCGATTCGGGCGGATGTGGATTCCTCGTTATGGGGATCTACGTGGGAAGATTATGGATAAAGCTCATAAGACTCGATACTCTATTCATCCCGGTGCTACGAAGATGTATCAGGATATGAAGAAAGATTATTGGTGGCCGGGTATGAAGCGCGATGTAGTGGAGTATGTGAGTAAATGCCTTACTTTGCAAGTGAAGGCGGAGCATCAGAAGCCATACGAGAAAATCCAACCTCTGGATATACCCGAGTGGAAGTGGAACATATCACCATGGACTTTATCACGAAGTTACCGCGTACCGCGAGAGGGTATGACGCTATATGGGTGATAGTTGACCGTCTGACAAAGAGTGCTCACTTCCTACCGATCCGAGAGATGTATTCCTCCGAGAGACTCGCAAATCTATTCATCAAGGAGATTGTAAGTCGCCATGGTGTACTGATGTCTGTTGTGTCTGATCGTGACATTCGGTTTACGTCCAATATTTGGAAAAGATTTCATGATGCCATGGGGACGAGGTTACATATCAGCACATCTTATCACCCAAACGGACGGTCATCGAAGAGGACTATTCAGACACTGGAAGATATGATTCGGGCATGCGTCATTGATTTTGGAGGAAGTTGGGATGACCATTTACCGTTAGCTGAATTCTCATATAACAATAGCTACCATGCCAGCATTGGCATGCCTCCTTATGAGATGATATACGGTAGGAGATGTAGAACGCCCGCTAGTTGGGGTGATATCGGCCATAAAGAGTTAGGGAGCGTCGAGATGACCGAGGCTACGACTAAGAAGTTGGAAAGGATCAAGGCCTTTATGAAGGCAGCTAAGGATAGACAAAAGTCGTACGCCAACAAGAGACGTAGACCGATTGAGTTCAAGGTGGGTGATAGAGTTATGCTGAAAGTCTCACCTTGGAAGGGCATCATTTGGTTTAGAAAGCGGGGCAAGTTGAGCCCGAGATACATAGGGCCTTTCCGAATCATTTCTCAAGTAGGAGAGGTGGCCTATAGGTTGGAGTTGCCCATTGAGTTAAGTGGAATTCACCCGACATTCCATGTATCTCACTTGAGAAAGTGCTTAGCTGACGAAGACATGATCGTACCACTTGAAGACATTGAAGTGGATGAAAGGCTCAATTATATGGAGCAACCAGTGGCGATCATCGAACGTAAGGAGAAGAGGCTAAGGAATAAAGTGGTACCACTTGTGCGAGTACAGTGGAAGCACAGAAAGGGATCGGAGTCTACGTGGGAGACTGAAGAAGATATGAGACAGCATTACCCACATCTATTCGAGGGATAACAGGTTTCGAGGACGAAACCTAAATAAGGGGGTGGACTTGTAACGCTCGGAATAAAGTCCAAACGAGCAAATGAATAATAATGGGTTTAGTCGGGATTATTTAATGAAAGTAAGCGGGAAATGGATTATGGACCAAGTTAACCTTTCGGGTTATGTGTCCGGCAAGTTTAAGGTCCCGGGAATGCCTAGTATATATAAACATAACAGCTTGTGTGACACCCGGTCAAATCAGGTCAACTCTCGAAACCATCCGCAATAATTAAATTATGATTATTTAACGTTTAAGTCTAATTAAACAAAACCCTGCATTAATGTTTAGCAAACATTGTAAACGTTTAACGATTTCTTGAATAATTATAATAATAAATAAATAATAATAATAATAATAATAATAATAATAATAATAATAATAATAATAATAATAATATATAATAATATAATAATAATAATAATAATAATAATAATAATAATAATAATAATAATAATAATAATAATAATAATAACAACAATATCCCAAGATTGATTTTTAGTCTTGCATGCAAGACAACACACCATTTGAGTGTATTTAAAAACCATTCCACACACACACACCCAAACTCTTCATCTCCTCTCTTCCACTTCACTCTCACACACACACCACCACCACTCCCATCGGCCGCCCCTCCCCCTCCCCCTCTCGCCGGACACCGCACCACCACTTGCCGCTGTCACCATCACCACCGACCGTCGCGACCACCACCCCCACACCCGATATCATCTACCACAGGCACCACCCCCACACCCGACATCACTCCTCCGACGCGACCAC
The DNA here is from genome assembly GCA_025215565.1 of Flaveria ramosissima. NCBI lineage: Eukaryota > Viridiplantae > Streptophyta > Magnoliopsida > Asterales > Asteraceae > Flaveria > Flaveria ramosissima. Next base: position 20,156,564 of record CM046031.1, read on the forward strand.
CATCACCACCGCGACTACCACCACTGTCACCTGAAACCGCCACCACTACTGTCACCCGAAACCGCCATCACCACCGTCGCCTTCATCCGATACCTCCACCATCACCGTCGCCTTCATCCGACACCTTCACCACCACCGTCGCCCTCACCCGACATCGCCACCACTACCGTCACCCTCACCCGACATCACTACCGTCACCCTCACCCGACACCATCACCCCGTCACCCTCACCCGACACCATCACCCCGTCACTTTCACCCGATACCATCGTGAACCCCCCCCCCTCTTCCTTTCACCTTCGGCTAACACCAACCAAATAACCACCTTCACTTACATTCACCTTAAGGCACCTTAGTTAGAACTTAGTTTAGAACCCGAAGTTTCATCGAGGAATCGAGGATCAAGCTTGCATTGTGATAAGGATTCCATCTAGTGTCACCAAAGGTATATTAGATTAGACAATGTATATATGTTCATGCATGGATGATCAAGATAAGGATCTTGATAAACCCTAGTTCACCATTTAGGTATTGTATGAAATGGTTGTTTTAATGATTTTGTATGCAAAATGTCTTATGTATGGGTTTGATGAATCTGAAAATAGGTTGTTAATGGATGATTAGTGGATAAGAACATGTTACATTAAGGATCTAGATGGTAAAAATATGTATGTATGTATATATCATGTATGTAAGTAGGTAAGATCATGTGGATGGAAAGAATGATAAAGTATGGTCTTGATAAGAACATTAGGAAAGTTCATTGGATAACAAGATTATTACTAATATGATAATAATAAGTAGGTTAAAAACTTTGGGTGACTATGATAAGAAAAATAGTTACAAATGACTAGTTTAAAGTAAATGGAATTTTGAACACAATTAAAGGACTCTCTTAGGTAAAAGCCGACAAAAGGACTTTGAGACTAAGAATTATGGTTAAGATCAAACAAATGACCAAGGAGACACCACGACTAACAAACCCGATTAAGACGACGATTGAAACATCGAAATTATACCAGACTAAGAATGAAATGTACCTCGGACAAGCTACGACAAATAAAAGAAAATATACGTATATACCTTAAACGACTAATTAATAAGCTATGTAAGAAGAAGATAATAGATGTATTAATAATCAAATAATATTAAAAAGAGTTATTTTACAAAAAGGTATAATGAGGAAACTACTTCTTGAATTCTACATGAGCTCAGGTAAAAGAAAGCCCGATCAGATAATCATTTTCAGGAATAATAACCCAAAGTGGAGATGATTGACTCTCTGTTTAAGAAGGTTTTAGACACCCAAGATGATGGTATAATAGGACTTTTGACTCAAAGTTTATTAGTGACAAGTTATTAATCAAGATTTTAATAAAGACTAATATATATAAGATAAGAATAGAAAATTGGTGGTCTATAACTCAAGACTCATAATAAGGACATAAGACATGTAACTTTAATAAGAAAAGAATTATTTCCATTTACAAAAATATACATTTTTCTTTTAAATAAAAACATGCCATTTTAAAAACAATCAAATAGAATGGGTGAAGTGCATTCTTAAGCATGAATTATCGCATATTAATCGTAATCCTTATGATTAGGGTTTACTATTGAAAAGCATTGCACATTGGTTCATTCCGAAAATCACACTCAAGGTGAGTCCTTCGGCCCCATTTTTAAATGTATTTTAATTTGTTTTGGGGGAAAAGCATGAAGCAATTCTTTAAAGTATGTGATGAGTTAAACGGGATAATATATATTATGAGGGTATAAGTTTGAATCAGTAGTATGGATCTATATACTATTGAGTTCTAAATCCCCCTATAATCATTAACCTCAGGGGTGAGGCCACAGAATATATTGGTAGATCTATCGGGTTAGAATGGCCCGCTCTCGCGACCAGTCGCACTGGTCAGGTTGTGACGAGAGAATTTATATGTCTGGATAGTTGTGGGGCAACGACGTGTTTCTTGGTTTGATTATGGGCTTATGACCTAAATAACATAGTACCTAGCTAGTCTATGTGGATTATATTATGCCTTGTTTCATCATATGATTTTAAAAGAGATGAATGGTTGCAAGATTACAAAACCCCGAAAGCTCACCAACTTTATGTTGACTTTATTACCCTTCGTGCTTTTCAGGGTTATAGGTGAGCTCAATATGGAATCCCGGAACTTTGTCTTTGGAAGGGTCAAACGTTAACTCTTTAAATGTTTTTAAATAAAACCAAGTTCGTGTAATAAAAGTAGTATTCATTACTACTGAAAATGTTTAATGTAGATTAACCAAGTACTCGTATGATGTTGACTTATGGTTTCAATAAACAATAACATTTTAGTATACGTTTGACTATGAAAGTTGGGTCAACTCCAACTTCCGTTACCACCACGTCACGCGACCTTCCGCTGTGGTTTTCGGGGTGTGACAGAAGTTGGTATCAGAGCCAACGGTTATAGTGAACTAGAAAGTATTTTTCAAAAATCTAGACTATAACCTTTAAAAAGATTATTTGACTCCAAAGACAATTCCGTGTCATGAGCATAATAATAGTCACTATGAGATTAAGACTATTAATTTTGTGTGCTAGAACTTTGTAAGCAACGGAAGGTTCTCAAAAATTAATATGTACGCATGCATGCATTTCTCTATTTGTAGATGTCTGACCGAGTTAGCCGAGAGAGAGCACCTGACCTTAGCAGTAGCACCGACGGTTCATCAGAGCCTCTTTCCTCGACACCATGGTATCACCCTACTCAGCCATACTTCGCAGCTACCATATACCCGGGTATGGAAAACTCGGGGAATGGTTGGATATCTGAGTCCGATGATGAGAGCCCTACCCCACCAGCAGTCGCACTCGAGCCCATTGCTGAGGAGCCAGTTGGCTTGGCCTCAGAGAGTGAGACTCATATCGCTGTGACTCCTGCTGCTTCTATTCCTCTCATGCGGCACCCACTAAAGATTAGGATGGTGTATGAGCGAAGGGAGCGCAGGGAGAAGAGAGAAGTGGTTGAGGATGATGCACCGCCAAGGATTAGGTTGGTGTATGAACGAAGGAAACGCAGAGAGAAGAGAAAAGTGATGGATGATGATGTCATGGAGAGTACGCCCATGCCCAAACGGGCCAGACTTCTAGATGATCAGTGGAGATGGATTATGGATGCCATGAAAGGTTGGGCTTCGAGGGATGGGATTCCTTCCACCTTTGAGGAGGGAGAGTCGTCTTCTGCGCCACACAGGACCACTATGGGCGGTGAGCCCATCGAGCGTGTGATGATTACCTTGGTAGCCCAGTGTGTGCGACTCGAGAAGGAGCTACTGTCTACCAGAAAGAAGATGAGGATCCAAGAGGAGGTGAGTCAAGCTTTGGATGGAAGATTGATGACGATTGAGGAGGAGAGGTTATTAGATGACAGCGCTATGAGCCAGATGCACTTTCGTATAGCAGACCTGGAGACTAGCCTCGCAGAGACTAGGGATCGACTGACCCAGGCAGAGCAGAGAGCAGACGTGGCCGAGACAGCGTTGGTGACAGCACAGCAGTACGCGATAGTGATGGGAGAGAGAGCGGAGACTTCGATGGCCATGGCTACATTATGTTTGATGATGATTTCATATCTCACGCATGTTGGTAGTGGAACCTTGTTTTAGGATGATTTTGAGATTAGCCAGGGTACTTTGAACACTTTCTTTTGACCGAGTTATAAACTCGATGATGCATGTAGACTGATTTACTTATGATCTTTTGATAACTAACTCGTATGTGTTTGATAACCATGAATAAACTTGACGCTTATGGAAATTTAAAAAGTTTTATCCTAATGATAAATGTTTAATCGCGTAAATACTTGATTATTGTATGATTATTCAAGGAACCATTATATAGAATAAACCATCATAATAATATAATAACAAGCGTACGTAATCTAAACATCTTCTTCCCTACCTTCGGAACAGAATTGAATCATGCCACCTGTAACACGAAACACGCCCTCGAGTGGAAACGTCAATTTACCAACCACCCCAGAGGAACTAGCCCAATTGATAGCTCGACACGTCAAATCAGCTCTAGAACAACATGATGCAAATCTAGTGGCTGGTCAAGTAAGGAGGCAAGAAAATACGGGTAATGGCCTTGGAAACGGGCAGGAAAGTGGTTCAAACGTAGGTTCCCGTATTGGTGCAAACAACGGATCCGGTACGAATGGAAACCCAGGTAGTGCACATCAGGTGGACAACCCAACAAGGGTGTTTCGTATAAGACAGTTCAGGGATGCAATCCAAGAACTTTTACAGGCGCTGAAGGACCATTAGACATAATCCGGTGGATCGAAAGAATGGAGACTGTTATAACGATAAGCAATTGTTCTAACACGATCAAAAGGTCAAGTATGCAACCTGTTTCCTTTCAAGATGCAGCATTGTCATGGTGGAATTCCCAGCGCCAATTTTGGGCGATACCAACGCATATGAACTTACTTGGAACAACTAAAGGAGATGCTGCTTAAAGATACTGCCCACGCAATGAGCTCCAGAAGATTGAGACCGAATTCTGGAATCATACCATGAAAGGAGCTGAGATTCGGACATACACCTCAGATTCAATGACCTTGCAAGATTGGTACCTGACGCTCGATGGTCAGCCGGAATATGTCCGAATTGAAAGATACATATGGGGATTGGCACCTCAAATAAGAAGCAATGTTACAGCTTCCAAACCTACCACCATCCAAAGTGCAATCGCTATTGCACACTCCTTAACTGATGACGCAATACGAAATGGAACCCTGATCAAGAAGGACGATCATGGAAAGAGTGCAATGGAAATTGAGAGGAAGACGGTTAAAGTGAACAGAAGATTATTTGATGGAAAGAGAAAGTGGTTTGAAAATCCCAAGGGACAGTAAACAACAGGAAAAATTTTAATCAGAGATCTGAACGGGTTTATGTGGCAACATCAACAATGGAAGATCAACCAAAGAATCTCAAGGAAAATGCAGTAAATGTGGATATCCCCATACTGGTGATTGTAAAATTTGTACTCATTGTCATAAGTTTGGACATCTAAGCCAAATTGCCGAGCAAAACCTGATGGAAGAATGATCAGAAATGATCAAGCTTGCTATGAATGTGGTGTGGTTGGACACTTCAAGAAGAATTGTCCAAGATTGAATGGATCCAGGGCCAGAGGGAGAGCCTTTGAAATGAATGCCAAGGAAGCACAGCAAGAACCGTCAGTAGTCAACGGTACGTTTCTTATCAATAATCATTATGCCTCTATTTTGTTTGACACTGGTGCTGATTTGAGTTTTGTATCCAAAGAGTTTGAACCATCATTGGGAATTAAACCATGTAAGCTAAGAAGAAGTATATTATAGAGCTAGCTAATGGAAAGAAAATAGAATCCAATGAAGTAATTAGAAATTGCACGATACAACTTAACAACCATTCCTTTAGTATTGACTTATTACCTGTCGATCTGGGAAGTTTTGACGTGGTTATTGGAATGGATTGGCTCTCTCGAAATCATGCTGAAATAGTATGTTTCGAGAAAATCATCCGATTGCCAACTCCTAGTGGAGAACTCTAATCGTACAAGGAAAAAGGGAAAACCCTCATTCAAAATTATAAGTGTCATGAAAACATATGGATACCTGAATGAAGGATATCCCGCCTTTCTGGTAAAAGCCATCGACACTAAAAATGAGGAGCGAAGAATCGAAGATATTCCCATTGTACGAGAATACCCAGAGGTATTTCCCGAAGATTTGCCAGGGTTACCTCCACAAAGACAGATCAAATTCCAAATTGATTTGATACCCGGAGCTGCACCAGTAGCACGATCACCATATCGACTAGCACCTTCTGAAATGCAGGAGTTGTCAAAACAACTGCAAGAATTATTAGAAAAAGGGTTCATTCGACCAAGCTTTTCTCCATGGGGAGCACCAGTGCTATTCGTCAAAAAGAAAGACGGATCATTCAGAATGTGTATCGATTATAGAGAATTAAACAAACTCACCATTAAAAACCGATACCCACTACCAAGAATTGATGATTTGTTCGATCAATGCAAGGATCCAGCTACTACTCAAATAGATTTACGGTCTGGATATCACCAACTGTTGATAGCAGAAGAGGATGTTCCAAAAACGGCTTTTAGAACACGTTACGGTCATTATGAATTTCTAGTAATGCCGTTTGGATTAACCAACGCACCTGCCATATTCATGGATCTTATGAATAGGATTTGTAAACCCTACTTGGACAAGTTTGTGATAGTATTCATTGATGATATTTTGATATACTCACAATCCAAGGAAGAACATGAGCAACATCTCAGGCTAATCCTAAACGTGTTAAAGAAAGAAAAGCTGTACGCAAAATTCTCAAAATGTGAATTTTGGCTTCGAGAAGTTCGATTTCTCGGACACATTATTAACGAAGAGGGTATCCACGTGGATCCAACCAAGATTGAAGCAATTAAGAACTGGGAAGCCCCCAAATCTCCAACGGAAGTGCGACAATTCTTAGGGTTAGCTGGTTCTACTACCGCAGGTTTATAGAAATTTTTCAAAGATAGCCCAACCCTTGACCCTATTGACCCGTAAGGATAAGAATTATGTGTGGGGCGAAGATCAAGAGAGAGCTTTTCAATTACTAAAGCAGAAGTTGTGCAGTGCACCCATACTGTCTCTACCAGATGGAACAGAGGGATTTGTAGTGTATTGTGATGCCTCGCGATTAGGTCTTGGATGTGTATTGATGCAAAAAGATAAAGTCATTGCTTATGCATCAAGACAATTAAAAGTACATGAAAAGAATTACACCACCCATGACCTAGAACTAGGAGCTGTTGTTTTTGCTCTTAAAATATGGAGACATTATTTGTATGGGACCAAATGTGTTATATATACGGATCATAAGAGTCTGCAACATATTTTTAATCAAAAGGATTTAAATATGAGGCAGCGCCGTTGGGTGGAGCTGTTAAATGATTATGACTGCGATATCCGATATCACCCAGGCAAGGCAAATGTTGTGGCAGACGCACTTAGTAGGAAAGAAAGGGAAAAGCCGCTACGAGTGCGAGCGTTGAAGCTTACCATATACTCGAACCTTACTAACCAGATCCGCAATGCTCAACTCGAAGCATTGAAAGATGAAAACCTAGGAAGTGAAGGTCTGCGAGGAATGGTCAAAGAATTAACAACAGATTCTGATAAAAATGATACGTTTTGCCAACAGAATATGGGTTCCTAAGCATGGAGAGTTACGCAAAGTAATTCTTGATGAGGCACACAAATCAAGGTACTCGATTCACCCAGGAATCGACAAAATGTATCATGATGTGAAGGAATTTTTCTGGTGGCCTAACATGAAGGGAGACATAGCTGCCTATGTTAACCAATGCATGACTTGCTCCAAAGTGAAGGCAGAATACCAGAAACCATCGGGACTTCTACAACAGCCGGAAATTCCAAATGGAAATGGGAATGCATTGCCATGGATTTTGTGACAAAATTACCTAGGACGACAAGTGGTTATGATACCATTTGGGTAATTGTTGATCGATTAACAAAATCTGCACATTTCCTACCAATGAAAGAGACCTACAGTATGAGCAAATTGGCGAGCTTATACATCAAAGAAGTAGTTTCACGCCACGGTGTACCAATTTCAATCATATCAGATAGAGATAGTCGATTCACCTCTAGATTTTGGCAAACCCTACAGGAAGCCATGGGTACCCGACTAGATATGAGCACGGCCTCACCCACAAACAGACGGACAGAGCGAAGAACTATTCAGACTTTGGAAGATTTATTGAGAGCTTGTGTGATCGATTTTGGTGGAAATTGGGATACTCATCTACCACTAGCTGAGTTTTCCTATAATAATAGTTATCACACCACAGCATCAAGGCCGCTCCATTTGAAGCACTGTATGGAAGGAAGTGCCGATCGCCGTTATGTTAGGCCGACATTGGAGAAAGACAATTAACAGGACCAGAAATTATTCAAGAAACAACAGATAAGATTGTTCAGATCCGAAAAAGGCTAGAAATTGCTAATAGTCGGCAAAAGAGTTATGCAGATAACCGGAGAAAGCCATTAGAATTCATGGTCGGCGATAGAGTGTTCTTAAAGGTATCTCCATGGAAGGGAATTATGAGATTCGGTAAAAGAGGGAAGCTGAGTCCACGATTCATAGGACCCTTTGAAATCCTGGAACGGATTGGGAAGGTTGCATACCGACTCAGATTACCAGAGGAACTTGGTAATGTGCACAATGTATTTCACGTATCTAATTTAAGGAAATGCATGACAGATGAATCCCTAGTTATCCCTCCAGATGAAGTTAGTATCAACGACAAACTCCAATTCATCGAAGAGCCAATAGAGTCTTAGATCGGAAAACTCAGAAGCTCAGGCGGAAACAAATCAAGCTAGTTAAAGTCCGATGGAACTTAGAAGAGGACCTGAATTTACTGGGAACGCCAAGATGAAATGCAACAAAAGTACCCACATCTGTTCAAAACCGGATTTGACTCAGGTCCAACAGCGTAAATTTCGGGACGAAATTTCTTAAACGAGGGGAGACTGTGACACCCGGTCAAATCAGGTCAACTCTCGAAACCATCCGCAATAATTAAATTATGATTATTTAACGTTTAAGTCTAATTAAACAAAACCCTGCATTAATGTTAGCAAACATTGTAAACGTTTAACGATTCTTGAATAATTATAATAATATAATAATAATAATAATAATAATAATAATAATAATAATAATAATATAATAATAATATAATAATAATAATAATATAATAATAATATCCCAAGATTGATTTTTAGTCTTGCATGCAAGACAACACACCATTTGAGTGTGTTTAAAAACCATTCCACACACACACACCCAAACTCTTCATCTCCTCTCTTCCACTTCACTCTCACACACACACCACCACACCACTCCCATCGGCCGCCCCTCCCCCCTCCCCCTCTCGCCGGACCGCACCACCACTTGCCTGCCGTCACCATCACACCGACCGTCGCGACCACCACCCCAACACCCGATATCATCTACCACCGGCACCACCCCCACACCCGACATCACTCCTCCGCCGCGACCACCATCACCATCGCGACTACCACCACTGTCACCTGAAACCGCCACCACCACTGTCACCCGAAACCGCCATCACCACCGTCGCCTTCATCCGACACCTCCACCATCACCGTCGCCTTCATCCGACACCTTCACCACCACCGTCGCCCTCACCCGACATCACCACCACTACCGTCACCCTCACCCGACATCAATACCGTCACCTCACCCGACACCATCACCCCGTCACCTTCACCCGACACCATCACCCCGTCACTTTCACCCCGATACCATCGTGAACCCCCCCCCCTCTTCCTTTCACCTTCGGCTAACACCAACCAAATAACCACCTTCACTTACATTCACCTTAAGGCACCTTAGTTAGAACTTAGTTTAGAACCCGAAGTTTCATCGAGGAATCGAGGATCAAGCTTGCATTGTGATAAGGATTCCATCAAGTGTCACCAAAGGTATATTAGATTAGACAATGTATATATGTTCATGCATGGATGATCAAGATAAGGATCTTGATAAACCCTAGTTCACCCATTTAGGTATTGTATGAAATGGTTGTTTTAATGATTTTTGTATGCAAAATGTCTTATGTATGGGTTTGATGAATCTGAAAATAGGTTGTTAATGGATGATTAGTGGATAAGAACATGTTACATTAAGGATCTAGATGGTAAATAATGTATGTATGTATATATCATGTATGTAAGTAGGTAAGATCATGTGGATGGAAAGAATGATAAAGTATGGTCTTGATAAGAACATTAGGAAAGTTCATTGGATAACAAGATCATTACTAATATGATAATAGTAAGTAGGTTAAAAACTTTGGGTGACTATGATAAGAAAAATAGTTACAAATGACTAGTTTAAAGTAAATGGAATTTTGAACACAATTAAAGGACTCTCTTAGGTAAAAGCCGACAAAAGGACTTTGAGACTAAGAATTATGGTTAAGATCAAACAATGACCAAGGAGACACCACGACTAACAAACCCGATTAAGACGACGATTGAAACATCGAAATTATACCAGACTAAGAATGAAATGTACCTCGGACAAGCTACGACAAATAAAAGAAAATATACGTATATACCTTAAACGACTAATTAATAAGCTATGTACGAAGAAGATAATAGATGTATTAATAATCAAATAATATTAAAAAGAGTTATTTTACAAAAGGTATAATGAGAAAACTACTTCTTGAATTCTACATGAGCTCAGGTAAAAGAAAGCCCGATCAGATAATCATTTTCAGGAATAATAACCCAAAGTGGAGATGACTGACTCTCTGTTTATGAAGGTTTTAGACACCCAAGATGATGGTATAATAGGACTTTTGACTCAAAGTTTATTAGTGACAAGTTATTAATGAAGATTTTAATAAAGACTAATATATATAAGATAAGAATAGAAAATTGGTGGTCTATAAACTCAAGACTCATAATAAGGACATAAGACATGTAACTTTAATAAGAAAAGAATTATTTCCATTTACAAAAATATACATTTTTCTTTTAAATAAAAACATGCCATTTTAAAAACAATCAAATAGAATGGGTGAAGTGCATTCTTAAGCATGAATTATCGCATATAATCGTAATGCTTATGATTAGGGTTTACTATTGAAAAGCATTGCACATTGGTTCATTCCGAAAATCACACTCAAGGTGAGTCCTTCGGCCCCATTTTTAAATCTATTTTAATTTGTTTTGGGGAAAAGCATGAAGCAATTCTTTAAAGTATGTGATGAGTTAAACGGGATAATATATATTATGAGGGTATAAGTTTGAATCAGTAGTATGGATCTATATACTATTGAGTTCTAAATCCCCCTATAATCATTAACCTCAGGGGTGAGGCCACAGAATATATTGGTAGATCTATCCGGTTAGAATGGCCCACTCTCGCGACCAGTCGCACTGGTCAGGTTATGACGAGAGAATTTATATGTCTGGATAGTTGTGGGGCAACGACGTGTTTCTTGGTTTGATTATGGGCTTATGACCTAAATAACATAGTACCTAGCTAGTCTATGTGGATTATATTATACCTTGTTTCATCATATGATTTTAAAAGAGATGAATGGTTGCAAGATTACAAAACCCCGAAAGCTCACCAACTTTATGTTGACTTTATTACCCTTCGTGCTTTTCAGGGTTATAGGTGAGCTCAATATGGAATCCCGGAACTTTGTCTTTGGAAGGGTCAAACGTTAACTCTTTAAATGTTTTTAAATAAAACCAAGTTCGTGTCATAAAAGTAGTATTCATTACTACTGAAAATGTTTAATGTAGATTAACCAAGTACTCGTATGATGTTGACTTATGGTTTCAATAAACAATAACATTTTAGTATACGTTTGACTATGAAAGTTGGGTCAACTCCAACTTCCGTTACCACCATGTCACGCGACCTTCCGCTGTGGTTTTCGGGGTGTGACAGCTTGAGCAACTGTGACAACCGGCCTCTAGGTTGCTATTCTAACCCTAATTTAAATGCATCATTATCCGTCTTATGAGTACTATTATTAGAAACAATCCAACCCTATCATGAATTTAGAAACATTTCTTGCTATTTGATCCAATCTATGATTTCATGTGATTTTATTGACTTTTAGTTAGTTTAGGTTTTACCTTTTTAAAAATTAGTGTCCCGGAAATGTTAACTAGTCACCCTTACAAAATTTAATCTCAAGTGAAACAATTAAAATGTGAGCATACATTCATACTTATATATATATTTTCGGTTCATGCATGCATGGACATGCACAAGACACTACAATTAACATCATCCACCAAATAATATATTCTACCCAATACTACAAAATTACACTACTTAATAATTATTAACAATTAAAATTTAAATCAAAACACCCTCACAAGATGCCAAATCGGCCGCCCCCTCTCCCTCCACTCACCTCTCCTCTACTCCACCCACACTCCCACCATTCAAGCTTCATGCAAGGCTCTTATCTCTACACCTCTCTCTCTCATTCTTTCAAACCCTCTTCAGCTGATTTCACACTCCAAAACACACACACAAACCATTCTCTCTAGATTTCCAGCCTTGTTCATCGAAGAACAAGGCATTCCCACACTCGGTCGACCGAAAATCACAAGAAGGTGGCCATATTCGAGAGTTTGGACATGCCTCTACATCTTGTTCGACTTTTCCAGCTTTGTTCGAAGATTCTCCAGCCTTGTCCAAGGAGTTTCGAGCTATCCAAGACCCTCTACACTCTCCAAAACGTGAACAACACCAAGTGTAAGCTTCATGTCACCCGAAAATGGTCTTTTCATGTGTTTCTTTCACTTCTATTTTAAAAACACCTCCTCTCTTTGTTGTAGCAGAAACCCGACACTATTATCTTGTTCTTGAGGAGCTTTCAACTTCACAAGAGGTATCTCACTCGTTATATTTGTCATTCTTAAGGTGGAAACCGATTTCCACCATGAAAACCCTATTTTTGGACTCTTTGCACCATCTAACTTGTAGATATTGTAACCCTTGAAAACAAAACTTATAACCTGCTTGTTAATGGTTTAATGGACTCCTAATAACCTGTTTTGAAAGTTACAAAAGAATATACACCGTGGATATATGGTTATAGCTCAAGATACACCTTAAAAACCTTCTTTTTACAAGAAATGTTACAATCTAAGCACTTGTTTGAAAACCCTTTTAACCAAGGTTTACAACCTGCTCATGAACGACTTTGTAACACACTAATAATCTGATATTAAAGTTAAATGAGGTTTTGGTAATGTTTAAATACAATTTTGCAATGATTTACACATGTGTTATGGTCGGTTATGGCAAAACCACTAAGTTGATGGTTCATTGTTGTGATGGGTAACCTAGCCGTGAGTTTGGACATAATTTCAGAAAGTTTTGATGAATATTAAGTGTGTGACAAGTGGTTAATCTCTGGAATGTTAAGATTATACCCATTTTGGTTAATTTCGGTACCCGAAACATGGTAAAACAACCTTAAAATAGTAAAACATGTTTTTAACCATTTTAAAAAGAATTCCAGGCTTAATAATGGTTAATAAAGTATTCTGGATTCAATGGGTAATTTAAATGGTCAAAAGAACAATTAAATGGCGTTTTAACTAAAAACGGGTACCAACCGAGCAACGTTTTTAAGAAAAATCCAAGAAAAAGGAGTTTAAAGCTAAGATTTATAAAAATCATGTAATTTCAGAAAGTTAAATGATAAAAGACCTAAAGGATTTGAAAAATTGGTCAAACAAGCTTTAAATGGTCAAATACGGTTAAAACGCGTTTTAACGGGTAAAACGTAAAAACGAGACTTTCAACTATTAGAGGCAAAATTTCACAATTTAAGGACTTAAAACTTATAAAAATATCTTTTAGATGATACCTACTGGTCCAAGACTCAAATTTATGAAAACCCTAAATTAACCGTTAAAACTCTCCGGTTTTACCGCAACCGAGAGCGTTAAACGCATAGTTTTTAAACCGGACCCATAAACTGAAATTTTGGAACACTTACTCAATAATAAGTCAATTTTTACTATAAGAATCTGATTTTTGGTCTTAAGTATCATAAAAGACAAGAAACCAAACTTGAGGGTAGAAACTATCAATTTTGAAACTTAAGGGGCTAAACTGTAAAATTTTACCAAACTTTATAACCGACTCCTATGAAACTAATAATCACTTGAACAAAAAATTTCCTTATATCCTTAACCTAATGATGTAAAAATCCCAAATTACATGAAGAAACCATGACCTGCCATAAAAGAAACTTTTTATACAAACCTTCGCGAATCAAAGCCTTATTCGACAACTAAAGTCTTGACACGCTTGTTGCACCTTAAATAAGTTTAGAGCAGTAGCTTATCACTTAATATATTTGTGTTAGGGTGCTAGACTTGAGACACTCCCGGCACACGAAGAGTTATTTTGACTTAACACCTAAGGTGAGTTCTAGTGATTCCCCTTTTTACTACTGTTTTGGGGTGAAACATGCTCTGTTATTTTTGAACAATATTTGTGCTTTACATGGTGATTATATGTGGGATTTATGGTTACCTGCTGATACTTATATCATGATCATTAATTCTTTCGTGAACCGCTTGTTTTATATGGATAGATCTATTTGGAGAATCCCCCACACACAGTGGCTTTCGTTCCAGGAAGGATACCCCACTGAGATCCTAAGGGGACGTTTGTGGCATGTGACAGGTTTTGTTAAGAAACTATGGTGAACCATCTGGGCAGGTATGGTTCACTGGTTTGGGGGCTCAGTTCTTCCTTCGGGAATATCCGGTTAAACACAACTTTAGAAGAGGCCAACCGGGACTGAGTGCAGGATTGATTATGATTTTCCCACGATGTTGAAACTATGATTTACTCCTTTTTATCAAATAATGATTTGTTAAGTCCTATTTGTTTTTAAACTTTAAGCACTTGAATTCACCAACTTTTTAGTTGACACAAATTTCTTTTTGAGCATGTTTCAGGTAATTTATGAAGAGATCCTAGCTGTTGTGAAGACCTAGACTTATCCCCGTAACCATGGCATTGGCATATTTTCTTTAATGAACAATTTGAACAATTTTATATTTGTGTTGAACAAGTACAATTTATTTCTATGATGGTTGTAAAACTCATTTGGGGGCTTGATTTGTTTCTAGCCCCGATACCTTTTTAAAACATTTTATGCCATGTGATATTCTCTCCTTTGAGCTCTTGTAATGGTTTGTTTCCGCTGCCATATGTTGTTTCTAGTCTGTGACGTCCCACCCTACCTAGGCCCGGGGTGTGACAGCAACTCTCCTTTGCAACTCAACATCCAATTTCTAGAGAGAGTGTAGAGAGAGAAAATGGAGAGAATTGGTGATTCAAGGCTTGGTTGATCAAGAGATTGAAGATCGGTGTTCATGGGCACCCAAAAAACAAGAAACGACCAAGAATCCGGGTAAGAAACATCGTTTAATCGTTCCTTTTGATGTAAACCCGGATTCTAGGGCTTCGGGTTTTTGAAAGTGGCAAAGAATCGCCCAAAACTCACGTTTTGTGTAAGAAGACATGTAAGAAGCTTAGATATAGCTTATTGGGTGATAAACCAAGGATTTAGGTGTAAAAGATTGAAGTTTTGGGTCAAAAATGGGTTGGTTCGTAAATTCAGCCCGTTTTGCGAAACTGGGTGTTCATCCAGCGAAATTATGTAGTCATCCAGCGAAACTATGGATCTTCCTGCGAAACTATAGTTTCGCAGGTAGTTTCGCAGACATGGTTTTCCAATGAAAGTTGGGCGAAACTGGCAGCGAAGATGCCAGCGAAACTGCCAGCGAAACTAGCACCGAATTGCTGATCTTGCAGCGAAATTAGGCAGAAATTAACTCCTTTGAGTGTTAACTTATCTGCAGGCTGTGTAGTGTGACCCTTGCTTACAAAGTTTGATTGAGAAGCTACTCACTGAGTCCAGGTGAGTTCTAGATCCCCTATTTTAAAGGTTTTAAACTTGTTTGGGGCTGGAAATACATACTAAATATACGTTTCTAAATAACCAAGATTTTAAGAGGTTTTAACAAGAAGATCGATTTTTCTATAAGGAAATGTGCTATAAAAGTGTTAAGATAAAAAAAATTTCGCGCTGACCTGGCAACCCGGCCCCAGCCAGGGGCGTTGTCCCTTGGACCCCACTAGGGGCTGCTACCCCTAGGACCCCGCTGTCAGGGGCTGCCGCTCCCGAACCCCCGCTGTCTCGCGGAGGATCAGTTATGTTTTATGATGACTTATGCTTGTTGTGCGTATGTTTATGTATGTGAATGTACGATGCATGATGTTTATGATGATGGGTGATGGTATATGTTATGTATGATGATGCTATGCTTAAGTATGATATGTTCCTTATTACGTATTATGATGTGACTCTCGTGGTGTGATTATGATAATGAACGTAAAGTATTATCTTAACGAAGTGAAAGATTTAAGATAATGAAAGTGGAACATAATGAATGAACGAATGAAAGCCTTGCAAGCAAATGAAAGGAGGTTCACAACTCACTGAGAGTTGTTAGCTCAACTATGTGTTTACAACGTGCGATCTTGGCTAACCCTTAAGGGTTCACACACAGGGGGAGTTAGTCTATGTGACTACCCCATACGTGCGACATGTGCGATATGTGCGATATGGGATCTTTGCCGCTTAACCCTAGATGATACGGCTTTGTGCTCAAGAGGGGGGTTAAGCATACGACAGGATGATGGAAGATAATAAATATTACCTTGATGTATGTATGATGTATGATCACGTGCGATAGTAAAGTAAACTTTTTAACGAAAGAAAGGTAATATATTCTTATAAAACTAGAACTCACTCTGCAACGCAGACTTTCATGTATTTTCCAGTTGGCAGGTAATGATTGCTAAGGATGGCACGGCCGCAGCTACTCAGCAAGTTTTTGGGATGGCATCCATTTTATATAACGATGATGTTTTTGTGATGTAATGCAAACAAATGATATTTTTGTAACGGTTGACAATGTTGTATTATTTTGCAAAAGTAATTATTTATATATGAAATGGTTTTAAGTATTCCGGTGCAATGTTTTAGTAAATGTGAATGTATGTTTTACGTTTTATGTGCGATGATTGTCCAACTGTGAGCGTCCCGGGAACGGAGCCTTACATTATGTCTTTTATTAAAAAGAAAATTATGTTCACCTTTTGTATAAACCTGTGAACTCACCAGCGTTTTGCTGATAAACTTTTGGGCATGATTTTCAGGTAATTAGGCATGCATGGGAATGAAAAGGGTTTTAACTACAAACTTATCAAATTTGGATGCCACTTTTGGGACCTAATTTTCCGCTGCCGTTTAAAAATCTTATTTTGATGTTTAAATAATGTTATGTTATTACTATTTTAGTTCTCAAGTTAAGACTTTATTTGAAACAATGTAATAACATTATATAATAATATTTAACTTTGGTATCCATGATTTGTTTGCTTAATAATTGTTGGAAATAATCCAACTTTCGTTATCTTTGTCACATGTGTGTCCTTTCAGTGCGCTTTACGGGGTGTGGCACATCAATTTTAACTTTTCATACATAATTTTCGGATTAGAGTTCATCAACAACAAAAACCATGAAAAACTTGTTAAAATCTAGCATTTAAACATGTAGAAATCAAGAATTGGACTTGCTAACACCTTGCAATCACTTGGAACTAATAAAAATCAATGATTTGTGCTTGTTGTTGATCAAAATCGCAAAGGATGAAAGGGAGAGGGGTTTTGGCCGCAATGAGGGGGTTTGGGGGGTTGGGGTTTGATTAATTTTGGTAATATTTAGTTTTAGGATAATTACAAAGTAACCCTCATTGTTTACATTTTATAGAAACTAATCTTTTTAACACTTTTTAAAAGGTTTTAACTACACGACACAATTATTATTAATCATCAATAATAATCATAGACATTTTCAACTAATAACAAAACACATGGAATATATATTACACGTAGTCACGTTATCAAGTAAAATTCACAAATAATATTTATAATCTATAAATTCATGAATCATATAATCACAAACTAATAATCAACATTATTAGTTAAATTATTATCTGTTTATCATAGATAATTGTTATTAAGTCACCAACGTGTATGCAAAACCTAACGGAACTAACGAAGTTTGTTAACCAACGTGTATGCAAGACCTAACAGAACTAACGGAGTTTGTTAACAGAAAATTACCGGATTAAACTGGTTACTACTAAGGTTACACAAAGAAAGTAGACCTAGAGGTTGCTAGACCACAGATGATATGTCGATAGATTCAACACAATAGATGATTAGACCTGGTTGGTGATCTCAAGATCAAACTAAGTTGTTCAACTGTCTCTGGGTTCCCATCTTATCACTGGTTAACACAATTAATAATATTCCAATAAGAGGTGACGAGCAAATAAACGCCACAAATGTGAGCGGATGACCATAAATAGAGCAAAGCACAAAAAAAATGAAAAACAAATGCTATCAAGCTAATAACTTATGTTGTTGGTGCGTTATGTGAAAAAGAAAAATAAAGATGCTCTAACAAGAAGATAGGTTGTGTGCCTCTCTGCTGTGCGATGGCACTGACCTGAGGATAAGCATAACCTAGATATGCTAGAATTCATTGTTGTTTGCCGCCTCTCTGTTGCGCGATGGCACTGACCTGAGGCTTGGCTTCTCTTTGAAAGCTCTAAGAATAGTTTCTTCTTGTTAAAATACCCATAGACCGCTCAAAATCTCCTGAGGAATGTTGATTACCACATAAGCGTGGGATCCACAAATGTTGGTTGAAATAATTAAACCTTAAACTATCACCAATCTGTGTCAAAAGTCTGTGTATGGACTTAAGAGGATCAGCATACTGACAATCATCGTGGCTACAATTCTTGAAAGTCCAAATCAATGTGGGGATCTAATAGTACCAGTATGATTTCCTAAATTTGCTAACGACTATGGATGAAAAACAAGAAGTGAGCATCAAAAGGTTTTTGATATCATGTCCCAAATGATTTGACTTGCCTGTATGATTCCAAAATGAATTGGTCCAGTTATGGTCAAAATAAATTGAAGCTGCCTATTCCGGAACCGAATCCAGTAGATTTCTATCTTAGGATTTACACCTCACAAAAGGTCAAAAACAAGTTTAGTTTTGTACTTCAGCTTAAGTCTTTTATTTTATTTAAATTTAGTCAATTTAATTGCAGGATCGGGTTTGTCACTTAAACACTTGTGATTCTCTCAAACTCGCTTATAATAACACTCAGATCAGATGAAGCAATGCCTTTAACAAGAGTTGATAATAATATAATAAGTAATCAAAGGAACAAGCAGAAATATATTTTCAAGGTACTTGTATATATTACTTCTCAACTCAAGATTACAAGACACTTACAAGCATGAAACAAGAGTTACAATGAGAAACTATATATACTAGATCCTACAACCGGTTATACTTGATACCAGCTGGAAACCTAAGACTAAAGCATATACTACAATGCTATAGTTAAGGTATCTTAGATAAAGTATTATCTAAGATATGGTAGTCATGACATGTCCATGACTTACCTTTTGTTACCAACTAAAGATGGCAACTGTACTTAATATAAAAAGGTAAACAGTGGATTAAAGTATGGTCAACTACATGGCTTTTGAGAAAACGCCATGCAGTATCTTGGAGATTTGCAGCGGAGTGTCAGACAGGCCATACTTATGTCCACTGGATAATAGGAGCGTCTTCCGAAGGTTAACTGGCTTCGGAAGAACAAGTTCTTCCAAAGCCACGTATACTTCGGAAGATGCTTCTATGCTTTCGAGGCTTTGAGGACTTCTTGTACTTCGGAAGTTGACTTCAGATCTTTGTCTCTAAGTCTTGATCTTCGGAAGTAGGTTCTTTGTCTTTGGAAGTTGGAGTTTTCCTTCGGAAGTGCATTTTACACTTAGACTTCGGAAGAGCACCTTCTTCCTTCGGAAGTTCCATACTTAGCTTCGGAAGTCCTTTGTATGTTGTACTCAAAATCTTCTAAGTGACTTAGTTTTGGTTGCAACAGCCTTCCTTGATCCAACAAACTCCCCCTAGGCTGATGCTACCAAAACTTCACTTATTTTTGCTTCTCAAAGCTTTCAGCACCAGGGACAAAAGATATTTGTTGTCTCTCTGTTCTTCCCGGAAGTAGTGCTGAGAAGCTTGTACAAGTCATTCGTGGATAGGAGATCCAGTCTATCACTTTGAATGACATGTACCCTTTGTTGTGTCCCCCTGAAGAGAGTTAGCTGACGGGAGTTATAGTCATACTCCCATCTAACTATGGTCTCAAGTTCAGGACCTTCAACCATTTGAAGAAAGGCTTTGCCTTTGGTTAATGATCCTTTCCTTTCCTCCTCCTCTCTCAGTTTCAACTCCTCTTCAACCTTGCTTCTAGCAGTAAGCTCGGCCATATGAAGGCTGCCTAGATGATTTCTGATGTGGGCAGCTACATCGGAGTTTGAAGGGTTAGAGAATGGTTTCTCTGCTAACTCAGCAATGTCAAACCTGCTTAAGTGTAGCAGAGATGAGGCACTCAGCCTGTTGAGCTATCTATTCTCTCTCTCAACAACAAAGTTGTGAGAAGAGTCTTCGAACCTCCACTGGATGATCTTCTTTCTGGGTGCAAGAGGTTGTCTTGGTAACCTGTCTCCTTTCTTTGTATCCAGTAGAGTCACCAGCTTTCTCCTCAGCTTCTTTTCTTCCTCATTCAATGTATCTGAATTGAGGCCAAGGAGTTTTGCAGCTTGGTCCAAAGTTCCTCTGGGCAGATCAAGAAATTGATCTCTTGTGAGGGAACTTGAGGATCCATCAACATAAGTCAAGTTGACTGAATCCTCCTCACAGGAGATGTCGCTCAGAGTTGTAGAGTTGATGAGCTTAGTCTTGACCGCCTTGAATTCCTCCATAGAGAGATGTTTGGAAGGCTGAGGGGATGGTTTGATTGGTTGTTGGGTAGGTTGAGGAGTTTGGGTTCTGGCTAAGGTTTTGGGTTGGATGATGGGTAGTTTAGGTGGTTGAGGTGAAGAGGTTGGTAGGTGTGATGGTGTAGGTTCAGGGGTGAATGGTTCAGAAGTGGGTTCGGTTTTGATTGGGAAGGGAAAGGGTATAGGTTCAGGTTGAGGTTGGGTTTGGATTTTGGGTTGAGAGGTTGCTTTGAAGGTCATCCCCTGTCCCCTTCTATACATCTCTTTCCTTCTCCCCGCGCGAATGTCAGCCTTGATGTCACTGACATGTCGCTGGAGAGTCTTCTCAGACATGGGACCCACCTGCCTGCCAGAGAAGCCGTGAGCTTTGAGATAACTCTTCATCCAGGCTTTCTCACCTATCTTCTTGGCGGCAGACAGTCCAGCTTCTTCTTCTTTCTTCCTCTTTTCCACAAGCTTCTCCCTTGCAGCTTTCTTTCTCTCCTTCTCCATTTGATCTTGCTCTTTGTTGAAGAGCCATAAGATCGTATCACTATTATGTGGAGACAATTCCTCTTGAGAGAATCCTCTGGAGAGTAGGAAAGTGATCCTTTCTCTCCTAAGCTGCAGATCAGCTTCCCTTTCCTTTCTCTGCCTTTCCTCTTCTAAGGCCAACCTTGCAGCCTCTTCTTTTTGTTGTTTTAGCAGCAAGGTTGCCTTTTCCAGCTCTATCAACTCCTCTAATGGTAGCAGGAGTACATCTTCAGTTGCAGCCCCTAGACTGACAAGTCTGTCTATAACCTCTACCCTTCTTCGATTGTTGACTGCCTCCTGGTTGGCTGCAGCTGCTTTGGTACTTGCAACTAGCAGTTTCCCAGTTGGTAGTCTACCTTTCCTTTTGAGCTTCTCCAACCTTTCTTCCTCCTGAAGCTCTTCCGAAGTCATCTTCCTCTTGCCTTTTATGTCTTCGGAAGTGCTAGACTTTGGGGGTTCTTGGATAGAAGATCCAGATTGGGTAGTAGAGGTGGGAGCTGGAGTCAATGCAGATGTCAGAGCCAATGGTTGGCTGAGAAAGTCCTCCCTATTAACCTTATATGCAAGTTCCAGAATTGCATCAGTGACTATTAGATCATCGGAAAGAGAAAATAGTCATTCCGCAGCAGCAATCTCAGCTTCGGAAGTTTGAGCTTGTTCTTCCGAGGCTTTGAATTGTGCTTCGGAAGTCTGTGAAAATACACTTTCTGTCCCAACTGTTTCAGTTGCTGGGCCATCAGTCCTAGTTTCCCCTTCGAAATTAATCTCAGGTTCCACTTGGACCTTAGGTTGACCAACTTCCTCGAAAGTGGTAGGAGGTGCATTCAACCTCTGAAGCTCTTGAGCTCCAAAGTAAATCACAGACATATCTGGGCTAGGCTGTTCTATGAGGGATTCCAAAAGGAACTTGTTGAAGAACCTATTGAGATCCTGGAGCATCCTTTGATCCACTTGAAAGACAACTGGAGGAGGCTCAGGGAAGATAGCAGCTTGTTGCATTGGATATCTTGAGCTCAAAGAAGTAAGAGCTTGACTTTGGGTTTCCTGTCTTTGGCTTTGTCTCTCAACACTCTCCCCCTTTTTGGTAGCATCATCCTGAGAGCTAGATGAGCTAGAGGAAGAGGTCAAGGAGACCTGAACTGGTACATGCCTAACAGATCTCTCAATCTGTTTCTCAGCTAGTTTGGCCTTGAGAGTTTTAATCTCAAGTTGCTGAGTGGCAGACCTATCCTCTAAAGTTTTAACCTTTGATTCAAGGTTTAAGACTTTAGAAAGTAGGTCTTGAATGATGAGTTGCATACTTCCCTCATCTTCTTTTGAAGAATCACGGGGAGATGAGGTAACATACCTGGTATGTTCATCCTCACCACCAGATGTGGTTTCTTGGCACCCTGGTTTCCCTTGCACGATGATGTCTCTTTCAGAGGCATCAAAGGGCATGGTTGCCGTAGATTCAGTCTGACTGTCGTTACCACTGTCCTGAGGATCCATTGAGGCTCCTTCAGTAGTGGCAGCTGAATCTACATGAGTTCCCTCCACATCAGTTGGACTCACCTCAGTAAGGCTTTGCTGGTGTGGGCTAGAGATAAGGGGTCTCTCTAGGCTCTGTTGATCCTTGAGAGGGTGTTGTGGATCAACTTCATTGCCTTTAAGAGACATAATCTCTTCACCAGCTCCGGTTAAAAGGTCATTAAAAGAAAAGGAGTGAAAACCTAATGACCCGGGACTTTGATCAATGTCAAAAGGCGTTGAGCTGTCCCTTTGTGGCTGCTTAGGGGAGTGTAGAGACTCACCCTGAGGGCTATCAGCTGGGGTTTTAGGCTCATGGGTCTGAGACTGAGGAGACTCAAGACCCATATTGAGGTCAATTGTGAAGGATGGGTGGACCTCTGGCTGAGTGGGAGCCCTTTGTTCCACTCTAGCCTTTTTGGATTGAAGAGGAGGGGCTTGTTCAATCAGAGTAGATTGAACAAGGGTTCGTTTGGGACGTCTCTGGTATGTAACAGTAATGGGTGGAGAAGGTAGATTTGGGATGGTGAGGGTAGTTGCTGGTGTGGGTTCATCACCTGTGGGGTGAACAGGGATGTCACCAGAAGCCATTGGCTCAATCATACCTGGAAGTAGTGCGGTATCTCTTCCAGTGTAGTTGGTAGACACTCTCTTCAAGATCTTGAAGATGGTTGGCCTCATTTGGGGAGCAGACAGAGCAGCTGCATAGACAACCTTACCCTGATCCAGCTCACAGTTGATGATGTGCTGGAGAAACCTGGGATACATAAAGAATGTGTCCCTTTGAAGATTTCCCATAAGGTTAGTCAGCACAAACCTTGAATAGTTGAAGCGGAGGCTTTGTACCAACCCGTGAACTAAGCACCCAAGTTCATACGGGATTTGATCCCATCCCCCAGAATTGTTAGATAGACAGTGAAGAACCACATGCAGCGGGAACTTCCACTTGTAGGAGAAGTTGAATTTGTAGACCGTTGACCTGCTAACATCTCCACCGTATCCCATTTGGAGATAAGAACTATCTAAATCTGATTTGGGGAATTCCGTCGGAGCGCCCTCATCATGGAGCTCGAGATGCTCCCGGATGATCTGTTCAGAGATGACCAACTCTTGGCCACAAATGCTTGACCTTATAACACGAACCCCGTTTAGGGTTTCAATCCGACCATTTGCCCAAAATTCGGACATTTGGTTTGAGTAGATTGTAGGGTTTACAGTCAAAGCAGTGTAGTATGAAGATTGGGTCAGGAAAGTGTAAGACCCCGTTCCCGGGAAGCCTCACAGTTGGTTAATCATAGCATAAAATCAGTTTAATAATAAAACATTGCAGCGGAAATAATTAGACATTCATTTAAAACTTAGAAACCATATTGTACTCATACATTTGTCCTTTAATTTCAAACAAAACATGTTACTTGTTCTTAAATTACAATAACTATTTCATAAATAGGAATGCCATCCATAGCTCCCCAAGTAGCTCCATGTGCCATCCTCAGCATCAGCGTTTACCTGCCAACTATTATGCATGAAAGTCAGCTTCGCTGAGCGAGTTCTAGTTTTAAATATTATAAGAAAATATAATCTTTATCCTTCATATAATGACCATGCATACAACATAGAATATAACATTACTTGCATCATAATAAGCATGTTCATTATCTTTCATTCATTCATTATCTTTCATTATCTTTCACTTTCATCATAAACGAGATTTGCACAAAGCAAGAGCTCCATGTTGATCGACAACAAATGCCAATCCCTGTCGGTACACATGAAAACGGTAGCTAACCCCCGACAGTTGATCCACACTGCAAGGCACATAGCCCGCTCATGAATACAGATCCATCATCATACATCAGACTCACATAAGTGAAGTCTATCATAGTGCTTGCAAGACTTTTCATCATCATACGGGCCCGGGGGTAACATTCATTAAGTTTCGCTTTTCATTAATATCATCTTCCACTTTAGTATATATAATACTTATCTTATTAAGTACACAACATGCCAAGTAAAATCATCATAAAACATAACCGAACCGCCGCGAGACAGCGGGGGTTCGGGGGCGGCAGCCCCTGACAGCGGGGTCCTAGGGGCAGCAGCCCCTAGTGGGGTCCAAGGATTTATATAGCAGATTTACTTATAGAAAAATCGTTCTTCCTGTTAAAACACCTTAAAATCTTGGTCATTTAAAAACGTAAATTTAGTATGCATAATAGCCCCAAAACATGGAAAAACTTATAAATAGGGGATCTAGAACTCACCTGGATAACACGAATAACTTCTAAGCTAAGCTTACAGGGCTAGGATCTCTCTACACAGCCTGCAGAATAGCTAACACTTAAAGGGGTTAATTTCTACCTAATTTCGCTGCAAGATCAGCAATTTCGCAGCTAGGTTCGCCAGCAGTTTCGCTGCTAGTTTCACCAGCAGTTTCGCTGCTAGTTTCGCTAGCACCTTCGCTGGCAGTTTCGCTGGCATCTTCGCTGCCAGTTTCACTGCCAGTTTCGCCCAACTTTCGTTTGAAAACCATGTCTGCGAAACAACCTGCGAAACTATAGTTTCGCAGGGAGATCCACAGTTTCGCTGATTGAATATGCAAATTCGCTGGATGAACACGCAGTTTCGCAGATCGCATAAAAATTACGGACCAGACCATTTTTAACCCAAAATCATAACTTTTTACGTCCAATCCCTTAGTTTATCATCCATGAGGCTAAATCTAAGCTTTATACATGTTTTCATACGTAAAAATGTGACCTTTATGCGATTCTTTGCAACTTTTCAAAACCCAAAACCCTAGAATCCGGGTTTGATCTACAGAAGGGTTTAGAGGTCGATTCTTACCTGGATTTGTTGCTCCTTTCTTAGATCTTGATGCTCCAACACCCAGATCTTCAATCTCTTCACCTTAGAAGCTTCAAATCTTGAGTTTTCTTCACTTTCTCTCTCTACTTTCTCTCTCTACGAATTTT
This sequence comes from Flaveria ramosissima, assembly GCA_025215565.1. NCBI lineage: Eukaryota > Viridiplantae > Streptophyta > Magnoliopsida > Asterales > Asteraceae > Flaveria > Flaveria ramosissima. The sequence continues at coordinate 20,182,180 of CM046031.1, forward strand.
GGTGGCTAGGGTTGTAATGAGGAAGATGAAGCTGGTTTTGGGTGCTTAAGGGCTGATTATGGGCCTTTAATCCCATAGGCCACTACCCAATAAGCCTAATTTTAGCCCATGACCATTTCCTTCTTTTATTAAATACCCATTAATTAAGCCCATTGTCCTTAATGACTCGTTTTGACTTTTCGGGGTGTTACAGAAAGAAATGATATCTGAGAAGTCAGAATCCCTTGAAGAGTCAAGGAGTGCGACCTGGTTTTGCTGAGGGTTTAAGGCCATTGAAGAAGATGATAGAAGAATAGTTCGGAGTAAGGTAAATTGGAGAAGAAGAAAGCTTTTAGAGCAGTAATTTGGGTAAAAAGAGTGTAAGTGATTAACCGGAAGTATTTAAATGGGTGAAATGGCGGTTTAAAGGGTGGTTTGGATAAGATGATGTGAGGGTTCAGTGGATGATGTGACATGGGCGGTAAGGTTAGACCATTTAAATAATCCGACATCATTAACAAAATCTTTACTTTTTACAGTGTGGGGCCCAAAAGATTTCCGTTACACAGTAAATCTTTCTTCCGAGTATAAAGCATTTCCGAAGGTAAAGTTCTTCCGAAGGCAAATCTACTTCCGAAGGTAAATTGCTTACTTCCGAGAGTATATGTTGCTTTCAGATGGAGTGTGTTAAGTGTTTCGGAAGTAGATCTGAGGTGAACACAATCGCTTCTTCCAAGACTTAACACTCTTCCGAAAAAAATTATCCTGTGAGAAATTTGCTTCGGAAGATATGCAAGATATCTTCCGAGGGTTAATTTCTCTTCGGAAGAACTTATACTTAGATAAATTTAAGAAAAGATCTTTTGTAACAGGGCTTAGATTGTTTTGACATAAGACTTTACACATTAAATGGTTTTCAATTGAGATTAACTAATCAATGTTTATCATCCCAATAGCTGTAATGAGATATTTAAATCTCTGTTCATCAAATGCTTTGGTGAACAAATCAGCATATTATTCATTTGAATCAACTTTGATTAGTTTGATAAGATTTTTCTCATGAATATCTCTAATGAAATTATACCTGATATCAATGTGCTTTGTCTTGGAGTGCTTCACTGGATTTTTAGTAATGGATATAGCACTGTTGTTGTCAATATGGATAGGAGTGCTCATGAAGTTGAATCCATAGTCTATCATCTGGTTTTAAATCCACAGCAGCTGAGCACAGCAACTAGCAGCAGCAATGTATTCAGCTTCAGCAGTTGATGTAGAGACACAGGATTGCTTTTTGCATTGCCATGAGAAGATCCTTCCACCAAGAAATTGACATCCACCTGATGTTGATTTCTTGTTTATGTTGCAGCCACCATAATCGCTGTCAGAGTAACCATAGAGATTAAAATCACTATATTTTGGATACCAGAGACCTAATTTAGGTGCTCCTTTGAGGTATCTGAAGATTCTCTTGGCAGCAATTAGGTGAGACACCTTTGGAGCAGCCTGATATCTTGCACAGATGCAAGTTGCAAACATGATATCAGGTCTACTTGCTGTGAGATACATCAGAGAACCAATGTTGCTCTATACTGATGTTGATCAGTTTCCTCCCCCTCAGAATCAGGGCAGTGATCATGGTTTCTGGGTATAGGTGTCTTTGCTGCTTTACAATCCTTCATATCAAATCTCTCTAAGATATCATTGACATACTTAGATTGATTGATGAAGAACCCTTCCTTCAATTGCTTTACCTGAATTCCTAGGAAAAAGTCCATTTTTCCCATGGAACTCATCTCGAACTTCTTCTTCATAATGCTCTCAAAGTCTTTGCACATTTGGTCATTTGAGGAACCAAATATGATGTCATCAACATAGACTTGAACAAGCAAAATGTCTTTTCCAGACTTTCTAATGAAGAGAGTCTTATCAATGGTACCTCTAGTATAACCATTCTTCAGGAGAAATTGAGACAATGTTTCATACCACAGCCTAGGTGCTTGGTGCAGCCCATATAGAGCTTTATCCAACTTGCACACATAGTTTGGATGTTGTGGGTCTTCAAATCTTGGAGGCTGGCATACATAGACTTCCCTATCTATATCCCCATATAGAAAGGCACACTTGACATCAAGCTGGTAGATAGTGAAATTCTTGGATGCAGCATAAGCAAGGAAGATCCTAACTGCCTCAAGTCTTGCAACAGGTGCAAAGACATTAGTATAATCGATTCCTTCCTCTTGAGTGTATCCTTGAACCACCAGTCTTGCCTTGTTCTTGATAATCAAGCCTCTATCATCTCTTTTGTTCCTGAATACCCATTTGGTGCCTATAGGTACTTGACCAGATGGTAGCGGACATAGGTTCCAAACCTTTTGTCTTTTGAATTGAAGCAGCTCCTCTTGCATTGATTCAACCCAGCTACTATCTTTCAAGGCATCTTCCACCTTCTTGGGTTCCATTTGGGATAAGAAGCATGAGTACAAGCAGACATTCCCATTATGAGTTTGTCCTCTTGTTCCCACACCCTCAGAGACTTCCCCTATGATGTTTTCAGCTGGATGAGTATTGTGAATTCTGAGTCTTGGAATCACCTCCAGTTGCAAAGATAAGTCCAAGTTGGACATATTTTGCTCAGGAGCTTGAATACTTGGTCCAGCTGTTGTTTCAAGCTCATTCAATGAGGATTGATTGAATGAAAGAGAAACATCATCATTTCTTTGCTGTGAAGCATCATTAACAGTTGCCTGTTCCTTCAAAATGCTGCTTCCATCAGCTTGGTGTTGTGCAGGATCACCTGAAGAGATTTGAAAATCAGCAGGTGAATCCCTTGTTAAAGTTCCACTATCTCTTGAAATGGTTATGCTGTCAGATCTTTCAATAGTGGGAACTTGATTTGCTGCAGCTCTTGGAGAACTTGGAATAGGTCTGGGAAGCTCAAACAGTTGATCTTCATCAGAATTACTTTGAGCACCTGTTCCAGCTGAAACATTCTCACAAGATGGTTTAAAATAGTTTGGAAACAATTCTAAATCAAAGATATGATCAGGGCCATTCCCCCTAACACAAGGAGTGTGCTAATTAACTACAATGTTGGAAGATTCCTCAAATTGTTGGTTTTTAATATTATAAACTCTGTATGCTTTAGAATAGGAGGAATATCCAACAAAGATAGCATCATCTGACTTTTCAGCAAATTTTGCCAAATTGTCTTTGTGTTAAGTATGGTACACCTGCTGCCAAAGGACCTTAGAAAGCCAATGAACGGTGGCCTCTTGTTCCATAACTCATAAGGGGTCTTTCCATGTGGCTTTACTACAAGAACTCTGTTCTGCACATAGCATGCAGTGCTGACTGCCTCTACCCAGAATGTTAGAGGCAGCTTTGAATCAGCTAACATAGTCCGAGCAGCCTCAATAAGTGTCCTATTTCTCCTCTCAGCAACACCATTTTGTTGAGGAGTTCTAGGAGCACTGTATTGTCTGGCAATCCCTTTTAAGTTACAAAATGAGTCAAGAACAAAGTTCTTAAACTCAGTCCCTTGATCACTTCTAATTATTTTAACCTTGTGATCAACTTGATTTTCTATTTTAAGAATAAAAGATTTTAAAGTTTCAGCAGTTTCATCTTTAGTTTTTAAAAAGAATACCCATGTAAATCTAGTAAAATCATCAACTATCACAAGGCAATATGATTTCCTTCCAATGCTCATTATACTTGTGGGACCAAATAGATCCATGTGCAATAAGTGTAATGGAGTGGTGATAGAGTTAACAACTTTGGATTTATGAGAAGACCTGTGTTGTTTCCCTTTCAGGCAAGCAACACAGTTATCTTTGCAGAAAAATTCCTTTTTAGGCAAACCATGTACCAAGTTATTTTTAGCCAATTTATTCATTGTCTTAAAATTGACATGACACATTCGTTTATGCCATAGTGTTGACTCATCACCATCAGCTTTGGAAAGAAAGCATGATACTTCTCCCATTGGGGAAGCATTGTTCATATCAAGCTTGTACATATCCCCTTTCCTGGGAGATCTAAGAAGCACCAATTCCTGAGGAATTGTCATCCACAGGTTTGAGGATGATGCACTCATGTTCTGTGAAAAGCATTTGATGCTTTTGATCACAGAATTGAGAAACACTTAACAGATTGTGTTCAAGCTGTTTGACAAAATTAACTTTGTCAACTTTTAACTTTCCATTGGATATACTCCCTCTGCCAGAAATATATCCTCCGGCCTCACCTCCAAACTGGACAGGACCTCCATCATAATGTTGAAATTGTTGAAGGAGAGATCTGTTCCCTGTCATGTGCCTGGAGCATCCACTATCTACAATCCAGATGTTGTTATTCTTGTCATATGGATGTCCCTGCACATAAGGTGAGATAATTAGTTTTGATTGGAAACCCAAGCCTTATTGGTCTTGGGTTCTTCTAATGATAGTGACATAATTGAACCAAAATTTATGCATGGGGGTTCAATTGATGTCTTTGAAGAAGAGGTTTGGGCTACAACATCTTCCTTGATCTTCCATTCCATCCCTTGGTTGATCATAGAAGATGAGCTTGTTGAAGCTTTTGTAGCTTGGCATTCTTCCGAAGCTTCTTTCTTTTCGGAAGAGACCTTCACCACCTTTTCTTCCGAAGCAGTCTTCTTCTGGGATGGTTTCAAGGGGACTCTCTTAATTTTCTGAGTCTTTGCAGCTTTAACTTCCGAAGCCTTTTTCCTTTCGGAAGAAGAGTTTTCTTCCGAGAGAAGCCTTGCTTCGGAAACAAGCTTTCCCTTTTTCATCACTTGAACCATTTGATATGGTCCAAATGTGAAACCTTTCCTGACTCCTTCTCTTTTAACATTATTTGCATAATGTGTGCTAGCAGGATTGTAGTAACAATCTTTAGCCATGTGGTTTTGCAGACCACACATTATGCATGCAATGTTAACTTTCTGGGAATGAGAGGGTTGATGTTTCTGTTCTTTTTCTCCTCATCAGCAACCTTTTCCTTTAACTTCTGATCCTTTGGTAGGATAGGAGTACTGGTACTGTACTCCTTTCCTGAATCAGAAGGTCCAACCACCTGGAATCCAGCTGATATGAATACACCCTTTTGCTTTGGGTCTATCTTTAGCTTGGATTCAGCCACCTTTTTGGCAGTTTTTCTGGCTGCCTTAGCCCTGCTTCTTCTGGCTTTGGTGGTCAGGGTTTGATCATCATTGGCTGGGGAGGGCACAATTACCTGTTCCTTCCCTGTGACGGTCATGGTCTCCATAGTTGTATCACTCTTTGACTCTTGAGAAGGTGGGTCAACAGATGGAACCTCTTGCTCTTCAGTACCACACCTTGGTTGTCTTACAGATTCATAAGAGTGTGGTGGAGCAATTTCATTGGTTCCCAACCCACCTTTGTTTTGATAACAAAGTTTTGAGTGAGAGGATGATGCAAGAATGGCTTGGAAGTTTTGCTCGGAAATAGCATACTTCCTGGCTTGAGCCTCAGCAGTGACAAGCTGGGCTTGAGCCTCAGTCAATTTGGATATTAAATCCTTGATTTGAGTCTTGTAGTTTGTGTGTTCATGTTTTAAGAGGGACACAGTTTTCTCTAACTCCACAATTTTTCTTTGGTAGTCAGATTCAGCCCTTTTAAAGTCAGATTTTAAAACATTTAAAGACTCAATATCAGATTTAATTTCCATATTGTAGTCCTGATACAGTTTAACCTTAGCAATGCAAGCAGGGGTACAGAGATGTTCATATACCTTGTTTTCAGCTGTTCCTGCCATGAGTGCTTGAGCAGGAGTCACATCTTGAACCATGAAGCTCCAGTCAACTTCTTGAGCCATTGTTGCAGTTTCAGTTGACTTTCCGGTGGGCTTTGGTGTAGAAGGATGTGTGGAGGCCTGTGAGGTTCCCGGGTTGGACTTGGGAGCCATGTATTCCCTTGCAAAATGACCAAGTTGGTTACAGTTGTAACATTTGGCCTTGCTTTTGTCAAACCCAAACTTGCTGGTGATTGGGTTCTGAGGGAATTGCCTTCCAGTTCTTTTAAAGAACTTCTTCGCTCTGTAGGTTAGAAGAGCCATTTGTTGGACTATGTCCACATACTCTATGTCATCCGGGCTAAAACACTCTAGATCATCAAAGCAGTATTGATAATCATTTGAGTGCCCACTCCCTGAGACAAATGCACAGCCCTCCTGAAAGGAGCTTTGCTGAGCTTGTTGAGACCTTGGAGTCTCAGGAAATGTGATGTAAGGCCCAGAGAAACAAGATGGCTGCTAGGTGTAGGTCAGGTACTGCTGAGACTGGGAGATGCCTGAGCCTTTAGCAACCATTAAAGCGTTGCTAGCAGGAAGACTCAAGGGTCTGCTTGTCTGGTGACCCCTCTTGCTTTCCATTTCCAAACGGTATCCATCAAGGATCCTATAGAGTTCGGTCATGGTGAGTGTATTCAAATTCTCTTTTCTCTTGATGGAGACACAGTAGAATGTCCACTCATTGGGTAGAGCACTCATAAACTTTCTAGTAAGGTCTCTGAGTTCATGAGTGATTCCCACAGATTGAAGGGAAGAGATAAGATCCATGTACCTGAAAAATTGCTGGCTAAGAGTCTCTCCAGCAACATAGGTGAAGTTCTCAAACTGCTGCTTCAGTGAGTCCTTCTTTGAATCATTCGAGCTTGAGTACATTCGAGCAAGAGCATCAAAGAGTTCTTTGGCAGACTTACAATGCTCAAACCCCATCATGATGGAGTTTGGGATTGCAGTCATAAGAACAGTCATAGCATTGCTGTCTATGTCAAGCTTCTTCCTGTCTTCATCAGAATAATCTTCAACAGCTTTCTCGATCATGGCATCGTTTCCACCAGCTACTTTTGGCTTATACGGGCCATTGACGATGGATTGCCACATCTTGCTATCCTGGTACCTGATGAAGCCTTCCATTCTTCTGCTCCAAGACCTAAAGTTTTCAGGGGCGATGATAGGAGCTTTGGTCATCGTTCCCATCTCAACTTCAGATTTGTTGAGGGCCATTTTGAGTGAGGTATAAGGAGGAGTGAAATATTGGTTGATTAGGATGGTAAGATCTCACAGTCAAGAGCCTAAAAAGCTCTGATACCAATTGCAGGATCGGGTTTGTCACTTAAACACTTGTGATTCTCTCAAACTCGCTTATAATAACACTCAAATCAGATGAAGCAATGCCTTTAACAAGAGTTGATAATAATATAATAAGTAATCAAAGGAACAAGCAGAAATATATTTTCAGGGTACTTGTATATATTACTTCTCAACTCAAGATTACAAGACACTTACAAGCATGAAACAAGAGTTACAATGAGAAACTATATATACTAGATCCTACAGCCGGTTATACTTGATACCAGCTGGAAACCTAAGACTAAAGCATATACTACAATGCTATAGTTAAGGTATCTTAGATAAAGTATTATCTAAGATATGGTAGTCATGACATGTCCATGACTTACCTTTTGTTACCAACTAAAGATGGCAACTGTACTTAACATAAAAAGGTAAACAGTGGATTAAAGTATGGTCAACTACATGGCTTTTGAGAATACGCCATGCAGTATCTCAGAGATTTGCAGCGGAGTGTCAGACAGGCCATACTTATGTCCACTGGATAATAGGAGCGTCTTCCGAAGGTTAACTGGCTTCGGAAGAACAAGTTCTTCCGAAGCCACGTATACTTCGGAAGATGCTTCTATGCTTCCGAGGCTTTGAGGACTTCTTGTACTTCGGAAGTTGACTTCAGATCTTTGTCTCTAAGTCTTGATCTTCGGAAGTAGGTTCTTTGTCTTCGGAAGTTGGAGTTTTCCTTCGGAAGTGCATTTTACACTTAGACTTCGGAAGAGCTCCTTCTTCCTTCGGAAGTTCCATACTTAGCTTCGGAAGTCCTTTGTATGTTGTACTCAAAATCTTCTAAGTGACTTAGTTTTGGTTGCAACAGCCTTTCTAGATCCAACATAGTTTGTTTAATATCGGACTACATCATGGAATTCAGTAAGGGAGTAAATCACCTAAAAAGGTCACGTCTGAGGTGACCACACGTGTTCTCAAAAGGTAAAAGGGTCACGTCTGAGGTGACCACACGTGTTTTCAAAAGGTAAATGGGTCACGTCTGAGGTGACAAAGTGTTTAAAAGGATCACGTCTGAGGTGGTCAAAAGTTTTTCAAGTTAAAATGATCATGTCTGAGATGATCAAATGTTCATAATGTTAAATCAACAGTTTAAAAGGGTTTAAATGTCAAGTGGTCATAAAGTCAGAAAATTTCATGAGTATGACCCATTCGCACGACTGGACCATGAGTATGGACCAACCGTACGAATGGACCATACTCATGCCTTATATAGCCGAATGGACATGAGTAAGGACCATTCAACCGAATGGCTTATCCGAATGAGCCATTCAGTCGAATGAGAGTGTGCGAATGAGCCAGTCGCCCGACTGAACTCCAGTCGGCCGACTGAAGGTGATCGACTGATCCAATCGCACGACTGAGGTCCATTCGCCCGAATGAAATGAGCGAATGGTTCCACTCGGCCGATTGAACTCAGATTTAGTATAAATAGAGCAGGAGTCGGTCGCAGTCACTCATCACTCCCAAAATTTCCCTAATTCGCACGACACGTCGTTACTCTGCCAAATTTTTGTTTGATCATTCTATACCATTGATTGCTGTGTACTGACGATTTTCACTGATTATACAGGTATAATGCGGTGCAATCCACCTATATTTCAATCAATTTGATTCCAAAATCAAGATATTCGGCCCTAACCAAGAACCGAGACTTATTTGGACAAATAACCTAACAAAACTAAGTAAAATATTGAAATCAAAGTTGTTAGGTGCTAAATAGAGTGATTGCGAGTCTAATGAACCAAAAAATGATGTCTAATCTTAAAAATTGGTCAAAACTTGAATTTGAATTGAACAGTCAGTCTGTCATGCGAATGGACAGTTTGATGAACTTCAGTCGCACGACTGAGGTGTGCGAACGGCTAGCACGATTGAACCATGCGTAGGAGTTCAGTCGCACAACTGGTGTAAACGCATGAGTTTGCATACATATAAGCCTAGTCGCATGTTCAGTCGTACGTATGATGTCATTCGCACGACCGGGATCTCAGTCGCACAGTCTCATTCGCACGACTTGATTTCAGTCGCACAGTCTCATTCGCATGACAGAATAGCAAAATTTCAAGTCCAAATGATTCAAGTTACTACTCATCGACGGATACTAACGTTTATACTCATTGTGTAACAGATGGCTAGTCGTTGGACTATGAGCACCAAGCACAACATCTGTGCTCATCTGGATCTAACGTCCATGAACGCAGCTGACTTTTCGGGCATTATCACTTTTCTCCGGAGATCTAGGATCTTCCATGCCATTTCTACTCCTTGTACACCATACCGCTCCATTCAGCATGCCTTCTGGGAAGGCGCAGTTGTTGATAGATCATCAGAGCCTCATTGCATCAAGAGTTTGATATTTGGAGAGGCTATAGAGATCACCGAGGATGATCTTCGGACGGTGCTGTAGTTCGGGGATGATACTGACTGTCCCACTCGATTACACCCTCTTACTGTTCGAGGATGTTTCATGCGAGCTAAGTACTCTGGGGACATCAACGCAGGGGTGCTCAACAAGAGCAACTTGTGCCCCCAGTTCAAGTACGTCGCACATGTGCTGCTGAAGTGTATTGCTTCTCGGATAGGAGGGTTTGATGAGCTCTCAGATCAGATACCGAACGGTTACGCAGCGTTGGTGCTGAACCACCCATTCAGCTTTTCCAGGATGATCTTCACCTACTTGGTGGAGAAAATTGAGGGGAAGGGGAAGGAGGGATTTTGTATGTACCCTCGATTTATTCAGATGATCATTGATCAGAAGCTCCCTCAGCTACCAAAGGAGAAAGAGGATGCGGTGGTGCTCGAGGTGATGGACGATACCACCTTGGGTCGGATGAAGGTCTACAGGGGAAAGCAGGTGAAACCCCCTGTGAGACGACTGTTTGGGCATTTGATTAGAGTGGACTACGTGGCGCCAGCGAAGAGGAAGTGGCGCCACGATGATAGTGACTCGGATTCTGAGCCGATTGTGCTCCCATCCGATGATTCTGATGACGATGACAGTGGTGATGGTGGCGATACTGGTGCCACCTATTCTAGGGCCGCTCCCGCAGATGTTATATCACCATCATCCACCCACGGAGGAGCTGAGATAGCAGGATTCCATCAGGACTTTCAGGCTAATGAGGAGGACGAGTCGGACGAGGAGCCGTTGACTCGGACGGTGGGCAGCAAGGTGGTTGCCCCCGAGAGAGGGATTAGGGCGGTAGGTGGACGCCAGGGTGAGTCTGGGGAGGCTGTTACTGATCCATCTTACACCCCAGACCAGCCCAGCAGCCAAGGGGGAGCATCCTCCTCGAAGGGATCGAGGAAAAAGAGGATGCCTCAGCCGCACGGGATGAAGAGTAAAAGAAGGAGATTCACATTGATCACCACCTCGTCAACCACCACCACCACCACAGCAACCACCACCACTACCACACCCTCTACCACTATTACCATACCACCCACCACTACATTCATTCCATCTACCACCATAGCTACCACACCCATTCCACCACCACTTTCATCTATACCAACCCCAATCTTCACCACTGCCACCACCACCACTACTAGCCACCATGCCGGCCCATCATCACACCCCACCTATACATTTGGATCACCTCTACCTCCCAGGGGGGTAGAGGAACAGCTCTCGGCACTTAACCGTATGGTGCTGAGGCTGTTGGCAGCCGATGACGAGAAGACAGCTTAGATTCGTCAGTTGGTAGATCTTACAGCTGCACAATCTCAGCAGGCTCAGCTGATTGAGCAGCAGGCACAGCAGATGGCTGCTCAGAGCCAAGAGATTGCACAACTCCAGGAGCATAAAGTTCTATCAGCAAAGAAGATAGAGGAGTTGGAGGATGCCAAAAAGACCATCATGCTCAAGCTCAAAGGAACTAAGGATGAGCCTCTGAAGATAAAAGAAAGGGATGGTGATGATGATGGTGATGATGATGGTGATGATGATGAGGATCAGGATGAAGATGATGATAGTGATGATGATGAGGCAAGTGATGAAGAAGAGACAAGGGAAAGGCGGAATGATGATGATGATGATGATGAAGGAGATGCAGCTGCATCTGCCTCAGCTCAGGGTCAAGAGAGACGTACAAAGAGAAATCAAGACCAACGAGCCTCGTCTTCTGCCTCACCTACTGATGAGCCTGCGATTCAGGACAAAAGTAATGATTAGACATTTATGTATTTGAAGCTTTGTACTTGAATCATGTATTAAACTTCTGTACTTAATGTTTATTTATATTTAATGGGTTTCTGTTTTGATTATTAACTAATGATTGATGTGTTACATGTCTAAATCAAGCGGATCCAAATTTTGAGAGGGACGAATACGATGTTGCTCCCCTTCAGCAAGTCAAGACTCAACTAACCATGATTCTTGATCTGCAAGGGATCGTCAGGAGATCAGTGAGTTACACCCCTGAAGAGGGGGAAATAATTCATGATCTTACAAATGAGCAACTGGCCAAAATGTTCAAGCTCAATCCTGATGAGATTATCAAGGACGCTCCAACCTTTGAAGCAACCAGTGACGATGAGCTGAACGACATTGATAAGATCGAGATCGAGGACGTCACTGCAGAGCACTATCCAGAGTATGCTGACAAAGAGGGAAATGTGGTTCCCAACCTGGAGTTAGTTCATTTGAATATCAATGATGTCTTGATGTCATCATATTTCTTCCTCAATTGTTTGTTATTTGGCTTAGTATGTGATATTGATCAACTACTCTATCAATTGTACTGTTCATCGATCACATGGACCAACAGTTAAGATGAGATCCGAGCCCAACGCACTGCTCCTAAACCGAATGTCTACACTAAGCTCTACAAAGTGAAGAAACATCACAAGGTGTCAGGCAAGATTATCGCGTAGGCCCATTTTGATGATCTTAACGTATACGCGGTAAAGAGAGAGAAGGGTATTGAGTACTTTAGATTCCCACATGATCTAAAGACTCTACCTGGTTTTGAGCTCAACCAGCTGGCCAAACTGAAGCTATTATATGCTGTCCCGAGAAAGATGTCAGGCTGGTTTGAGGCTGCATTGAAGAGATAGTACCACACCAGGTGGGTCAACTTCAAACCTCAACAACCTACAAGGTATATCAGAAGGTCTGAAGTTGATGCCGTAACTGGAAAGCCTAAGATAGTACTGAATGGAGTCCTCCACGTACGATGTCAAAGATCCTACTACAGGAAATGCCACAGGACTTCACTCCACACTTCAAATGGTGGTACTATGATTGGAGGACTGGAGAGGCAGTCATACTCTTGAACAAAGAAGGAAAAATGGATACTATCAGGGTATTTGACCCGATGTGGCTCACAAACTTGTCTGCAAATGATGTATACACATTATACAAGTGGCCACTATTCTATGACTCTCAAGATATTCTACAAGCTCTACAGTTTCAGAATGTTATACGACTCCGCTTTGCGTTTGAGATACACGCAGGAGTTACAAAAGAAGAGAAGTACAAGAAGTATGAAGAGGTTATAAAGAAGGTAAGACATTAGATGAAACTAGGTCCAAGGGGGAGTTTGTAGGTACATGTCTCCCTAGTTTCTGAACTGAATGTAATATGTCTTTAGTGTCTTACACCTATGTAATAGTTGGGTACTTAACGAAATGTAAATGTTTGGTTGTGTTTATAATGTTTAATATTTCATTAATGAATTGTTTTACGCATATTGACTTGATTATATAGGTTTGTGGTTGTTTGAATGAATCTTGATAATGTAATGATTAATGAATACATTCAAACTTAGTAATATGAAGTGCTCATGCGAATGGCCCATGCGAATGGACCATACGCATAAACAACTTCATGCGAATGATTCAGTCGCACGACTGATCCAAGAGACTGGATCAGTCGTATGATTGTAACATGAGATTGGCTCAGTCACACGACTGAAAACTCAGTCGTGCGAATGGATCAACCGTATGGCTCAATCGCAAGACTGAACCATACTAATGGTTCAGTCACCCGAATGAGCAACCCTAACCTATAAATACCACCTAATTCGTGGAAAAACGTAACAATTCATATCATTTCGACTCCAGACGTACCCTAGCCGTTCCAGAGACCTCTAAGAACCTGTTCCAAGTTCACAGATCGCACTAGATCGATTCCATATCGTTCTTAACGTTTAGATTCAATCCATAATTGATTCGAAGTGCGTTCTCACTGATTGGATCGCCAATCAAATAGGATTTCGCACTATTTGATTTGGTATACACGTTAATCAGTTAGTATTTCGTTCAATACACGATCCTAACAAGATCAAAGACTTTAACAACTACTATATAATTAATTCTAAAAGCATTAAAAATCATTAAATTAGTTTAAAATTTCACAAAAATACAATCATATGATGGTCTCTTGAAATCTATAAAACGCGAATGTGAACCAAATATAAGTAAAATAATCGAAAGCTATTCAAAAGTTACTTAAAAGCATAGAAAATAATTATATTTAATAAGTATAGTTTAGACCATATCAACATCATGCTTTAAACGATTCAAGACTAAGAAATGGCTAATTGCTAACAATGATAAAAACTCAGATTGAATACATTCACTAACACAAACCCAACATCCGGAAATGATCACGGGTGAACTAGCCACACATGCTTATGTTTAATGAAACTGGATGACGAATTCAGGAACCCATCTTGGATTTGATGATCAAAGATACACTTGTCACTTGTATTTATTCGTTCTCCTTCGTTCCTAGACTTCTCCCTTGATAAAATGGTCAAAAATCCAGAAATCCTCAATAAAAACTCGCCAAAATTAAGGAAAACCATCATAAAAGCGTCTGCTGGCCGTAGACTACGGCCATGGCCGTATACTATGGTGAGTCACACTAAAAATGGCCAAGTTCCTTTGCTTTACGGTGTGCAAAACGCCCAAATGAAGTGGTGGTGGTCGTAGAATACGCCCATGGCCGTAGTCTACGCCCACTATGGCCTAGTTTGTTGATTTCTTGATGTTTTGATTCTTTGTCGCTTGTATACATGTCTCGGTTTGATTTACAACATCCCATAAGTGTGTGTATTGTCTCTAAACCTTCTCTTAAACATAAAACTAAACAAGGTAACATGTTCCACAGTGTATTATGTGCTAAAAGTACAAAGTACACACACTTATACATGCATCAAACCCACACATCAGACCCGAACCCGATTAGGGTTGTAATTAAAACATAAGGCATGATTCCATAATTGCAACATTAGGAGTACATCACCAAATCAACATTTGAGACCCTAGGGTAAAAATATTCATCACATATGATTTAAATCAACCAGATCTAGATGACTAGCATATTCTACAAAAATGGCTACTTTTTCAATCTAAAAGTCTTAGGGCTTTGTTTCTCTTTTTTCACACCCTGCGTGTAGTAACCTGTGAACCTATTATGAAACAAATATTGAATGTCTAGTACGGAGAAAAGCACAAGTAACAATAAAAATAATTGCAACAACATAAAGTGATAAAGTAACATAAAATGATAAGATGCAAAGTCAGGCAAGTCAATAAAGTAAATCGTATATGTGAGCATACACAACAACCATCCACCATAATCATACGCATATATCCTAGGACTAGTCCATACGCCTTCTCAACAATATGTGGCCAATTTACCTCGCAAGTACCGAAAGAGACGTCGTGATCTATGATTACTTTCACGGTCCGCAATGACATGTTTGTGATCACGCCCCACAAGTAGGGTCATACTCGGGTAGCAAAATTTAACAATTGAAATAATGCTACAATGATATATTTCAAATATGTTCTCTTTAAGCATCAAATGAATACATAATCATGTCATAACATAGGAACATGCGATAATGAGTTCAATTCAATCATTTCCATCGCAAATAAATTTTAAATTCAACATAACATGCGAAAAATAATATTGAATCGAGATATCAATAAATGTACGGCAAACTGAAATGACAAGGATGAACCGGAATTCTAATGAAATGTGAAAGTCAAAGGGTTTTAACAATCAAGTCAACTACTAAAACGACAAATGGGTGGGTTAAAAAATCCATGGTTGAAGAAGCGATGATAGAGAGGGGAGAGTGTATGACTAATAGAGCTAAAGCAATTTTGAAGTGGGAGGTTGAAATACCAAAGAAGTGAAATTAAGGGTAGTTTTAGCAAAATAAGTTGTACTATTTTTTCACTCTAGTTCTTTAACAAATTTATAAACCAACACCCTCATAAAAATTTTATGAAATTATTTCAAGTCCTATATGTTTAAATTCTTTTACTAGATTCCAATAACTTCATAAATAATTTGTGAACCAAACACACCTACGTTTTTAAATAGATAAAGATGAGCACATGACAATGATCATAACTAAATGTGGCAAAGTGGACGTTTTGGATTGGGTTGGTTGCTGGGTCAGGATGGGTTTAGGTCAGGACTGATTATTAAAAACAGGTTGGAATAAGTATGGTCAAGATGAGTTTAGGTTAGGATGGGTTCAGGTCACGATGGGTCAAAACTATTACAAAAGAATACATTATATTATCACTACAACCACTTTTTAAAATATCCAAATATTTGATCTCATATCGCAAACAACAAGAAACATGTTTTAGAAAAAGAACCTTCAGCAGGGTATCAGAAGCTTGACCAATGCTCGGAAGAATTCCACCAACTAGTTTTGTTGTTAGATAGTACACTTGATGTAACGAACAAATCAGGTTGATGGACAGAACGAATGCCGGTCAAGATGGATTAGGATCAAAATGGACCATTCGAAAAGAAGGTCGTTTTAGTCCGGTCATAACGGGTTTCAACAAAAAAACCTCTATGAGTCAAAATTGACCATTTGAAAAATAATCAATTTGCTACCAAAGTTGTCTTTCTGATTTTCATAAGATTTCATGTTTGTTTAGTTCAATACCTTTTTTAGGCAAATGAATTGTTTGGTATGTTCTAACTATTTTAAGAATTTAACAGTAACAAGCAAAATACTTATTATATGACAATCAAAATCATTTTCTTGAAGCTACTCCTAAACCACATATCAAATAATGACTTTCAAAATACAATGCCAAATACCTGCTAAATCAATAAAAAAACATAACGACGAAGGAAATGTAATTTGGTACATAGATTACTCTGTAGAAATATGACTAATATATATGATCGTAAATGCGTGTTATCGATAACCCATAAAAAGGTATCAAAACACAAGGCTTTCAAACTTTTTGCACAAATTAAATATTCTATAAACAGACTCCATAGCCAAGAACTCATTTCAAAGTAATATTACATCTTCTACCATGTATTAGAATTTAAACAAATTACCCTAAACAACACTCTTTTTGTCCAAATAAAACATATGTATGTTTGTATATTAGTACTAGCTTTAGTAAACCCGTGTATTACACGGTTTAAATAAATAAAATATTAATATAATAAATTTATTAATTAAACAACGATATTCTAAGATATGATATAACTGAAATAAAAAAAACGATAATATCAACTTTTTAAAATTTTGTTTTTAAATTTCTTTTATTGAAAATAAATATTTTGTTTTAAAACAAACCGTATTAAAAATGTCATTTTCAATAGTTTTTTATTACAACTCCCAAATTTGATAATTTGAAAATAGTAATTTATTTAGATATAATCTTAATAAAAAGATTTCTTTGTTAATTTATTAATTGTTAAAAAGTATTAAAATAATATTATTAGTAATTAAGGTAATTATTTAATAGGAGAGAGAAGCGGGAAAATTTTGATAAAGATGATTGTGGTGTTGACACGTGTCATCCCAATGATTGTAGTGCTGACACGTGGCATCCCATTTACCCTTTTATTAGAGTAGGAAGATTTAACAAACCCAAAAAAAACCCATAAAACAAGCTGCAATCTTCAATTGCATATTCCAAGTATCTATAAAACATCTACTATGAAGATCGAGAACGCAAAATAAGCAGCAAGTTCAAGAAAAATCTTGAAATGTTGTTCATAATTTCTTTGATTCCCAAACACTCTGCATAGTTTCTTTGATTAATTCAACAAAATCAACCCTATTACTCATAGAAATTAAACATCAAGATAATCATGCTACTTTTATTACAAAATCAAAATCGATAAAACGAATCATGTTTTGGTCTAACTCAACTCTCATCAAGACAATATTGTTGCTGTCTAAAGCATTTAAAGGAAGGCAGGTTAAAATGAAAAGATGAAGACGAAAATGAAGGCTTCAACGCTAGATAGAAGAATGACAGAATTGAAGAATCGATTACTAATTTTAGGCTTTCAGATTTAAACTCCCGTTTAATCTTTTTACTCGGTTCTCTCGTTCAAGACTCGTCCTAAGTTTTGTTCACCCATCCTGACCCATTCTCAATTTTTGTCCAGCACATCCCAATCCGTTTAGCTTTGGTTTTAGTTTTCAATATGCCCATCTTAACCCCTTAAATATAAAGCTCAACCCAAAACAACCCATACATTATACTTACAATCCAAATCAACCTAAAATTATAGATTTGGGTTAAGATTGCCAGCCTCACAACAAAATTGTATGTTGATAATAATTCACTAAAAATTAACTAGAACTAAGATAAATCAAGCCTTTCAACAAAACTTCAAAAGTGGCACGACGTGACGCTTTAGCATCATGCCTATTTGCAAGGGTTGGTCAAAATTGTAATTGAATATTAATCACATTAAGGTGGTACAATGGTGTATTTTATAAAAAGAGAAAAAGAAGAAAAAAAAGAAATAGATATGTTTGCTTATTTGGGAGAAGGATTTTAAATAGAAAAAGTAGATCAATGAATTCTATTCAAAACATACGTGCTCTAATCTTATTTATCTAGTATACATACACATTATCTAGTCATGCAAACGAAAAAAGTCTTTGTCCATAACACAATTTACAAGATGCCGTGGCATTAGCTAAGAAAGATGCATCACATGCATGGTAACATATAGTTAGTACTCACATACCAAATACTTTCAGATCCATCCATACTTCCATTTTGATATTCGGGTTACGAACAAACACCAATGCCAAAACATTCTTCATTTCACCAAACTTCTACACGTTATACTCCCAAATAATCATGTGGTTCCACTAGAAACCTAAAAATCGACGTGCATGAATGCAAACTTAACTCTTCTTCATATCTTTGGCATATACGGATTTTGTATATGGATTAATGGAAGTTTCACCTATTTAAGTCAAATTCTCTCAATAGCATTGTTCCTTTCAGGGCCAACACAAGAGACATGAGACAGTCAATGTTAGTTTCTCTACATGGTGTGTGTGCGCGCACGTACAAGATTAGTGTGAAAGTTTTGCTTTCTTGTGATCGAAAAGCAACATGAAATGCTAGGAACAATTATAATTTCTTTTTTCAGTCTTGTGGATGCTAAATAATAATAAGACACAAGTTAAAAGTAAACAGGCTGACCAAAAAGATGATCATACGTTAGTCAGACTTCAACGCCTGAGTGATTTCCCAAAATGATATATCATCTTCAACCAATGGTCCTTTGACTAATCCAATATCCTCCTGTTTGCTATTAACAAGTGCAACTATGAACCGCTCATGCTCGAGAGAAGACGGATACATTATTTGTTCTTCCTGTAAGTAACAAGCATACTTATGTTACTTTCATAAGTTGGTTATTTACACATCGAATGAAAAAATAGCTAAAGGGTTGTTTGGCAATTTCTGAATGATTAAGTGTTGAATCAATAAGAGGTCTGAACCATTAAGTGTTGACCCATTAAGAGATCTGAACTATTAAAAGCTAGTATATCGCTTAACTATTCAAATGCAAATATCTGACCAATTCAGATAAGAGATATTAACGATTCAGCATTAGATCTCTTAATCATTCAGCATTAATATAATGCTTAACCATTCAGAGGCAAATGTCTAAACCATTCAGATATTTGCTTGCAAAACAAACCATTAAGTGCTGAACCATTAAGAGGCTGATTCAGATGCTGCCAAACAACCCCTAAAAGGAAAACTGGTCCAAAGTCACCCAATGTAAATATTTAATTCATCAAACCTTCTGACTAAAAAATTTTATTGGGTTATCTCTATTATGACTCGTACTAAAAATGATGTGTTTCTCTCACTACCCAACCCATCCAACCTGGCCATTTTGCTACCTCATCTAGTTAATCACATCCCTCTCTCCTTCCCTCCCACACATATTGAATATGTTTTTTGCATAAGAGCATCATTCTTGTTACAGCCAATTTAATTACTTTAATGCCTTAGAACAAATATCTCATCCAAAATTGGCATATGGACTTATAGAAAGCTGGGCAGACTGAAGTTGTATGTACTTAGTAGTCTAGTATTTCTGCTCATGGAGTTGATCATGTCATAAGCATGATGACACAATAGACGTATGACGAGTATGCAATATTGCAAAGGAAGAAAATTTTGAAGAGAATACCTACCTCGGGCAAACTAAAAAATTCATCAGGAGATATTTGCAGCAGCTCAGTAGCCGTATGACCTGTGCACCAAGCTAAAACTTTCCGGGTAACGTCTGCAATGGTGACTTTTAAATAGAAACTAGAAACAACGTCATCATCACAATGACAACCACAGAAGTTGCATTCAAACCCAGTATTCTGTGTAACAATATGTCCACATGATGTGTGAAAATGCCTTAAACTTACATGACAATGTTCAATCTGGTCTAGCCATATTCGACACACCTATAAAGAATAAGAACAAGTTACTCCCTTCATCTGGAAAAAAAATTCCGTCTCTTATCTCTAAAAAGCTTTTATTATTGTTTTTATACATGATTTTGAAGCAATATAAGTCAATTGACTCCCCAAAGTCAGATATGGCAGTGTCTTGTGAAACGGACATAAATTCCACCACATATCTTCATGTGGTCTTGCACTACCCCATTCATGCTACTAGGAGATACAATTAAGTGGTGGTTGAATGTGCATTTGGAAAGTGAATGTCTGATATTGAATAATCAATTGTAAAAAATAGTGTTTACATGTGCTACGGCTGCTAAAGTTCTTGAGAATCATATAGACATTCAAGTGTTAGGAAAACACTGTTTGTTCATAGAAAAATAAAAGACAAAATGACCAATATATTAACTTTTTTCACCGAAAGAAAACAGACATTTGTTTAGAATGAGAATAAATCTGTAAAGTAAGTTAAAAGATGAATTGCAAATCCAAACACCCCCCTATTTCAATACAGCTTGAATAAAGAACATAGTTAAAATCAAAATTATCCCCTAAAATCAAATATTTACTCTCTCATGACGATGCATTTATGATACTGATATTGGTGCACAAGAACCGCTTGCATCAAATATATAGAAGACTTTAAACCACGTTCACCCATTTAATACAGATTTGAGTTATAGTTGAACACTTCGATTGGTACATTTTTTTTTAACTTTTTGAACAGTTTCAATTGGTGCATGTGTTGGTCAAGGATTGCAGTTTTCTTGGAATTGAGGAAGATCAATATAAACACGCTTATAATAAATCATATGTATCAAAGATATAAGACCAACCAAGAGGTAAGAGAACATACATGTGTGGTGATATTATTAGCTGACAGATCTGAAAGGGTAGATGACTTGTGAAGGCATGAAGAATTTAGCAAGGCTGGTAAGCAACTCAAGTTAACAAACAAACATCCACCTTCTTTCTCATCCCATGAAACTTCAATGCTGATTCCATATGGTAAAATAAACTGGATTTAATGAAAGAATGTTGTGATTTATAACAGAGGGGGACTCCAACTAGAAACCCTAGAGAAACCAAAATTGGGCCTATGGGCCATATACTAAAAACCCCTAATAACTATAATTATTAACACCTCTTATTAAGTTGGAGGCTTGGAGCATAGATGCAAATCATGCCCAACTTGTTACAAATCAAATTAGAAACATGACCATGATCCCTCCTCAACTAGAACATCATCGCTCATGTTACATCTTGAACTGTTACGTGGCAGAATCTGAAACCTGAATAGAAACAGAAATGTGGAATCTGCAATCTCAAACTGGAACACAAGCAGGAATTGGAACCATAAAGGGCTTGTAACAGCAGAACAAGCTCGTAAAATAATAAATTTATGCACGTTAGGATGTATATTTAAGACAAAGAAACTTAATGACGAAATATATAAAAAAACATGATATATTCAGATGAAATAATGTTGGTATTCTTTTTCAGGGTTCGGTTCAGCACGATACCATCATGACACCATGAGGTGCAATTCCTTAAGTGGTAAAAGGGGAAATCTTTCCATTTTCTCTCACTTTGCAACATCATATAGAGTGAAAATAGAGAGCTAGATAGAAAGAGTGAGGGTTGTGATGGTCTGCGGATAGGCGAGGCGAAGGTGGTCGGCAACACGATTCCTCGAAACCATTTCTCGAGTTTAGACGCAGTGAACATCGTGTCTTGAAGATTGTACTTTTCCAGCAATCCATTGGTCGGATCGTCTTCATTTTTGGAAATGAAATTCCAAGTAAATAGACTATCAGATCCAACGATGGATATTGTGATCTGAGCTCAAGAAGTTCCAAATTCACCGGTGGTTTCAAGAGAACGAATGGTTAAAAAATTGTTATTGGTTTCTTGTAATCTAAGAAGTGTTGCACGGATGCCAAGATGGCCTTGGATGTTAGATTCAAGCACGGAAATATGTTACCGTGAAAAGGTACTACAACTTACAAGTGGTCTCGCGTACGCAGACCGATTTCATCAGAGGGCTCATCCCATTGTGATGCTAACAACGATGTTGAGTAGAGACAAAAGATGATGTCGAGAATCGTCTAGCACGTAAGACTGTCCCCATCGCGCGCCCGCGCCCGTTGCCGACGTGGACACCGCCCGCCGGAAGGGCGGCGATGGGGAGTCCCGCCTGTGGGTGGGGTGCCCGTCCGGAAGAGCGGGAGAAAGATAGGGTGGTGGGCCCCATCACCATAAATAATTAATTTAAAATTTTTTGAATTAAATGGTTTAATTAAAATATTTAAAAATCTTTTAATTAATATAATAATTTAAATATAAAATTTTAATTAAAATGAGTTAATTAAATAAAAATATATTTTAATTTTTTTTTACATTTCTAGTATTAAAGTAATTAGATAATAATTTAAGTATAATATTTTAAATTTTTTTAACATTTATAGTATTAAAATATTTAAAATATTTTTTTACATTCATAACGGCTTGGTAATTTTTTTTGTTTTGTTTCATAACGGCTAGTTTTTTTAGTTTTATTCATAACGGCTAGTTTTTTTGTTTTATTCATAACAGCTAGTTTTTTTGTTTTATTCATAACGGCTATTTGTTTTGTTTTATTCATAACGGTTAGTTTTTTTGTTTTATTAATAACAGCTAGTTTTTTTGTTTTATTCATAACGGTTAGTTTTTTTGTTTTATTCATAACGGCTACTTTACCTATTATAAATATGTGGTCTTTACTTGAGAGTTTTTCACAAATCACACTTCATCATCTTTCAAACATTATAACTCTCTTCTAAACACAATTCAAAATTCAATTCTCAATGGATCCAAGAGCTCCATTCTCTTTCACAAAAATGTTAAACAATGAAACTAATGAAGAATACCCACATCAGCAACCCGGGTTCTCCCAAAATCAATACCCTGGGTTCTCTCAATTCCCACAACCCGGGGGATTCCCATATCTTCAACAATCTGGGGGATTCCCACAGGTTCAACAACCTGGGGCATTCCCATATGTTCAACAACCTGCCTTCTCCCAATTTCCACAAGTCAGGGATTCCCATATCTTCAACAATCTCAGTCTTCGTTGGAAGACTATCAACAATATCAAACATGGCTTAAACATAAAGAGCTTCAAAAAGTGCAACAAACGCAATCAACACAAGTCATATGGATCCATTCCAGCGTGCCGAACATGAAGAATTGTGTAACGAGATAAGAGAGAAATATGGAATGCCTCGTCGCAAGTAACAATTTTAGTTTAATTTATGTTGTGGTTTTAGTTTAATGTTGTATTATTTTAATTCTCTATTTTAATGTATTTTTAGTTAATTAATGAATTTTTTTATTTCTAACAGCTAGTTTTTTTTGTCTTTTTTCTAAAAGCTAGTTTTTTTTGTCTTTTTTCTAACAGCTAGTTTTATTGTCTTTTTAATGTGGGTTCTTTGAATTTGTGCTTTTTGAATTGTTTTAGGCTAGGACACACGTTTATAAACGTTTTAAATTCAAGCATTTTTTGAAAGATATTTAACGGCATGATAAACTCCTATTCAAAATGTTTTGGGTTTTATTAAATGTTAAAACAAAATTATTGAGATTATAAGTTATGCAATCACTCTTGACTTGAATCTTGGAATTTGATATATGCTATTACAAAATTTGATTAATTGGAAGTTTTAAAAAGTGTGTTATGTTGATTAAGTTGTAACTTTAAAAAAAATGTAACCTTTAAACACAAAGACATACATACGTATGGTTGGATGCACTCCATATATGGGGGCCCATCACTCCATAGCCTTGTCCACCAATGTGAGTCGCGTAGATTAGTATACTGCAAACGATCGTGTATTAATTTTTGGCCTTGTTGTTCGGTGGAAGTCATGTACCTTAGGTTAGTGTACCGTTATCGATAGCATACTATAGCTTGGTCTTGTTGGCCGGTGGACCATTGTCTGTCATGCACAATAGGTTAGTGTATTATAACTAGTCATGTGCTATATTTTGTTTGTTTGCACCAAGTAGTATGCGTGTTATCATAAATTCACTTGTGGGTCATGTATTGTAGGTTAGTGTACCGTCATCGGTCATGCACCCTGAACGAGATTTGATTTGTTAAATAATGAATATCATTACACACTGTAAGGATTCCTTAAGTCTGATGCAACCCAAAACATCCTAAGTGTCTCAGCAACATGCACTAAGTACTGAAGTGAAGAATGCTTCGAAAGTTTTACACAATGCATTAGAAAATACTCTAAGTGTAAAATCTTCCGAAGGCAAGACCAATATCTTCCGAAGCCAAACATGAAGTCTTCCGAAGCTTCAGAGACAAAGTCTTCCGAAGCTTCAACCTATGAAGACAGATTTCTTCCGAAGACTTTTAGTACACATGCTTTATCTGATGTACTGTTCCATAAAGCACCTTTTCCGCTGCATCTCTGTAAAGTCACCAACTTACATGAGTTGGTGAAAAGGTCCATGCTTTTGGAAACTGTACATTGAGGTCTTGAGTCTGTAACTTTCCACTTTATGTACTTTATCCTTTTTGTAATGTATAAAGATGTGAGCTATGGCATGTCATAGTCACAAGGTCAAAAGGCAGATATGCCTTTTGATCCTACAATTGATTTTGTTAGTGTCTAGTCAATTGTATCCAGCTGGCTTTCAAAGTATAGCCGGCTGTAGGTTGTAGTATAAGTATTTCAAGTTCTTGTATCTTTCTTTATGCTTTGTAACACTTGTAAAAGAACTTGAGAAAGCAATATACTGCCTCCTTGAAACCCATACTCTCTTGTTCTGTCTTTTGCTTTACTTGTGTTCTTTGTATCACTTTGGTTACCCAGTTCACTGTTTGATTAAAGTTTAGTTAATCTCCTCATTGTGTTGTTGTGTTGTAATTATGTTAAAGCCCTTAAACGGTCCTGCACACACTATACTTGCATTACGAATCATTGATTATGACTCACTAGCTTATTGTTGATATTGACTTAAGCGTTTATCACCTTCAGGTATTTGTTGGAACAAACTTGTACGACATTAATTGTTGTCTAGTTGAGAGTTGTTGCAAATATTAAACTTAGAAATCACCAACTTTATGGCGACTTTATTAGTCTGTATTTCAGGTAAGGTTAATACATTAGCCTAAGAGCAAATTGTTCGAGTTAGAAGGAAGTATTTGGCATAACAAGACTCTGATATACGTAGCCTTAAAAAAATTTGATTGTATTAAGATTTTGAGGACCTTAAGACTTCCACTGTAATTGGTAAAGAAGGTTATGGTTTGTGTAAATCTAACAGTTTGTCATGTCATGTTTCTTGGGTGTGACAGAGCAGGAGCAGGAATCCCGGAAAGACAAAAGGAAACCAAGACGAAAACAGGAAAGGATTCCTAAGCAAGGATATGAGCAGATAACCGAATCAAGGACAACAGCATTATAATAGGAACCATAACAAGAACTAAAACTAAAATACAACCTGCAACAAATAGGATTGGAATATGAGCTCGGACCAGAAAACTAGAACAAGATCACGAGAAGTTAACAAAAACAAACATGTAACAAACAATCAACAAAAACAAAGTGATATTAGAGTTCCGCCAGCAAGATTCTAGCATTCGTTAGCGCATACGACATCCAACGATGATGACGGTAAGGGTTTTATCGGACTGACAGGGCAACAACATAGTCAAAATTTGGCATGAAACAAGAAAGCCAAGCCTCGAAGCACTAAAGGCAGTGGCTAAGAGTGGGTAGCGCAAAATGCCATGGCGAATATAAGGTGACACGTAGAGGCGCATCTGACAGCCTATTAGGAATCAAAACTTGAACTTGAAACCAGATCTGATCGGAGATCTCGGGTGGTTGTAAGGGGGCGGCAAAGACAATCACTCGAAAAAGGATTATGTGAGAAAGCAAGTATCGGGAATCAGAACTTGAATTTGAACTTGGACTTGAAACCAAATATGGAAAACAAACAAAATAGAACTTGGAAAAGGAATTGGGAACTAAAACTTGGAAAATACATGGATAAGGAAGCAACGGGAAGGCACGCCACCTTGTTTAGGGTTTATGTCATACGTAGAGCATTAGCCCTGATACCACATAAAACAAACTGGTTTAATTATTTAATGCTTGGTTTTAAAAAGCGCACCTGAGGCGCCCCTAGGCGCAAGGCAACCTCAGGCGCAAAGCCCATTGCTTTTGTTAGCATAAGGCGCACTCTACACAGAGAGCGCACAAAAAGCACATGGTTTTTTGGTAAAAAACACTAAGGTGCACCCTTCTTGTACAAGGGTGTTTTTGTGCTTCAAACTATTATACATGTAGCTAAAAAGGTTGCACATGTAAATAATCTATGCATTAAATCATATATAAACCTTTATTTGTAGCTATATTTTAGGTAAGAATGCTAAAAATGTATGGGACATATAAAAATTATTATAAAAGCACCTTGCACCTAGCGTACAAAAAGCCCCATGCTTTTGTGCTTTGCACTTCAATTTTAGACCTCGATATATACAAAACAAATTCGAAACCCTAAAGAAACCTAACTTAGGACTACAGATCATATGCAATAAACCCTAATAACTATAATTAACAGTTAACACATAGTCATACTACACAACTTTTAGTTTTTGGTGAGATAACAAGATATAAACAAAAATCTACTCCCTCTTTCCAAATAAAAGAAATCCCACAAGTGATCTTAGGATTTAAATAATAAAAAGTAGGATATGCTTACACTACTATTTATTTAGATAAATATTCTCATGGTGTGTTTATGTATATATGTGTGTATATGTATGTAACTATGTATGCATGTATTAGGCATGCAACACACGCATGCATGTGTATGTGGAAAGAGTTTTTACTTAAGAATAATGCCATAAGTTTTTTTCCTTTTACTTAAAGATGGTTTTAAACTGAAATTCTTAACACGAACAAAATTTTTTTATCTATTTTCTCTACACAAAGTATCCTGTATCAAAATGACTTACTTACGTCCTCACCTCTTGCATTTGGTCATAGAGCATGTCAAGCCAGCAATGTATAGTGTGTGACCTATGCTTATTTTCCCCAATGACCTGAAAACATCATATCAAGCATGCTTCCATTAAAATATTTGTTCACTGTAGTTTTGGGACGAGAAATTTAAACCATAAGAAACAATACCAAGATTTGACAAAATGTAGCTTGGTCCAAATTCCTCCGGTTGAATCTTCAATTCTCAAGGAGAATGTGGATTCTTGATTATTTGGTTTCTTAATATTTGTAACCACACCGTAGATGCTTATGTTACTCATCCTGTCTTGAAGATCAGCCACAAACAGCTGTAAAAGTTTGGAATACAAGAAAAACTATAAGATCACATGTGATGGCAAATCAAATAATGTGCTAGTCTTAGCAATTACACATTTTCTTTTTCGAAATGTCATTTGTATCGGGAAAGTTGTAGTTATTTATCACTTTATTTCTAATTGGTCAATAGTCTTTAAAACCAAAAATGTTAATGAAAACCATCCAGCTTTGGCAAACCTTATAATAAATATCTTACTTCAACACCGTTAAATGGCCCACAAGTGGAGCACTGGCAAAGTGCTTTCCCGAATTGACTAAAACTTACTCGAAAAGGGTAGTTACTGAAATCAATGGATCCCTGAGAATCACATGGCAATGTCACTTGAGAAACTTTAGGTCCTTGACTTGGGCCAACTGTTGTCAACAGCTTTGATCCTTGATGATTTTGCGTTGATGCTACAGATACCTGTTGAATTCAGCATTATGAAAGTTACATTCTTTAATATTTTGCTATGGTGGACAAATAATCTTGGTTACCTGTTCCTCATGGCGAATGAAAGGCACTATGTACAGCTGAGTGACACTCCCGTATTCAAGACATATCTCTTCAGTTGAATCCAGAGTACTCTCAACACAACTTGAAACAAATGGACGATCCAGAGCCAGCCAACTTCCTACACTGAAAGAAACTGCATAAATGACTATACTTGCAGCAACAAAATTTCATAAGGTTAGAACATGCATCATGCCTTAATTTTAATCAGACTATTAAATTGTTCATATTGTTGAGTTTTTCCTTGTTTGGATCGGTTCTCTTTTTGTTTCTATGTGGTACTGTTTTGTCGATAACTTCAGGTTGGTGCCATTTTGCTATGTGAAGCCTTTTTTATTACGCATTCAGTGAATATTAGTTGTTTATTTGACAGGGAAAGGGGTTCATATGGTGCTCTACGACTTTTACCTGAAAATCTTAACAGGGAAATAGGGTTCAGTTTACCTGAAACAACTGGCAAGCACAACCTGGTCACCCCATAGTAAAAATTTTACCCGGAAATTATCGTTGTCTACAAGAGTAATTTGTTTCCTCTGCAGACTACCAGACTTCCCCTGAATTTCTAAAGATCCAATAGATTCTATCCTGCATAAGTTTAAGCAATATATATAACTTAAAAATGGAAGACAATGAATCAGAACAGTACTGTGCATCATCAATCTAATGTCAGGTAATTAAGGCCTGGTTGACTTACCTAGCATATAAAGAATAGGAGACTCCTTGGTTTGCATCATCAACAGAAATGGAAGACAAGGAATCAGAACAGAACTGTGCTCCAAGCAGCATTGCATCATCATCTTCATCCTGTGGTTAATCACATTAGTCAAAAGACGGGGTAATATGACAGTATTGCCCATCACATGTAGTGCACGAGATGGCACTTAACACGTGCTTAACAAATTATTAGACGCTGTCATTTGTTAGACCCAAGGTGTGCATTTTCAAACCATTTAGACCTAGAGTTGCATTTTTGAAACTTCGGGACAGGAACAGAACATGCAACTGACTCTAATTAAAATTTACCTACTTGACCAGCAACATAGCAACTTGGTGAGAGATACATTGTGGTATACAAGATCTTTGTTTTTGTTCTGTTAAAGGATACTTTGTACGAATCGATTATAACTTAACAACTTAATTTGAACATGTGCAGGTCGAACTTTCATATTTTTTGGGTTAGTGCACAAACTAGAGCAAGATTACATAGAAATGGAATTTTATATGCTGGTAAGAGACTGACAGGAATACTATGCACGTCATCAAAATCTATATTGTTAAATAGCTTCATGAGCATCTCACTTTATAAACAACCATTGCTGTTCCTGAGTTCTAGAAATAACTTTTTCATCGAGTTCATTCATTCCTTCTAGAAGTTGAAACACTTCTACACAATTCTTCTAGATACAAGATAAATTTAAAGGGAGGAATCCACAAACTAATACACATAAATGTGATAATCATCATAATACAGCAGTAAAAGCACAGTGTATATTGATAGGTAGTTTTGTGCCAAAATTTGTGTTATACAAATTCTGTTATTTTTCAAGATTTATTTGTTTAGGCCATTTACCTCCATTCTATATTTCCAAATCATCAGTTCTCATCAAGAGAACCCACAATCACTCCTTATCTCACCACAACACATAAGGTAAAATGAAAATGTCAAAATGCCTAAAATAACCCAAATGAATTCAACCATATGCCATTTTAATTTGCTTTCTACCGTCTATATGCATGAAGTATATAGGATCCACAATAACATCCTGAGTCCTTGCCACCATAGAATAGGACACATAAAATGAAAATGTTAAATGGTCAAAACAAATAAGATTATAGGCCTTACCTCATCTAATACTATCAGCAAATATTCTGTTGGTAGAAGTCGTAAGTGACCAGATCCGCGGGTGGTTGTTCTAAGATAACATCCAGTAAGCAATATCTCTCGTCCTTTCCTCAGAATCCCATTTTTAAGGTCAGCCAAGTCGTAAAACCTGATTAAGCGATATTAATATAATATTATATACAAATGGTAGAGAACTACAAACACAGGTTACTAAACCTACAGCTTGCACAGATTCTGATAATTTGGTGAACTATTGACCAAATGCCATAAACACACTCTTCAATATTGATGAAATGAAGTGAATATTGCTTACCAAAATAGATTAACATTAATAACTAGTATAACGGCAATATTCAAACAGGTCATATTTAGCTTTGAATTTGAAAGACGAGACACCCCAAATTTAATATAGTTGTGATGTTTCATGATATAGAAGTATTTTAAATCAAGAAAAGATGTTGCAAACTTACAACACAGTTTCATTTAAATTTATCATATCAATGTTACCTGCGATGAAGATAAAGATCAATGGTATTGGAGCTCCAAAAATCTCCCAAGGTAAGCATGTAAAAATTTGTCCCTACAAGACGCAGCTCATGAAGAATAACGTATAGCAATCTTGAATAATGAGTAAAAAAGCCTGACACCAACTAAAAAGAACTACACTTTGTTATCAATGTTCGATTCAGTTCAAATACACGAGCAAGCGCACATTTCAATGTATAACAAATTAACTATAATATTCCATATCCTGAATTTGCATTGTAGAACTAGTTGAACTAATTATGTCTGCAAAGTTTTTTTCCTCATTGGAACTAACTTCGGGTAAATAATAACTTTCAAGCAAGATAGTTATAGGAGCAAAGTTGACATTCGCCACTTCTATAAGAGAAACTAGGGCCCAAGAATAATATAAACAAGAGGTAAAAAGACTAAAAAGCATATAATATAATGATATAGTGACCAAAGAATAATTATCTCACATCTAGCTTCAGTTGTTTGATGAACTTAATAAGCTGACATGCATGTATTTCTTTCTTTTTACTATTAAGAAACACAAGTTTTGTTCGTTGTACCATTAAAAACTTCTTACTTAGCCTATATATCTAGTGTTTTGATCATTTTTTGCCTATTAGTCTTATTTTATGACTAAATTAAACGTGGCATGGTCAGACCACCCTTATCAATATTAGACAATATGTGTATTAGTTAATATTAAAGAGATTCAAATGTAATTATATTACTTATATATACATCTTGTGATCATAATATTCAGTGCGCAATAATACAATCCTGATTATCAGCCAACTTTATTTTGAAATCAAATACTTTTAGTCCACTCGTATAGTCGACCACTATACGTGTTGTCCTCTCTTTAGTTGTTGCCCAAAAGTGACCATTACGACAACTTGATGTGCAAAATGCATTTCTCCATGGAGATTTAAAAGAAACAGTTTACTTACGTTAATCCCACCAAACCAGATCATGTTTTCCTTCTTCGCAAATCCTTGTATGGATTAAAATAAGCACCAAGGGCGTGGCTTCAACATTTCTCAATGGCTCTTCATACTCTTGATTTCAAGGGATCAAAGACCGATCCCTCCTTATATATATACTCATCACGGGGAACACTTTTATGCATGCTTGTCTACATTGATGATACTAAATTGAGAGGCAATAATTCGGAGAAGATCAATCAAGTGGTAAACATCGTCGATCCTTTCTTGTTCAAGATATGGGTCTCTTATCCCATTTTCTGGGAATTGAAATAACAACTCAAACTCTTGATACGATTCTTTCACAGAAATAGTATACACTTGAGTTACTTGAATGGATAGCCTTTCCAATGCTAAACCCGTGCCTTCTCCAATTACCACCACAGCCAACCTTGCTTTCAGTGACAGTCCACCATTTCCTGATCCCGTAAAAAATCGTCAAATCATGGGTGCCCTTCAATATGTCACATTATCTAGACCGGATATTACTTTTGCAGTTGACAAATTATGCCAGTTTATGCATTCTCCAACTGAAAATCACTGGTCAGGGGTTAAACGGATACTACGATACTTAAAAAGAACGGTTGCATATGGTCTATTGATTCAACATGATTCTGGGACACCTTTTCATGCTTATACGGATTCGTCTTACAACTATTTGAGTGTGTACTCTGATGCTCAATGGGTTGGTTGCCCTGATAACCGCTGATCCACGAGAGATATGCCATATATCCCGGGTCTAATATTGTCTCTTGGTCTGCCCGAAGCCAAAGAACCGTCTATCAGTCATCAACAATCTGAATATAAAGCATTAACTGATACAGTTGTTGACCTTACTTGGCTTCAAATAGCATGAGCTTCATGTTACGGCTAAGTCAATTCCTACATTGTGGTGTGATAACCTAGGTGCTATGTATTTATCAGCAAATCCAGTCTTTCATCACAAAACATGTTGAGGTAGACGTTCCCTTTGTTCGGGAAAAGGTCGCTCAAGGAAAACTCTTGTTCAGTTTATATCTACAAATAATTAGACTGCTGATATGTTTACCAAGACATTGCCTTAACAATGATTTCTCTTCTTACGATCCAAGCTATAGGTCGCTCATTGGCCTTAGCTTGCGAAGGAATATTAAACAATATGCGTATTAGTTAGTATTAGAGAGATTAGAATGTAATTATGTTACTTATATATACATTTTGTAATCATAATATTCTGTACACAATAATACAATTCTAAACTTCTAATTACCAAGTTTATTTATCAAAATGTTGTTACCATCAAGCTACAGGTCACTCCCCAGCCCAGTAATATGACCACTAAGTAAAATGTTGGAAAATGAAATAAGATGCCAACACTAGGAGTAGAGTTGCGTAATTATATTTGTGCGATAGGCATGGTATACACATGCCTACAATAATCATATGAGTTCAATAAAGTAAAATTAATTGTTCTTACTTGCATCCCAAGAAATAAAAGCCTGACATGTAGAAATTCCTAGACCTACCACTAACCATACTACCTATAATAACTTTGCAGGACAATTTGAAAAAAACTAAGGCATGCCCACATATCCGATGTCAACCATACGATATTTACATTCAACTAGAAGAAAGATCACACATACCTGAAAGAAGAAAAACATCAACTATTACAGCCTCAAGAACACTTGTCAATGACAAAAAATTCTTTTCATAAATTGAGTCAATCGTAATTGTGTTGGGAAGCTTTCTTCCCGTATGCTTCTTTTGCAATTGATCAATACATTCCGGTCTTTTCTTCTTTGAATATCCACCTCTTTGATTCTCAGTCCACGCCTAAATACACAAGTTTGATTTAGTACCAAAACAAGAAGAAAAATGGTAGAGCCCCTAATGATGAAAAACTCCACCTTGACCTTGAGGCAAAAAATTCTCACTTTGTCTTTACAAATTGAATAATAAAATGTACGACTTAATATTTCACAATGAAATGCATATAGTTGTACCTTTCCACCAGAATTAAACTTACTCATATCAAGAATCTATCCCAAAGTCAAAAATGTTGAGTGGAGACACCATTTCAACCTACTAGTAGCCCACAACTTCTGGACTTTAAATTCAACTTAAAACGATGGTGAAAACTCTGAATCTCAACTCAAAACAATGGTGGAAACTTTTAGTAGCCGACAACCTTTGGACTTGTTTCTGTTACAGACCCGGGGAAAAAAAAAACTACACCAACTGGTCTTTATTATCAAAATCAGATAATCAGAGGTAATAAAATGTCGGTGTTTGGATGTGCTTATGGTGTCTCATGCTTCAAGTTGCAATGATCACTTGTGTCGATCGATTGGTAAATCCTGATCATTTGAGAAGATGATAGATAAAATAGAAACTAGAAGATTCAAGTCCACTCCACACTCTAATCAGTAAATTTGTTGAAACTTGAAACTAGTATAAAACTTATTATTTAGCCCAAACCGATCCAATACGAAGAAGCAAAAAAAAAAAGGAAAAAAAAAACAGTAGAATTCATAGTACTGGAGTCCCAGAAAGCTAAATACTCAGCATATTGTTTAAGTTATTTGCTCTAAATTTCATGTTTCTTTAACAAGAAAAAACTGAACTCGCATCTATCATCCATTCAATAACCACTGAAAGATACATTAAAACTCCATTAAAATTATGTGCTAACCTGCGATAGTTCAGAGAGGAGAATTGCAGGGGTGACTCCACTTGAATAAGCTCTACAAGTCTTGATAATCCGACTCGAAACCCAGCTCCACGGCGGTCTATTCGACTCTTCAACAAATACATCTTCATCTTCCGTTGGGGATAATACAGATATCGCGTAATCTACAAATTGAAGGAACGGATCATCTTCAGCAACGTGAGTATGTGTTTCATCCACCTCCATGTCCCCCATGGCTTGAATATTTGATTGATTTGGGTACGATTTATGGTTGCGTTACTACAAGATAACCGATTTGGTCTAGTAGCCTGAATTGCAAGAGGATTTTGGTGTAATGCAAACCCTAGTTTTGTTGCATCAAAATTTTGGCGGGAGTTTGAGAGACTCACTTCTATAATATATTTTTTTTCAATGAATAATTACATATATCTCCACTATGCCTTATCAAAATTTTAATTATATATATCATTTTATAAAATTTAGATAATTACATATGTACCTAAATTAAAAGTTTAATTACATATATCTCATTCTAATACTTAATTAATTACATATATACCTAAATTAAAATTTTAATCACACATATTTGTTTTATTAAACATAAATATTACATATTTATCCATTTGATTATTTAAAGTTTAGGGTTTAGAGTTTAACAACTTATATAATTAGTATTTACTCTTATTTTTATTAAACTACAAATTTTTAATTTTTATTTTTACTAACTTTTTCAAGTTTTGATTATTTACTAATATTTATATTCTAACATTTTTATGTTTTTTTTATTTTTTTTACCTTTTGATGCTAATTTTTTCTGGTTCATGTAAGAGACACTTTCAATCTCGTTACGCAATATGATCCATACACATAATTATATGTTGTATAATGAGACTGAAAGTGTCTTGTACAGGTATCAGAAAAAATTAATATTAAAAAGGTAAAAACCCAAAAAACATAAAAAATATTAGTACAAAAATATTAATAAATAATCAAACTTGAAAAGCAAGTAATGTTGATACATGTATGTCCCTAGATCATGATATGAATGTAATAGATCTTGTTTGTCTGATTCTGATGTAATGTTTGGAATGATTAATGAAATGATATTGGTTGTTGGTAACTTATAATGTTTAATATTTCATTAATGAGTCGATATTGAATTGGTTAAATAGGTTTGTGATTGTTTGAATTGTTACACATAATGTTATATTAATTAATACATTCAAACTTAACACAATGAAGTTCTCATGCGAATGGCCCATGCGGATGGACCATACGCATGAATAACTTCATGCGAATGACTCAGTCGCACAACTGAACCAGGAGACTGGATCAGTCGTATGATTGTAACATAAGATTGGCTCAGTCGCACGACTGAACACTCAGTCGTGCGGATGAATCAACCGCATGGTTCAATCGCACGACTGAACCATACTAATGGTTCAGTCGCACGAATGAACAATACTAACCTATAAATACAACCTAATTCGTGAAAAAACGTAAGCATTCATTCTATTTCGACTCCAGACGTACCCTAGCCGTCCAGAAGCCTCCAAGTTCGTTCTCCAAGTTCATAGAACGCTGTAGATCGATTCCCAGATTCTTAACGTTTGATTCAATACTTTATTGATTCTACGTGCGTTCTCACTGATTGGATCGCCAATCAAATAGGATTCCGCACTATTTGGTTTGGTTTACACGTTAATTATTCGGTATTTCGTTCAAATACCAGGTCCTAACAAGTGGTATCAGAGCTTTGGCTCTTGATTACGTGTGATTCAATCAAGATTGATAAAAAGTTTGTGTTTTTACACTAAAAACGCAATCTTTTGTGTCAAAAGTTGTCTTGGACGTTCCCTGCTCATCAAGTTTCGGTTTCTACGGCCTTAGGCGATTAGGGTTGGCGAAAATTCGAATTTTTATGGCTAAAACACGTTTAACCTAGAAATTTTCGCAAAACAGCAGCTTCAGTCGCACGAGTGAGCCATTCGCACGACTGGACTTCATTCGCATTGTCCAGACGCACGATTGGACCTAGTCGCATCTCCATTCGTACGACTGAACCATCCGTTCGCAGTGTTCATACGCATCAGCTTCATTCGCACGACTGAACCAATCGCTTAGTTCAGCCGCACGATTGAACCAGTCGCATAGTTCATTCGCTCGGATAGCCCATTCGCATCCTCCAGTCGCACCAGTTGACAGTTTGTTTAGTAGACTTAAAGTTATTCGACATGGAAGATCAGATGTCAGCGTTTACTGCCGGGAAGGACTCAAGGATCCAGAACCTACTGTTACTTGAGAGTGAGGTGGGAAATCATAATAAACCACCAAAGCTCTTAACGTTAGATGAGTTTCCCCACTGGAAACAACGTTTTGAGATCTACCTCAATGGAGTGGATCCAAATTTGTGAGAAGCTATCGAGATTGGGTACAGTATGCCGGTGGGAGCAGATGGGGTAAAGCTTACTTTGGGAGGGATGACTGGCGCTCAGAAAGTTAAGTATAATGCAGAGAAGAGAGTCTATGCATTGATCACACAGTCTATTCCTAAGGATATTTTCCACCAGTACTCGGAGAATAAGCAGGCCAAGAAACTGTGGGATGAGCTGGAAAAGAGATACGACGGGAATGCTTCGTTGAAAGCAATTAAAGCTAAGGAGCTAAAGAAAGAATTTGACAACTTCTCATCGATGGGAAACGAGAGTTTGGACGATGTTATTGATAGATTCTACCATCTGATGAGTGAACTGCATACACATGGGGTTGCTACTACTATGGAAGAAAAAGTGTCAAATTTTGCAGACGGATTGCCGGAAAAATGAGCTTCATTTATGTCAAACCTGAGACAGAATGAGATGTTGGCAAAGTTGGATATCAATGACTTCATTCTAAAGCTGCGAGAAGAAGCACTTAGGATGAAGTACAGAGCTCAGAAGTCTTCGTACACTCAGAATCCAGCTTTGTACAATGCCACTCCTCAAGCTAAGACATTTGGAGCACCTCTTCAGACTGCATTTGTGTCTAGCTCATCGGGTCCTTCACAAGCTTCTCCTTCAGGATCAGAAACGTCAGGGTCTTCTTGTACCCACTATATTGGATCTGAAGCAAATGCTACTAGATTGAAGACCGAGAACCTCGGTAACGTGACTGTGGAAGTAGCTCGAGAGCACATGGATCTCTTGGCAGCAGTGGTTCATTCCTATGATGGACTTGTTGCTGGGAAGATCGGAAACTGCCCTCTGGCAGACGAGGACTACGAGCAGGTGGATGAAATGGAGCTGGAAAGGATGGACATTATGTGGGCCTTAGCAAGTGCTGTCCGGAGGGCGAAGAAGTTTGTGAAAAAAACCGGACAGAACTTGGTTGCTACTAAGGATACCACATTTGGCTTTGACAAGAGTAAAGTGACCTGCTTTAACTGTGGAGAAAAGGGGCACTTCAAGAGAGAATGTGTGAAGCCAAAGAAGACGGGGAACGGGAACCCATTCTCGTCTTTCACTCGTCAAGACAAGCAAGCTAGCAGTTCTACTTCATCAAGCAAGGATCCAAAAGCCTTGACTGCTCATGATGATGAAGGACAGGACTGGAGCTTTCGTTTTGTCTCTCCAGGGGAATCAAACATTGCAAGCGTAGAAGACTTAGACGATGATTCCGCGAGTGAAGGAGATATTGCAGTTGAGATAGCGATGTCAAATAGTGAAGAGACAACTGCAACTGAGGTCAGCTACAAGCCTATAGAAGGGACTTCCACAGAAAAGATAGAATCACCAGAACCAGAGACATCTGATGCTGCGATGATGGCTAACTCTTCAGAATCTTCTCAGGTAAGTACCACTGACCAACTGTTTAAAAAACATGCTTGTTCTGATTGTGATACTTTTAGAGATAGCATAGATGAGAAATTTGCTAGGTTATTAGATCATAATGATAACTTAGTAAAAGATTTGCAACTGTGCACTGAGGCTAATAGAGTTTTAAAACAAAATGAGCATAGTTACAAAGAAAAGATAGACCTTTTGACTAAACAGCTTAGGGAAACTGAAGTAGTTGCATTTAACCAAGCTAATGATATTAGGTACTATCTTAACTCCCTAGAAGACACTAAGAAGCAAAAGGCAGTTTTAGAAGTAGAAGTAAACTCTTTAAAGCAAAAACTGCACAGTTGGACAAGTTCATCACACATTGTCCAACACTTAGTGAGAGAACGAAACAACGGGGAGGGTTTGGGTTATAAAGTGGTTCCACCACCACCTGAGACCTTGATGAACACTAAGAGTAGACCAATAAATAATAACCCCATCAAGGATCATGTGGTGTCTACTCCTCTTGTTAGTGATCCAGATTCCTCATGTTCATCAATTGAATCTGGAACAAAATAAAAGGAGGCCACTTCAAAGGCAAAGGGTAAAATGCCTTGTGTTAATCTGGAAAAAGAATTTGAAAAGATTAATATAAAGTCTGGGTCAAACAAAGTCAAATCTGAATCTAAAAGGACTGCTAATGTTAATCTTTCACAAGTTTCAAGTCAAAAACCAGTTAACCAAAGGGAAAAAGATGTTAAAAATGTTAAAACAATTAATTTTGTCAAACTAGAGAAAACATCTAAAGAAACAGAGTCAAAACCCAAATTGAGTGATGTTACTAGGGTGTTACACACATCCCCACAAAGAAAGTTTAATCATAAAGTTGATAGCAGATCATGCTACAACTATGGAGAGTGTGGACACATTGCTTCCTATTGTCCTTACTATCAGACACCTAGGAAGAAGATTGAACTTCAGGACTCAAAACCTAGATCTTCTAAGAGGAGTTCTTTAACTCCACCTAGAAGAACTAGTGAACCTAAAGTTCAACCTATTAGCCAGTCGACTGTTTATCACAAACAGGCTTTGCACAAATCTGGCTTATGGAAAGAGAAGTTATCCTCTGTATCTGATAATGATGACAAGAAGGAACCTGAGCTACCCTCATCCTCTAAGGGTCAATGGGTTGAATTCATGATGTGTGATGCCTCTGGGAAACCCAAGTCGTTCCTAACCTAAACTAATCTTTTACATTGTATGTGCAGGGTGTTCGCTACAGTGCTGAAACCAACACGTGGATTGTAGACAGCGGAGCATCCAGGCACATGACAGGAAACAGGGCTCTTTTATCAAACGTCAAGCAAATAAAAGGAGGGCATGTTTCATTTGTTGGAAACAAAGGAGGCTATATCACAGCTCAGGGAGAAGTTGGAAATCAGAAAGTTAAGTTTGATAAGGTGAACTACGTTCAACAACTTCAAAACAACTTACTTTCTGTTTCCCAAATCTGTGATAAAGGTTTTAAAGTCATATTCGACAACAAGAAGTGTTACGTCCTAAAGAAAGACTACGTGATTCCGGAGGACCAAGTTCTGATGACAGCTTCAAGATATAAAGACCTTTATGTTTTGGATCTCTCAACAGCTTCTACAACGGATCATGAAGTTCAGTGCTTTCTATCAAAAGCCACTGAGAAGGACTCCATCTCCTGGCATAGGAGAATGGGACACATTAATCAACGGAAGATGAATCACTTGATTCAGAAGGATCTTGTGAGAGGAGTTAACGTCAAGAATTTCCAACTTCCTGATTTTTGTGTAGCTCGCAAGAAAGGCAAACAGACGAAGAAGTCTCATAAGGAAAAGAAAGTTCATTCAATAGAACTTCCTCTTGAACTTCTTCACATGGATCTGTTTGGTCCAGTCAGTACAAAGAGCATTGCAGGCGATTTGTACTGTTTTGTGGTTACTGATGACTACTCAAGGTTCTCTTGGTGTATGTTTCTGAAGTCCAAATCAGAAACATTTGAGTCATTCAAGGAGTTAGTAACCACACTGGAATCTCTCTACAAGCTGAAGGTTAGACAAGTACGCTCAGACAACGGGACTGAATTCAAGAATCAGTGGATGGAGGCTTACTGCAAGGAAAAGGGAATTGTGCATCAATTCACTTCTGCCTACACGCCTCAGATGAATGGCGTTGCTGAGAGAAAGAACAGAAGCTTGATAGAGACAGCACGGACAATGCTGGCAGACTCGAAACTGCCTATCCAATTCTGGAATGAGGCAGTGGCTAATGCATGTTATACACTGAATCGAGTTCTGATAGTCAAGCGCCACGGAAAGACATGTTACGAGCTACTACAACGACGGAAACCGAATCTGGAGTATCTCGAACCATTTGGCGCGCCGTGCACACTTCTGAAAAAGACTCAAGAAGGTAAATTCAGCGAGAAGGCTAATGAAGGAATCTTCCTAGGATACAACATACCGAACAAGAGAGTTTACAACAACTCAACGGGTCTAGTAGAAGTGTGGTGTAATGTTGATGTTCAGAGATATACCACACCACCTACTGGCAAAGGACCCGTCTACTTTTTCGACTATGATTGATTCTTAAAGTCCTTCAACATCCCTATCTCTCCTTCGGATGATGAGTTAGCTACTCGGATGATGTATGATATCTTGAATACACCATCTCTTGATTCAACATCATCGAGCTCACAAGGAGAATTATCTACTCAGTCAGGGGGAGTAGTCGACGACAGTGACTCCTCCTCAGAAGATGAAGCTGAAGAAGATGACCAGAACAGTCAGGAGGAACAGGTTCTAGTTCCTGAAAGTCCACAAGCATCTAATAGTGATGCACCTTCGACTTCGGAACCTCAAACTCCAACTACCTCAGATGCAGAACCAAATGTTCATAATCTTGGCTCTGAGGTAGCTGTTCCTACTACTCCAGGATCACGTCTAAACGTCTATCATCCCTTAGACAATGTCATTGGGGATGTCAGATCAGGAGTACAAACCCGAAATCAGCTGTACTCAGCTGATTATGCCTCTGTTATGGAAAAGGGATACATTCATGATGGTGCTTATCGGTGTTTTGTCTCGCAGTTTTAGCCAAAATACGTCAGTGATGCACTAAACGATGAGGCGTGGGTGAGTGCCATGCAAGAGGAACTTCTTCAGTTCAAGAAGTTAGGTGTATGGACTCTGGTAGATAGACCTAAAGGTGCTAAGGTCATTGGCACCAAATGGGTCTTGAAATGCAAGAAGGATGACCAAGGGGTCATTATCAGGAACAAGGCTCGACTGGTGGTTCAGGGATTTCGCCAAGTCGAGGGGATTGACTACAATGAAGTGTTTGCACCCGTGGCAAGGATGGAAGCCATTCGTATCTTCCTTGCCTATGCCTCGTACATGAAGATTAAAGTCTATCAATTAGATGTGAAGAGTGCATTCCTTCATGGGGATATAAGAGAGACAGTCTATGTCAGTCAACTCGAGGGATTTGAAGATCCTTATCATCGGGACAGAGTTTACAAACTCGATAAGGCCTTATACGGGCTTCATCAAGCTCCAAGGGCCTGGTATGAGAAACTCTCGACTCATCTTGTGAAACACGGCTTTCGCAGGGGAGTCATTGACTGCACGCTGTTCATCAAAGAAAAAGATGGAGACCTACTGCTCGTACAGATCTATGTCGATGACATAATCTTCGGTTCAAAGAACGAAGAATTATGCAAAGAGTTTGAAGCAGTTATGAAGAAAGAGTTTGAGATGAGTGCTATGGGGGAGATGAAATTCTTTATCGGGTTACAGGTGGATCAGACACCAAATGGGATCTTTCTACATCAGACCAAGTATGTGGGAGACATTCTCAGTCGGTTTGACATGGAGAATGCGTCTGCTACTGGGACTCCACTTGCAACTAATCATGATATAGCACCTGACGAAAATGAAGATCTGGTAGATGCCACAATGTACCGAGGAATGATTGGATCCCTCATGTACCTCACTGCCTCAAGACCTGATATCATGTATGCTACATGTCTATGTTCTAGATATCAGGCTAAGCCTAAGGTTAACCATCTGATCGGGGTCAAGAGGATATTTCGTTATCTGAAGGGTACACCCACACTTGGGTTGTGGTATCCTCATGATGATGACTTTGAGCTCACGGCGTATAGTGACTCGGATTACGGGGGCTGCAAGATGAACTACAAGTCTACATCAGCAGGGTGTCAATTCTTTGGGAGAAGATTAGTTACCTGGCAGTGTAAGAAGCAGACCTCGGTTGCATTGTCAACCTGTGAAACCGAATACGTTGCTGCTGCAAGTTGCTGTTCACAAATCATCTGGATTCAACAGCAAATGTGTGATTACGGTTTAAAGTTTTCTTCTACTCCTATCTTTGTTGATAACTCCGCTGCAATTGTAGTAACTAAAAATCCGGTCCAACATCCAAAGACCAAACACATCGGTATTAAATACCATTTCATAAGAGACTGTTTTGAAAAGAACTTAATCGATGTGGTAAAAATTAATACTGATTTTCAACGCGCTGACCTCTATACAAAAGCCTTTGATAAACCACGTTTTCAATATCTGTTAGAGGTCAACGGCGTTAAAAAGAAAAGTGATGTTATTCCTGATGATGATCATGTGTAGTCCGATGCATTGTAGTTATATTTTTCTTTTTCATTTTTCCTTATTTATTTTATTCTGTTTAAATTAAATTCATGTTATTTAGCTGTCTGTTAAAATCCTAAAATAATTAAATCCAGTATGATTTTAGAATTTTAGGGGGAGAATAGGTCAGCTAGTAACATTAAAAAAAACAAAAAAAAAAACGAGAGAGAAGGAGTGGATAGCTGATATAAGGTAGATCGTATCTATGATACCGATTCAAACCTTTTGGAAAATGATAGTACACAGGAACAAATCAAAAGGGACTTTAAAAATTTAATTTAGAAAAGATGCAAAATTCAAAGTATAAGTCTGTGTAGTCTAAGCAATATAAAAGGGAAGATGATAGAAAAACTGGTAACTACTAAGGTAACACAAAGAAAGTAGACCTAGAGGTTGCTAGACCACAAATGATATGTCGGTAGATTCAACACAATAGATGATTAGACCTGACTGGTGATCTCAAGATCAAACTAAGTTGTTCAACTGACTGTGGGCTGCCATCTTGTCACTGGTTAACACAATCAACAATATTCCAATAAGGAGTAATGAGCATGTAAACGCCACAAATGTGTGCGGATGACCATAAATAGAGCAAAGCACGAAAAAAATGAAAGACAAATGCTATCAAGCTAATGACTTATGTTGTTGGTGCATTCTGTGCAAAAGAAAATTAAGCTGATCTAACAAGAAGATAGGTTGTGTGCCTCTCTGCTGTGCGATGGCACTGACCTGAGGATAAGCATAACCTAGATATTCTAGAATTCATTGTTGTTTGCCGCCTCTCTGCTGTGCGATGGCACTGACCTGAGGATTGGTTTCTCTTTGAAAGATCTAAGAATAGTCTCTTCTTGTAAAAATACCCGTAGACCGCTCAAAAGCTCCTGAGGAATGTTGATTACCATATAAGTGTGGGATCCACAAATGTTAGTTGAAATAATTAAACCTAAAACTATCACCAGTCTGTGTCAAAAGTCTGTGTATGGATTTAAGAGGACAAATATACTAACAATCATTATGGCTGCAATTCTTGAAAGTTCAAATCAATGTGGGAATCTAATAGTACCAGTATGATTTCCTAAATTTGCTAACGACTCTGGATGAAAACCAAGAATTGAGCATCAAAAGGTTTTGATAACAAGTCCCAAATGATTTGACTTGCCTGTATGATTCCAAAATTGAATTGGTCCAGGTGTGGTCAATCTAAGTTGAAGCTGCCTATTCCGGAACCAAATCCAGTAGATTTCTATCTTAGGATTGATCCCTCACAAAAAGCCAAAACCAAGTTTAATTTTTGTACTTTAGTTTAATTTTCTAATTTAATTAGTCATTTTAGTTTGTTTTGTTCGTCGGACTACATCATGAAAGTCAGTAAAGGATCAACTCACTAAAAGGGTCATGTCTGAGAATCAAGTATGCCACGTGTTCACTGCAGGGTAAGGCCCTAACCTGGTGGAACACCCAGGTTCAAGCTAGAGGAAGAGAATCTGCGATGCAGATGTCATGGGATGAATTTAAAGCCTTGATCACCGAGGAATACTGCCCCCTCAACGAGATGCAGAAATTAGAGCATGAGTTCTGGAATCATGCTATGGTGGGGGCCGGGCATGCAGCTTATACTGACCGTTTTCACGAGCTGGCAAGATTGGTTCCGCATCTGGTCACGCCGGAATCAAAGAGGATCGAGAGGTACATCTGGGGACTTGCGCTTCAAATTAGAGCGATGGTTACAGCGGCTGCTCCTCCTACTATTCAGAGCACAATTCTGAAAGTTGGCGCTTTGACTGATGAGATGGTAAGAACAGGGGTTCTGGGCAGGGGAGCAGAGAAGCGAAAGGATGTTGGGGAATCGAGCCGGACGAGTGCCGGGAAGTTTGATAAGAGGGTCAAGACGACCAGGAATTTTGTGGCCGTG
This sequence comes from Flaveria ramosissima, assembly GCA_025215565.1. Classification (NCBI taxonomy): domain Eukaryota; kingdom Viridiplantae; phylum Streptophyta; class Magnoliopsida; order Asterales; family Asteraceae; genus Flaveria; species Flaveria ramosissima. The sequence goes on from CM046031.1 coordinate 20,226,348, forward strand.
TCTCAGGCCAAAAGAGAGTATGTGGGGCCGCACCCCAAATGTGACAGGTGCAACTATCATCATCCCCCAGGAGTGCAGTGCCGGGTGTGCGCGAACTGTAGGCGCCCGGGGCATTTGGCGAGAGATTGTAGAACTGCGCCGAATCTTGTAGCACCCGTCAACGCGGTTAACCCCGCCGGGAATGCAAGGGCTTGTTTTGAGTGTGGAAGCCCTGATTATTACAGAAACATGTGCCCCAGGCTGAATCGGGCACCGGGTCAACAAGGAAACAACCAGCAGCAGGTGATGGCTATAGCTGGGAATCAAGGCCCGACTACTCAGGGGAATGCAGCTCAGGGACGTGCATTCGTCATTGGAGCCAATGATGCTCGTCAGGACCCGAATGTTGTCACGGGTACGCACTTACTCAATCATCACTTCGACATCTATATTATTTGATACTGGAGCAGACAATAGCTTTATATCTTCTGAGTTTGTGCAATTGCTTGATTTGAGTCCTAGTAGGCTAGAAACTAGCTACTCTGTAGAGATGGCCAATGGTAGAGTTGTTCAGGCCGATGAGATCATTAGGAAGTGCTCGTTAACATTGGAGGATCATGCCTTCGATATAGATTTGATACCCTTCGAGCTAGGAAGTTTTGATGTGATTGTGGGTATGGATTGGTTGTCGCAAAACGGAGCAGAGATTGTCTGTCGGGACAAAGTGGTACGAATCCCTATGCCAAACGGGGAAGTACTCAAGATTCAGGGAGAATGACCGGGAAGGAACTTAAAGCTTATTTCCTGCATGAAAGCACGCCAAAGTCTACGAAAGCAGTGCTACGCTTTTCTGGCTCATGTGGTAGAGAAGAAAGACGAAGAGAGGAAACTAGCAGATATTCCAGTGGTACGGGACTACCCAGATGTATTTCCAGATGACTTGTCTGGTTTGCCTCCTCCACGACAGGTGGAATTCCGTATAGAGTTGGTTCCTGGAGCTACACCGGTAGCGAAGACGCCCTATCAGTTAGCGCCATCTGAGATGCAAGAGTTGTCTAGTCAGTTACAGGAACTACTGGAGAAGGGTTTTATTCGACCGAGTCATTCACCGTGGGGAGCACCGGTACTATTTGTCAAAAAGAAGGATGGATCGTTCCGTATGTGCATCATTACCGTGAACTGAACAAGTTAACTGTGAAGAATCGATATCCTCTCCCCAGGATCGACGACCTGTTTGATCAGCTACAAGGAGCTTCGTATTTATCAAAGATCGATCTTCGTTCTGGTTATCATCAGCTAAGAGTTTTCGAGGACGACATACCAAGACTACGTTTAGGACTCGTTATGGGCACTATGAGTTCTTGGTCATGCCGTTTGGGCTGACTAACGCACCAGCAGTGTTTATGGATCTAATGAATCGGGTGTGCAAACCCTACTTGGATAAGTTCGTGATCGTGTTCATAGACGATATACTTATCTACTCCCGATTGAAAGAGGATCACGAAGAACACCTTCGGGCAATTCTAGAGCTGCTACGGGAAGAGAAACTTTTCGCCAAGTTCTCAAAGTGTGAGTTTTGGTTGCGAGAAGTGAAATTTTTGGGTCATGTGGTTAATGAGGACGGGATTCATGTAGATCCCGGCAAGATCGAAGCGATGAAGAAATGGGATACGCCCCAGACACCATCAGAGATACGGCAATTTTTAGGGTTGGCCGGTTACTATCGTCGCTTCATCACGATTTTTCAAATATTGCGCAACCATTAACCCTGCTTACTCAGAAAGACAAGAAGTTTGATTGGGGACATGCACAAGAACAAGCGTTCCAAACGTTGAAAGAGAAGTTGTGCAACGCTCCTATATTGTCTCTCCCAGACGGAACTGATGATTTTATGGTATACTGCGATGCTTCACATCAAGGATTGGGATGTGTACTAATGCAGAAGGATAAGGTGATTGCCTACGCTTCGCGACAGCTTAAAGTGCACGAAAAGAACTACACAACTCATGATCTTGAGTTGGGCGCTGTAGTATTTGCACTCAAGATTTGGAGGTATTACCTGTATGGAACCAAATGCATCATCTTCACTGATCATAAGAGCCTACAACATATTCTGGATCAGAAGGAACTTAATATGCGCCAACGACGTTGGGTAGAGCTTCTTAGTGACTACGATTGTGAAATCCGGTATCATCCGGGGAAAGCTAACGTAGTGGTTGATGCTTTAAGCCGTAAAGAACGTGTGAAACCACTACGTGCTCGAGCGTTGGGATTGACCATTCAAACGAATTTGAAAGCTCAGATCCAAATTGCACAAAGCGAGGCATTGAAAGAAGAAAACCTTGCGAGAGAAGAATTCCGAGGGTTAGATAAACAGATGATTCGCAAGGATGATGGTATACAGTACTTCATGGATCGCATATGGGTACCCAAATGGGGAGGTGTACGTACCTTAGTCATGGATGAAGCCCACAAGACGCGATATTTTATTCATCCTGGTGCAGACAAGATGTATCACGATCTCAAGGATTTGTACTGGTGGCCAGGCATGAAGAAAGACATTGCTTTATACGTCAGCAGATGTTTGACGTGTTCCAAAGTTAAAGCTGAACATCAGAAACCATCGGGATTATTACAGCAACCTGAAATTCCCGAGTGGAAATGGGAGAACATAGCTATGGATTTCATCACCAAACTCCCTAGAACAAGCAGCTGTCATGACTCGATATGGGTCATTGTTGATCGAATGACGAAGTCCGCACATTTCTTGCCTATCCGAGAGGACTACAAAATGGATAAGTTGGCGAGATTGTACATCAAAGAGGTCGTGAGACGGCACGGGGTGCCGGTGTCAATCATATCCGACCGTGATAGCAGATTTACTTCACGTTTTTGGCAGACACTACAGAAAGCGATGGGCACTCGATTAGACATGAGTACCGCCTATCACCCTCAGACAGATGGCCAAAGTGAACGAACTATACAGACGCTAGAAGACATGTTGAGAGCGTGTGTAATCGATTTTGGAGGTAGTTGGGATGCTCATCTACCGTTGATTGAGTTCTCCTATAACAACAGCTACCATACAAGCATTGGATGTGCTCCATTTGAAGCGTTGTATGGAAGGAAATGCAGATCTCCCGTTTGTTGGGCCGAAATTGGTGAAAGTCAGCTAACAGGCCCAGAGATCATTCAAGAAACAACAGACAAGATTTTTCAAATCAAAGACCGACTTAAAGCTGCAAGAGATCGCCAAAAGAGCTATGCCGACAACCGTCGAAATCCTCTAGAATTCAACGTTGGGGATCGAGTCTTACTTAAAGTCTCCCCTTGGAAAGGAGTCGTTCGATTTGGAAAGAAAGGGAAGTTAGCCCCAAGATACGTTGGACCATTCGAGATTACTGAAAGAATTGGTCCAGTGGCTTACCGGTTAAGTTTGCCACAAGAACTTAGCGGTGTGCACGATACTTTTCATGTGTCAAACCTCAAGAAGTGTTTGGCCGACGAATCCCTTCACGTGCCAATCGAGGAAATCAAGATTGACGAAAAGCTTCATTTTGTTGAGGAACCTATTGAGATCATGGATCGAAAGGTCAAGCAACTGAAGCGCAGTAGGATACCTATTGTTCGCGTAAGGTGGAATTCAAAACGAGGGCCAGAGTTTACATGGGAACGAGAAGATCAGATGAAACTCAAATATCCACATCTTTTCGGGGATGACACTCTTGGACCTAACTCTAGCTGAATTTCGGGACGAAATTCTCTCAACTGGGGGATACTGTGACATCCGTCACCTTAAGGTCCGTCAATTAACGTGATTTTCCGTTAACTATTCTTTGATCGATCATTCCTCATCCTTATTTAACTCTTTATGTGGATATCATGTGTGCCTTATCATCGTTGTGCATGTGTATACGTTGTAATCATATGTTAACTTTAAAAACTTTCAAAACTTTCATCTTCGAAACCGCCCAATATATCATTTTTATATATATATTAAACGTCACCAAATAAAACCATTTCTTAAGTCATAATATCATTAAATGCATTTTTATAACTAATATGATTAACCTAATAAAGTCGTTTTTCAACCGAACTAAATTTGGGAAACTCGGGGGTTAAGTGCAGGGACTAAACTTGTAATTTTGCAAACTTGGGCTGAGTATATAAACCCATTACCAACCCTAATCTCTCATTTTCATCATCTTCTTCATCCCTTCATCCTCTCTACACACACAACTTCTTCATTCTAGCACCAAAACCGACCCGCTTAGGCTCGTTTTCGTCGTCTAGACTTTATCTACAGCCTAGTCTACTCATTTCTAGCAGGTAGACGACTTTGGTTGTCTCTTTTCTTGCTTTTTCACAGCTGTCCAAACTAGGGTTTCGGGTGTTCGGGTTCAACCCGAACACACAAGGTCGTATGGGTGCGTGTGAGGTCTTTCTGCTTGTGTTTCGTGTTTGTGTATGTTTGTTGAGTGTTTCCGGAAGTCCTTGTGGTGTAAAACTCGCGTTTAGAGCGGCCCGGGGGCTGCTCAGCCCGATCACAGTCGCGATTCTGCTGTTCAGGCGACTGGGTCTGTCATGCGATTGAGCCGTGCGACTGGGTGAGTCGTGCGACTGAACCATGCGTCTGAGTCAATCGTGCGACTGAGTTGTGCGACTGGGCATGTCGTGCGACTGAGTCGTGCGACTGTGTGTTTGTATGCGATTGAGTCATGCGTATGAATGAATGTGCGCGATTGAGTCAGGTGACCGATTGAATGAATGCGATTGTGCATGATTCGCACGACTGGAGTCCAATCGCATGAATGAAGGTTCAATCGTACGAAAGTAGCTAATTCGCACGATTGAAGGTTGATTCGTGCGTATGGAGGTTGAGTCGTGCGATTGGGTGTTGTGTGGTACGACTGAATGCCAGTCATACGAATGAAGGCTCAATCGTACGAATGAAGCTGATTCGCAGAATTGAGGGTTGATTCGTGCGTATGGAGGTTGAGTCGTGCGTCTGGTTCTGTCGTGCGATTGTAACTGTTGTGTTTGATTTCCTTCTTGTGCGTGGTGTGAGTATGACGTGTGATGTTGAGGTAACATTAACACAGTAGCCATTGTTCGGCCACAAATATTAAAGTCAACGCTAAAAAGGGCACAAATACTATTCTAAACAAATTAAACTAACGTTTTACAACTATCAACCGACTTATAACTATTGACACTTATTTGATACTTTCTCAATAACAATGAAACTTTTACTCAAACATCATCAACAATGGCGACAATGTCTAGTACTTGGATCTACATAAGGTCCAGTACGTGTGTCAGTTTGTGTGTGTTACACGCGACCCAGCCGATACAACCCGAATCGACCGAACATTATTATGCGCTTATTTCACATCATTAATGCTTAACAATAACTGTCAATAGGTGTTTGACTATTCTTTTGCATTCAACATTTGGGAACATTGATCTTACATACTTACCACTTAACAAGTGAGTTTCGTGGCCCCTTTTACATTTATACAATATTTCAATCATTTACAACTTGGGGGAAAAGTATGCTTAACCATTTTCAATGCTGTACAACTTACTTACATTTTACATACAAGGAATCAACGTGATACTGTGTTACAAATACTTATCTGATACATGCTTGGGTCTGCTGTGTGGTTCTATCTTTGCAACTATTTAATTCCAGTGTGGGAACCGACGGTTAGGTATTGGTAGTACTACTGGGTTGACACCCCCACCCTTGTTCGATGGTATACTAGTTGGTACCATCAGTGGCCAGGAACGGGCCCTTGGGTGAATATATGCCGACAATTTCTTTGTGTACGTCGCTAGGTTTGGTTGCAAAGCTCATGTCATGTGATTTTACTTGTGTATATAACTGTATTCACGGTATTCCATTACGCTTACTTTATACAACATCACTTACATTTTATTACTTAAACCTGCGAGCTCACCAATAATTATGTTGACCGTTTTGAGCATATCTTTTCAGGTAATCATGCAAGTCCAGGAATCTAGGTGTGCTGCCTTAGTGGAGACCCTAGGATGCATTTTTGGGACTTAACATATTTTGACAAACAATCTTTTTGAACAATGTTGCTATGTGTAAACAATTATAATCTTTTAAAACTTGTTCCCGGGTTGTGGGAATTTACATTACAATTTCATCTTATTTGGTTATGTGAATCACTATCATGTTTATGCTTATGGCTATGTTGTCGTGAACATTGACTAAACACGACACAAGTCCCCTTGTTGTCGGGTGTCGTCATGACACGCTTGTCATCATTTATTATATTGCATCTCTATCGCTTACCATGTGTTATGACGATCCCGGTCTCGTTACATCCCCGTGTTTCCGCTTTTAGCAGGGGTGTGACATAACTGAAGGTGCGAATGAAAGGGCACGAATAAGTCAGTCGACCGACTGAGACTCAGTCGGCCAACTGAATGCGACTGACTGGGCCAATCGCACGACTGAGCTTCATTCGCCCGAATGAACTGAGCGAATGAGGCCAGTCGGCCGATTGAACTCAGCTTCAGTATTTAAAGGGCCATAGTCGATCGCATTCCACTCATCACCCTCATCGCTCCTAAATCGCACTAGTACCGTTACTCACCTAGTACGTTACCGAAATTCCTCTAGACCTTGTTTTCACATTTTTATTGATCTTCTGACGTGCGTTGACGTTTATACAGGTAGATTGCAGTGAAATCTCACCAAAATCTGAAGAAATTGAACCCTAATTTGTGTTATTCGAGTGAAACAAGAATCAGACTGTAAATGACCTAATAACCAACATAAACTAAGCAAAATGTTAAAATTAAGTTTAATAGGTTATTAGTGACAAGATGGCGAGTCTAATGGACCATTAAACCATGTTAAATTACTTGATTTGGTCAAGATTCAAACCACAGGCGACTGAACAGTGAGACAAGCGACTGGTCGTCCGGATGAACTCCAATCGCACGATTGAATCTTGCGATTGGGTCAATCGGCCGAATGCACCATGCGAATGAACTCAGTCAGCCGACTGTACCAATCGCAGACTCAGTCAACAGATTGAACTCATTCGCATGTCTCATTCACCCGAATGAGCTCAGTCGCATGAAAGGACAACTGACTGACTTCAGTCGCATGATTCATTCGCACGAATAAATCAGAATGAATTTAAACAAGATACTTAGAACTGAATTGTGTTGTATTATTTACTAATGCTTCTGTGTCTTGTGTTTCAGGAAAATGGCTGATAGATGGTCCATCAACCCAAAGCACAATATATGTGCTCATTTGGACCATACGACTCGGAATGGGGCCGAGTTTACAGAGATTATTGCGTTCCTTCGACGTTCTCGGATACATAAGGCCATATCTACACCGTGTACTCCTTACAGGTCGTTACATCAGGCTTTCTGGGAGAATGCCTCCGTAGATCGTTCACGTGAGCCTTACAGCATATGGAGCTCCATTCATGGTCATGATATTGAGATTACAGTAGCTGACATCCAGAGAGTACTTGATTTTGGGGACGATACTGATCACCCCACCAGACTACATCCACTTACAGTTAGAGGTTGCTTTCTCAGGATTAAGTACGCTGGGGACATCAACTCAGGTGTGCTCAACAAGAGCAACCTCTGTCCCAAGTACAAGTACTTGGCACATGTGATCCTGAAGTGTATTGCTTCTAGGAGGGGTGGGTTCGATGACCTATCAGACCAGATTCAGAATGCCTATGTGGCACTGGTGCTGAACCACCCCTTCAGCTTCTCGAGCATGATCTTCTCATATTTGGTGGAGAATCTGGAGGCCAAGGGGAAGGAGGGTTTTTGTATGTACCCCAGATTTCTGCAGCTGATCTTCAATGAGAAGCTGCCATCACTTCCCAAGGAGAGCCATGATGCTGTTGCCTTGGAGATTATGGATGACACGACTCTGGGTCGTATGAGAGTATATCGGGGCAAGCAGGTAAAGCCCCAGGTGAAGAGGTTGATCGGCCATCTGGCCAATGAGAGATATGTGGCGCCAGGTAGACGCAAGTGGCGTCACGATGACAGCGATTCAGACGATGAGAGGCTACTGCTCCCAGAGCATGATTCAGATGATGATGACAGTGGGGATGCTGGAGATGATATGCCTATTCCACCGAGGGGCACAGCTTCAGATGTTATACCTCCAGTATCTGCCCCCACAGGTGACATAGCGGAGTCTGCTGGTTTCCATCAGGACTTTATTCCTGGTGAGGAGGAAGACGAGTCTGACGAGGAGCCCTTGACGAGGACTGTGGGAAGCAAGGTTGTTCCCACAGAGTATGGACTCCGGGCGGTTGGTGAACGCCCCAGGGATTCGGGAGAGACTACTGCAGATCCTAGCTATGCCCTGAGTCAGCTAGCCGTGTTCTAGGGGGAGCATCCACCTCGACTGGATCGAGAAAGAAAAGGATGGCTCAGCCCCACGGCCAGAAGAAGAAGAAGAGAAGACTCACCTTCGTCACCACCACAGCCACTACATCTTCCACCACCACTACCACTTCTACAGCCACACCATCCACTACCACTACCACCACCACACCTCCCACCACTGTACATATGCCAACCACCACCATATCTTTCACTCCTACATCACCTCCACTATCTCACAGACCCAACCCCATCTTCACCACAGCCACCACAACCACTACTAGCCACCAAGCAGGACCCTCAGCACATCCCTCACATATATATGGATCTCCTCTACCTCCAATTGGGGTAGAGGAACAGCTTTCTGCGCTGAACCGGATGGTGATGCGGTTGTTAGCTGCAGATGAAGAGAAGACGACACAAATCCGTCAGCTTGCTGATCTTACTGCCGCACAGTCACACCAGATCTCAGAGCAGGCACGGTTGATAGAGGAGCAGGCCCAACAAATGGCTGCTCAGAGCCACGAGATCGCCCAACTCCAAGAGCACAGTGTCACATCTGCTAAAAAGATTGAGGAGTTGGAGGAGGCTAAGAAGACCATCATGCTAAAGCTTAAGGGATCTAAAGACGAGCCACTAAAGATTAAAGAGGGAGACGGAGATGATGGTGATGATGATGATGAGGATGATGATGATGATGATGATGAGACTGAGGATGATGAGGGGATTAAAGAAGAGAGGACATAGGAGAGGAATGAGGATGATGATGAAGAAGGAGGAGATGCAGCTGCATCTGCCTCTGCTGAAGGTCAGGAAAGGAGATCCAAGAAGAAACAAGACCAACAAGCTTCCTCCTCTACTCCACCAAGCGATGATCCAGTGATCCAAGAGAAAAATCCAAACTATCAGAGGGATGAGTTCGATGTTGCTCCCCTTCAGCAGATCAAGACTCAGTTAACTATGATTCTTGATCTGCAAGGGATCGTAAGGAGGTCGGTGAGTTATACCCCTGAAGAAGGGGAAATAATTCACGATCTATCAAACGAGCAACTAGCAGAGATCTTCAAACTAAATCCCGATGAAATTGTAAAGGATGCTCCGACGTGCGATTCGATAAGTGACGAAGAGCTCAACGATGTTGATGAAATAGAGATAGAAGATGTCACTACAGAGCACTACCCTCAGTATGCTGACAATGAGGGAAATGTGGTCCCCAATCTGGGTGAATCCCTTGTTATTGATACTTTTGAGGTGCTAGATAAGATGGAGCAGAAGTCAGAGAAGACAGAGGGAACGGCCCAAGCCTCAAATGATGATGTTGACATTCGAAAGGCTGAGTGGGCTGCGTGTTTTGAAGAAGTTAGAGCCCAACGCGCTGCACCTAAACAGGACGCCTACACCAAACTCTACAGAGTCAAGAAACATCATAAGGTGTCGGGCAGGATTATAGCGTGGGCATATTTTGAGGAACTTAACGCTTATGCAGTTAAGAGGGAGAAGGGCATAGAGTACTTTAGATTCCCACATGATCTAAAGACTCTACCAGGTTTTGAGCTCAACCAGCTGGCCAAACTGAAGCTGTTGTATGCTGACCCTAGAAAGATGTCAGGCTGGTTTGAGGCTGCCCTAAGGAAGGAGTACCACACCAGGTGGGTTAACTTCAGACCCCAATAGCCTACAAGGTACATCAGAAGGTCTGAAGTTGATGCCATTACTGGAAAACCAAAGATAGTGTTGAAGTGGAGTCCTCCGCGCACGATGTCAAGAATCCCGCTCAGGGAAATGCCACAGGACTTCACTCCACACTTTAAGTGGTGGTACTACGATTGGAGGACATGAGAAGCGGTCATAGTCCTAAACAAAGAGGGCCAAATGGATACTATCAGGGTATTTGACCCAATGTGGCTTACCAACTTGTCAGCAAATGATGTCTACACTCTATACAAGTGGCCACTGTTCTATGACACGCAGGATATAGTACAAGCCCTCCAGTTCCAGAACGTCATAAGACTCTGTTTTGCATTTGAGATTCATGCAGGAGTCACAAAAGAGGATAAGTACAAGAAGTATGAGGAGGTAATGAAGAAAACAAGACATTAGAGAGATCTAGGTCCAAGGGGGAGTTTGTTGATACATGTATGTCCCTAGATCATGATATGAATGTAATAGATCTTGTTTGTCTGATTCTGATGTAATGTTTGGAATGATTAATGAAATGATATTGGTTGTTGGTAACTTATAATGTTTAATATTTCATTAATGAGTCGATATTGAATTGGTTAAATAGGTTTGTGATTGTTTGAATTGTTACACATAATGTTATATTAATTAATACATTCAAACTTAACACAATGAAGTTCTCATGCGAATGGCCCATGCGAATGGACCATACGCATGAATAACTTCATGCGAATGACTCAGTCGCACGACTGAACCAGGAGACTGGATCAGTCGTATGATTGTAACATAAGATTGGCTCAGTCGTACGACTGAACACTCAGTCGTGCGGATGAATCAACCGCATGGTTCAATCGCACGACTGAACCATACTAATGGTTCAGTCGCACGAATGAACAATACTAACCTATAAATACAACCCAATTCGTGGAAAAACGTAAGCATTCATTCTATTTCGACTCCAGACGTACCCTAGCCGTCCAGAAGCCTCCAAGTTCGTTCTCCAAGTTCATAGAACGCTGTAGATCGATTCCCAATCGATTCTTAACGTTTGATTCAATACTTTATTGATTCTACGTGCGTTCTCACTGATTGGATCGCCAATCAAATAGGATTCCGCACTATTTGATTTGGTTTACACGTTAATCATTCGGTATTTCGTTCAAATACCAGGTCCTAACAAGTAAAGAAGAAAAAACATAATTTTATAGTTTAATAAGAATTTGAGTAAAATATCAATTATATAGGTTATTATTAATAAGAGTAATAAATGGGTAAATATGTAATATTTATGTTTAATAATTCGAATATATATAATTAAACTTTTAGTTTGAGTATATATGTAATTAACTACGTTTTAAAAGGGGCTATATGTGATTAAACTTTTAATTTGGGTATATATGTAATTAACTAAGTTTTAGAAGGGGATATATGTAATTAAATATTTTAGTTGGGTATATATGTAATTGATGAAGTTTATATGGTGTATATGTAATTCTCTCTTTTTCTAAAATAGGGTATATAATAAAGATGGATAATTTACAATAGGGGTTTTTGGTGTGGGTTGGGGATTGTGAAAACAGTAGTCAAATCGATCGTACCAGAACTCGTCCCTATCATGGGCGAGTTCTTAAAAACCTATTTTTTGTGTCATATGAAGGTATAGGAGACGAGAGAGAACTCGCCATTGGTAAGGGTGGGTTCTTGAAAAATTAAACCCTATAAAGTCGCTCACCAGTTATACCATATACACTCATAAAATAAAACCACTTATACCATATACATTAATAAAATAATTTTAAACATGTCTTGACCTTATTTTTTACAATTATTTTGAGGAGGTGATATTTCATTCGAAAATGAAAATATTATATACGATGGTTCTACCAGAAGTTCAACCATTATTCTTCGTAATAGAGCGTTATACAAAGAATTTGTTGATTTGATCTTTATTCATCGTCAGGTTCGAAAAGAGTATTATAATTGGAAATTTAAATTATATTACTCATATGGTGGTTTCTCTCAAAGCTCTGAAATTTTTAATTACTCAAGTTTATAAGTCTTGTATTATTTGGGAGAAAATATTGAAAAGTTTCAAGGAAATTTTTATGTTATCATTGAGCCGAAATACCTATCTAACAATCAAATTATATAGATCTTCTACGCGGTTTCTCTGTATCAGAGGCACCCGAACAAACAATTGCTTATTTTCAAGGCAATGCAAGATCACATGACTATCAAGTTGGTCCTTCAAGCCATTCTAACTCTAGATATGTTGATAGGCATGACGATGATAATTGATAAAGGAGGTTTTGATAAGTTAGATGATGATATTTTACACAACAGTGAAGATACTGAACTCATCCCGTCACATGAAGAATCTAGTAACGATAATAACAACAGCTATGAAGTTCCAAACCATTATAATTCTGGGGTAAATCCAAATTCTTAGGGGGATCTGAACTATTCTGAAGATCCTTAGGAATTAAGAAATTATGTAGTTGTTGATTTTGACGATGAAGATCACATGGATATATGGAATGAAGAATCAAAAGAAATCTGTGTTGACATGTACTTTAAAACGAAAGATGAAGTGATGTGTGTGGTACGATTATGGAATCTTGCACATAACAGGGAGGTAGTGGTAGTTGAAAGTAAACGTTCAAGATGGAGAGCAAAATGCTACAACACTCGCCCTAGTTACAATAATGATCTTCATAATGGTCTTCTTGTAAATGGTATGTATATACTTCTAAGAACCACGATCATCACATGTAGAATCTCAAGATAGGTGAATGCTAGGGCTGTAAACGAGCTAAACTGAGCCGAGCCAAGATGGGTTCGAGCTCGAGCTTAAAGGCCTAACAAGCCAGCTCGACTCGGCTCCAAAATGTTATGAGCTGAAAACATGAGCTCGAGCCAGCTCGTGGTTCGTTGCGCCTGCTCGATTTTTTTAAATGTATTTCTTTCATATTTTTATATAAATGAAAAAAACTGATATTAAAGGTAATCAAAGAATATTAAAGGTAATCAAAGAATATTAAAGGTTGTTAACAATTAAAAAAACAAACAACCAAGTTCTAGTAACAAAAACAAAAGTAAACAATCAAGTTTATGATTAATCATTTTTTGACCAATACATAAAACACAAAAAAAACCATCTTGATCTTCTTTTCAAACTTCTTTTCTTCATTCTTAACTCCCAGCATCATGACTTCTTTTTCAAGCTACTTTTCTTCATTCTTGACTTTCTTCAACACTTTATGTGTAATAAAAAACAATATATAAAGAACATACCTTACATATTAATACAGATTTATTTATTTGATTTCTTAAATGGTTGACATTACAAATGACCATTTAAGATATTGTTATTGTAAATGACCATTTAATATATTGGGATTGTTGTTGTTTAAGTTCGTTAATTGAAATCTAAATATGAAAAAAATAGAAAAGAAATTAACGGAACACTAATCATTATTAAACACCATTATTCAATTTATATTGCTCAAGAGAAAGCTTTATGAATTAAAAGGAAAAATAATAACTACAACAAATAATGTAAATTTCTATAAGTTTGGTTTGATTAATTACCTTTCAAATTAGTTAAATGGTCGTCATTTGTTCTTACTTGAATTTCTGAGTTTTCTTCTTCCTTTGCCGATTGCTACACATAAAAAGATACAAATTATATAAACAATAAAAATATAAAATTACAAATATAAAGATAAACAAGAAATAAGTATATAAACTTACTTCTAAAGTTTGAATGGTTGCTTTCGATATGGACTTAATCCAATCACCTCCACAAGAAGCTCTACCATTTCTTTGGTTAGAGCGCTACGATAGTCATCTAATCCGGCACTAAATGTCGATTCCAAGGCAATCGTGGTGATTGGAATGCAAAATCTATTACGAGTCATTTTGCTTAAAACTGGGAACTTGCTAGAGCTTTGACTCCACCATTTTAACACCTCAAGATCACTTTTTTGTGAAGTTTCAATTGGTCTAGACTTGAGAAAATCATAAAAGTCATCTTCTTCTCTAACACAGATGTTTGGGGCATCGGTTGATGTGCTTATCGAGTTGTTCTTAGAAGCCCTAGCCATGTGAAATTCATTGGAGTACTTTTCATAAAAAGATTTTAACTTATCTATTACATCTTCAACTCAATCATTGACCTCATTGGTTGGATACAACCTATCAAAAATCCAAGAAATTGATACCTTCTTGAAAAGTGGATCTAAAATTGATGCAATTGGATAAGTATTCCAATTTCCCCCTGATACTTCTCAAACTTGTCAGACATAGACCTACTCATCATATTCAAGAAATTATCATTTGATATATAAGCATTAGCTATCTCTTTTTTCACTTTATAAATCTCAACAAGAAAGAAGTTTGTTGTCGAATATAATGTACCCGAAAATAAATTTGTAACATCTAGAAATACCTCAAGTACCTTGCGAACCTTTTCAGCCTGAGTCCACTCGTCGTTTGTGAGAGACCATTAACGTTAGAATCTCTCAACGCGTAACCTTGAAAGGCATCTTTGTAATGAATAGTTGATTCAAGCATTGGATGTGTAGAATTCCATCTACTTTTTACATCGATGCATAAAGAACGATAGGTGTGGATACCAAGAATGATTGCTATTTCCCCTAACTTTAAAAGACGACCTAAAGACTTCCTCAAATACTTGACTCCTTCTGATTTTTACAAGACAACAATCAGTAGTACCTAAATCATCATGTACTATCTGCAGGACCGGTGAAGGGTGGTCACTTACAACACAACAACATAAAGAGGAGATTAACCAAACTTAACTAAACAGTAAACTGGATTAACCACAAGTATGATACTAAGAACACAAGTAATAAGTAAGAGACAGAACAAGAGAACATAAGAGATTTAATTGCTCTAAGGGGAGAGATATAATCTCATCTATGTCATAGTTCCTGGTCTGCAGGTAAGTAATCCTGACTGCCCTCAACTCATCATCTTGAGTGTTTGGTCTGGGGGCAGCCCTGATTGCAGCTTGCATAAAACCTAAAGACCCAGAGGAACTTTCTCCCCTTAGCTTCCTCTTCCTCTCTCTCTCTCCTCCTCCTCAATCTTCTCAGGAGTCAAAATCCTTTTCCCTTTGTCACCCATAGACCTTTGTGACTCAGGGTGGATAGAGGTTTGGCCTTCATTGCTTGGTGTAGCATCCAAGCTCTGGCCAGAGAGAGGTTGTGAGACGCCTTCACCAGCAGGTGTTTCACTGAGGGAATGAATTTTTGAAGTAGTTGTTGATGTGACAGGGCTCTCAGGCTCTATCACTGGGCCTTCAGCCAAGGTTTTCCCTTTGAAGCTAATCTCAGGGTCTGCCTCAGCATCCAGTTGACCAATGACATTACCTGATTGCCTTTGTCTCCTTCTTAGGCTGAACTCTTCAGTAATTCTGTCTTGAATTCTGAGTGCTAACCTGTCAGCTTGTCTTGATTTGCTTGGATTGACAAGTGGCATGTTGACCAGATCAAGACCTTCATAGTAGTTCAAGGTTTGAAAATCAAATACTTCTTGTTGCCCTTGAACTCTTTGAAGAATAAGGGCTCTTCTTTCAGCATCATACCTCCACCAATAATGTAGTTTGAAGTTCCTTGAGGTGGGGGTGACATAGCCCTTGGAATACCTTCCTCAAAGAGACTCCTGATGATAGAGTCTATAGAGTCCATATTAATGTGAACTTGAGTAAGTTGTTGAGTATGCATAATTGCAAGTGAGGATGGTGAGTCCTCAATGTCCATACTCTCTGAAGAACTCCCAGGTTTTGTGTCTGTAATGACTTTCTCCCCCTTTTTGGTAGCATCACCCTCTTGCATAGGTGAGCTAGAGGTTAGGTCAACCACATTCACAGGTTCTTGTGTTCCTAGTTGAACTCTTCTTAAAGGTCTCCCAGCTAGTTTTTCCCTGAGATATGATATCTCAAGTTGCTGATCATTGACCCTATTTTGAAGGGTAGTCACCTGAGATGCAAGGTGACTAACCTTAGAGACTAAATAGGAGCATGTTTTTGACAGTTTTTGCACCTTTAGTCTCAGATTTCCCTCTTCTTCATCAGAAGAATCATTGGGGGATGAGATGATTGGACCAAAGTCCTCTCTCTCACCACCAGCTTCAGGTTCTTGGCTGCTGGATTTCCTCTGCTCATTGACATTCTCAGTTGAGATGCCAATGGGCTGAGTTGCCATGGTTGAGGTCTTAATAATGTAATCACTTGCAAAAGTGAGAGCCTCTTCTATATGGATATCCTGAACAGGTTCAAAAGTATCCACCTCAATTATGGGTGACTGATGTGGGCTAGACTGAGGAAATTCAGGAGTACTCATCTCTCTTTGAGTAGGGGAAGAGAAGAGGGACTCATGATACTCACTGAAACCCATCAATATAGAATGAAAGGTTGGGAATGGGTTGATTTAGATCTAAAGGCTGGGGATGGTAACTATCCCCTGAAGGTTGTTCACTTGAGTGTTGAGACTCAGAGTGAAGGCTTAAGGCAGTTGGGCTTGTGAGCTCATCAGGGTGAGCATGAGGAACCTCAGCCCTGATTGTTGAAGAGATGGGAGTGGTTTGCTCCTCAGAGGAAGTGGGAGCTCTAGTGTCCACTTCCTCCTGTGTTGGTGAGTATATGGGGACCTGCACAGACTCAATAGCTTGAGTAGGGGTTCGTTTGGATTTTCTTTGGTAGGTGAGGATGACTTGAGGTCTTTTTGGTGGTAGAGAGGTAGAAGGTGTGGGTTCAACACTAGCTTGTGTTGCTAGGTTGTCACCTTTAGCAATGAGCTCTAACATTTTGGGGACAAGGGCTGTTTCTACCCCTGAGAAGCCTACAGTTGGCTTCTTCATGATTTTAAAGATGCCAGGCTTTATCTGTCCCAATTTAAGAACATATCTGTTTTCCTCAACTGTGAGCCCAGTTCACAGTTGAGAATGTGTTGAACATATCTAGGAAACATATAATACTCTAAGGAGTCCAAGTTAGCAAGCAAATTTGTATAGACAAATTAAGAGTACCTGAACTTGACCCCTTGAACCATTCCATGCACTATGAAGAAGAGATCCTCAGGAATCTGGTCCCACCCTCCATACTTGTTTGACAAGCTGTGGATAACCACATGGAGTAGGTATTTCCACTGGGATGAGACCTTCCCTTTCCTGAAGGTCTTTACAGAGAAATCTCCCTCATAGCCCATCTGCTCAAAGGAATGATTTACAGCTTCCTTTGGGAAGGACAACCCACCTTCTTCATCATCCAGCTGCAAGTGAGTGTTGATGATGGCCGGAGTGATGAAGATTGTCCTCCCTTGCACTGTGGCAGACAGTGCCTTCTCCCCATCCATGATGACCTCTTGGCAGGTCTTCCAAAATTCAAGCAGATGATCCTCATAGAGAGTAGGATCAATGGTTAGGGAGGTGAAGTAGTTTGATAAAGCTAAGAAAAGGCAAATCTCTGAGAAACTATCATATTTCACAGAGCTCAACAGAGCAACCTGGTTGTGTTGCCTGTGAAGTTGCATGGAGAAATCTGGGTTGTTTCTGCGGTTAAGGTTGGCCATTTTAGAAGCTTAAGGATGAAGAAAGATGAAAAGCAAAGGCGGTTTGGGAATTAGGTTTGAGGAATAGTAGAATTGAAGAAGATAGTGAGGGAGATGGGGAACCTTTGGGTATTTATGTGAAAAGGATTTGAACCAAAGTTAATAAAAGAGGATAAACTTTGAAATCCGAATGTCGGCCCCACCTCTGAAAAAGTAGTTTATTTTTGCTCAAAAAGTAGTTTTCTTGGAATTCGAAAAGCTTCCGAAGGTAAATTATCTTCAGAAGTTTTAATGAAAAAGCTTCCGAAGCTAAAATGACTTCGGAAGAATTTCCTGAGAGTTTTGAAAATTTTGCTTCGGAAGAGAAATAAAAACTTGAATGCCTTGTATATAAAACAACAAAGCTTCCGAGAGTTAATTTTGCTTCAGAAGAAAATAGTCCTTGAAAACAAATAAGTGTCTGAGACAAGTATTTAAGCTTCAGAAGATAGATTGAAACCTCTTCCGAAGGTACAATTTCTTAGACAGTTATTTATTTTGAAGACATGATTTGCTTCCGAAGATAAAAATATATCTTCCTAAGGATCAGAAAATTTTCAAGAATCTAAGGAAAATCTTCAAAAAAGATTTTTTTTATCCAAAGAAAACATGAGCTTATGAAAATGATGAACTAGACAACCTAGGACACACATATTTTAAGAAATAATTATAATTAGTTTTAAGAAAAGTCTACTCAAGGTTAATCATCCCAATAGCTGATATTAGATATTTAAATTCTGTTCATCAAAAGCTTTTGTAAATAAATCAGCATATTGTTCATCTGTGTGAACTTTGACTAGTTTAATTAATTCCTTTTCATAGTTATCTCTTATTAAATGATACCTGATATTGATGTGTTTGGTCATTGAGTGCTGCACAGGATTCTCTGTGATAGAGATGGCACTATTGTTGTCTATGTGAATGAGAGTCTCCTTGAAGTTAAATCCATAGTCCAACATTTGATTTTGAATCCAAAGCACTTGAGCACAGCAACTTGCAGCAGCAATGTATTCAGCCTCAGCAGTTGATGCAAACACACAGGATTGTTTCTTGCATTGCCATGAGACAACCCTTCCACCAAGGAATTGACATCCCCCAGATGTAGACTTTGCAGTCATATTGCAACCATCATAATCACTATCTATATAAGCAAACAGATTGAAGTCAAGATTCTTTGGATACCATAAACCAAGTGTTGAAGCACCTTTGAGGTATCTTAGAATCCTCTTGACAGTGATGAGGTGAGACATCTTAGGGTTGGCTTGATATCTTGCATAAATACATGTAGCAAACATGATATCAGGCCTGCTAGCAGTAAGATACATAAGAGACCTAATCATAGCCCTGTATAAATGTTCATCTACACACTCCCCCTCAAGATCAGGTCCAAGAGAGTGGTTTCTGGCTATGGGTGTCTTAGAAATCTTACTATCAGTCATGTTGAACCTCTTGAGTATTAACCTGAACATACTTTGACTGACTTATCAAGATACCATCTTCAACTTGCTTCACTTGAATTCCCAGAAAGAAATTGAGTTCTCCCATTGCACTCATTTCAAATATGTCTTTCATCAGCTTCTCAAAGTCTTTGCAGAGCTTTGGATTAGTTGAACCAAAGATGATGTCATCCACATACACTTGAACTAGCAATATGTTATTTCCCTGTCCTTTAATGAAGAGAGTTCCATTTATAGTACCTCTCCTGTATCCATGTTTGCAAAGATACTCAGACAATGTCTCATACCACTTCCTGGGTGCCTGATACAACCCATAAAGAGCTTTGTCAAGCTTGCAGACATAATCAGGATGATCAGGGTCTACAAAACCAGGTGGCTGTTTGACATACACCTCTTCATCAATCACTCCATACAGAAAAGTACACTTCACATCAAGCTGAAAGACCTTGAAGTTCTTGGATGCAGCAAATGCCAGGAATATCCTAACAGCTTCTAGTCTTGCTACTGGAGCAAAAACATCAGTGTAGTCAATCCCTTCTTCTTGTGTGTATCCTTGAACAACTAGTCTAGCCTTGTTCTTGATGATAATGCCTCTATCATCCTTCTTATTCCTAAACACTCATTTGGTTCCAATGGTAGTCTTCCCATGAGGAAGAGGACAAAGGTTCCAAACTTTTTGCCTTTTGAATTGAAGCAACTCTTGTTGTATAGCTTTAACCCAACTTCCATCCTTTAGAGCCTCATCAACTTTCTTTGGCTCTATCTGGGATAAAAAACAAGAGTGAAGACAAACATTTGCTTTATGGGTTTGTCCTCTTGTTCTTACCCCTGTGACTACATCTCCAATGATGTTTGTGGTGGGGTGAGACTTGTGGATCCTAAGCTGAGGGATCACAGCAAGTTGCTGAGAAAGATCTAAATTTGAGAAATTTAGATCTGGCATAGATGTTTCACCCTCCACATCACCACACTTATCAAGATTGACTTGATCCAATGAGTGTGTGACATCATTGATGTTGTCATCTATGGTGTGGTTATTAGCATCAAGGAATTCTTGATCACTGTCACCACCACCATTGTTGTCTTCCATAATTGAGGTATCTTTATCTGGTTGTGAAGCCTCTGAGCTGGAATTTGAAGGCACCCCAGATGTATCAGCTGAGTTTGTCATTGTAGTGCTGATAGAAACCTCATTTGCTGAAGTAGTTCCAACTGGAGCTGAAGATGTATGAGATGAAAGTCTTCTTAGCTCGAATCTTGGATCAGGATCACTTGTATTTAAATTTTCTACAGATCCTGAAACATTCTCACAAGATTTGTTAAAATAGTTGGTAACTAAATCAAGATCAAACAGCCAGTCAGGACCAGAACCAGCCACACAAGGTGTGTGTTCATTGAAAGTCACATTGGCTGACTCCTCAACAATTCTAGTTCTGAGATTGTATACTCTATAAGCCTTAGCCTGGGAAGAGTATCCAATGAAGTGTCCATCATCTGATTTCTCAGCAAATCTGGCAATTTGATCTTTGGTATTCAAGATGGTGCAAGGACATCCAAATGACCTGAGAAAGCCAATGAAAGGTTTTCTCTTGTGCCAAAGTTCATAAGGAGTCTTACCATGTGTCTTAACTACTAAAACTCTGTTTTGCACATAGCAAGCAGTGTTTACTGCCTCTGCCCAGAAGGTGATGGGCAGTTTAGAGTCAGACAACATAGTTCTTGCAACTTCAATTAGTGTCCTGTTTCTCCTCTCAGCAACACCATTTTGCTGAGGAGTCCTGGGAGCACTATATTGTCTTGTAATACCTTTTTCATCACAAAATGTATCAAGGGTTTGATTTTTGAATTCAGTCCCTTAATCACATCTTATGATTTTGACCTTGTGATCACTTTGATTCTCAATTTTTAGGATGAGATTCTTCAGAGTCTCAGGGTCTCATCCTTAGTTCTAAGAAAGAAAACCCTAGTGAATCTTTTGTGATCACCAAACAATAAGAGGTCCTTCCTAGACTCATTACACTGGTGGGGCCAAAGAGATCCATATGTAATAAGTGTAGGGGAGTAGTGATAGAGTTCTTTTCCTTAGGCTTGTGAGATACCTTATGCTGCTTCCCTTTCAGGCATGCAACACAATGATCATCACTTGTAAACTCTTTCTTTGGCATTCCAGTTAACAAATCATGTTTAATTAGTTTATTCATGTTCTTAAAGTTTACATGGCACATTCTTTTATGCCATAGGAAAGACTCATCACTATTTGCTTTAGACAGAAAGCATGAAACTTCTCCAGAGGGAGATGTTTCTTGCAAGTCCATCTTGTACATGTTCCCTTTTTTAAATCATGTAGGGGAGTAGTGATAGAGTTCCTTTCCTTAGGCTTGTGAGATACCTTATGTTGCTTCCCTTTCAGGCATGCAACACAATGATCATCACTTGTAAACTCTTTCTTTGGCATTCCAGTTAACAAATCATGTTTAATTAGTTTATTCATGTTCTTAAAGTTTACATGGCACATTCTTTTATGCCATAGGAAAGACTCATCACTATTTGCTTTAGACAGAAAGCATGAAACTTCTCCAGAGGGAGATGTTTCTTGCAAGTCCATCTTGTACATGTTCCCTTTTTTGGGGGCTCTAAGCAGGATGTGCTCATGAGGAATGACCACTCCAGGCTTGAGAACAATGCACTCATGCTCAGTAAAGAGCATGTTATGACACTGATCAAAATTTTGGGATACACTTAGAAGATTGTACCAAGCTCCTTAACAAAGTTTACCTTTTCAATGTTGAGCTTACCATTTGTGACCTTGCCCTTTCCAGAAATATAAGCACCTTCATCTCCTCCAAAAGCAACTGGTCCTCCATCAATCCTTTCAAAGTTATGGAGTAGTGACCTATTGCCTGCCATGTGCCTGGAACAGCCACTATCAATGATCCAGACATTCTTGTTTGTCTTGAGCTGTTCCTGCACAAAGAAAATGATTAGTTACATTTGGTAACCCAAGCCTTATTCGTCTTGGGCTCACTAAGTATAATAGAAGGTAATGCAACAATAATAGATCCTATGGTTGTGTTAGGAGGATCTTGAGCTGTTGTTGATGGAGAATTTTCTGTCACTTGGTCTTTCTTAGACTTCCACACCACCTTTGGAGTCTTGGACTTGACCTTCAAAACTTTGGAAGCTTTTGGGACTTCGGAAGTTTTGATGACTGAACCTTCGGAAGATTCTGCAGTCACTACAACAGACTTCAGTGCTTCAGAAGAATTCCTTTCTTCCGAGACCAACTTCTCTTCCGAAGGTAATTTTTCATTTGCCTTCTTCTTAGATTTGGAGCTTCCAAAGGAAACAGATTTTCCTTCCGAAGCTTGAATCTTCTTGGAACTCTTTGAAGTCTTTGTCTTGGTCATATGGACAGTACTTTTAGGATTGTATGGACAATCCTTAGCAATGTGAGAGGTACTTTCACACATGACACACACCATTTTCTTCTTCACAAGAGTCTTCTTATGAGAACAAGACTGTCTTTGGTCACACCCCTTCTCTACCTTCATCTTTGCAGATGCTGAGACAGTCTTTGTGGGCTGGGAATTGTTCTTGGAGTTTGATGGTCCAGGCTGTGCAGCAATGGTACACAGCAGATCAGTCTTCTTCTTTGTACTGAGATGATTTGAACAAGAACCAGAACTCTTAGCTGAAGATTTTTGGTTGATGTCTTCAGTCTTTAACACTTCAAACCCTGCAGAGATAAAAACTTGTTTCTGCTTAGAGTCAAAAGTAGCCTTGATCTCTTGAGCCTTTCTTGCTTTTCTTTTGCTCTTCCTGATCAAGTTCTTTCTCATTGACTTAGTCATCACAGTAGTCTTCTTCTCCTCAGAAGGATAGTGGCCCTTCTTAGAATCCTCCTTTTCACTCTTCTCAGTGGAATTCTTCACTATCTCTTCTTCATCCTCTTCACTTATAGGATCTATGAGAGGAAGCTCATCTTCATAAGTTCACACCTAGGAGATCTTACAGACAATATTGTGTGTGGAGGATCTATCTCATTTGATCCCAGTCCCTGCCTATTTTGATAACACACCTTGTTGTGCAGGGATGAGGATATCATGTTCTTGAAGGTCTCTTCTTCAAGGACACCCTTTTCTGCCCTGGCTTTGCTGATCACAAGCTCAGCCTGGCACTCAGTCAACTTGGTTATGAGATCTTTGATTTGAGTCCTAAAATCTGTATGCTCATGTTTTAGAACTAAAATGGTTTTCTCTAAGTCCTCTATCTTTAGTTTATAATCTTTTTCAGACTTTCTAAAATCAGAATTTAAAATGTTTAAGGACTCAAGATCAGATCTCATCTCCAAGTTATAGGGCCTGTATCTATTAACTTTAGCAATGCATTCAGGAGTACAGAGATGTTCCAATACCTTGGCTTCATCATGATCTGCCATTAGTGCTTGGTTTGGAGAAGCATCTTCCACCTGAAAGCTCCAGTCAAAGCCTCCTTCTTCAACAGCAATAGCAGCTTGTTGCTTTTGCTTCTCATTCTGGGGAGCTTTGTGAGTGTAGTTGGGTATGGACTGTGTTTGGCCACCATTTGTTTTAGGTGCTTTACACTCTCTGGCAAAGTGGCCCATCAGGTTACAGTTGTAACACTTGACTTTGCTTTTGTCCAGGCCAAACTTTCCACTGGTTGCATTGCTTGGAAACCTCCTTCCAGTTCTCTTGTAGAACTTCTTGGCTCTGTGAGTGAGAAGAGCCATCTGCTGGACTATTTCCATGTATTCCAGATCATCTGGATGGATACAATCCAGGTCTTCAAGAGTGAAAAGAGAGTTGCCACAACTTTCATCAGTAGACACAAAAGCTTGAGAAGAGCTTGTCTCTTGGAATGGGCTTCCTTGAGTGTAGTTCTCCCTGGGTGTCTCTGGGAAGGTGATGAAGGGACCCTTTAGTGAATTGTCAGGGTAGCATATGAGATGATGTTGGGGTTTTATGCAATCCCTTTCAACCACGTGCAGGGCTGAATCCAATTGATTGTTGGAGTTGCCAGATGAACCTTGCATGTTCATCTCCATCTGGTAGCCACTGAGAATCCCATATAACTCTGTCAGAGTAAGAGTTTTGAGATTTTCAGTCCTTTTGATCACCACACAATAGTGTGTCGATTGCCTAGGAAGTGAGGACATGAACTTCCTTACAATGTCTCTATTCTCAAGAGGAACTCCTCCATCCACCAGGGTATCCACTATCTCAACATACCTGAAGTATTTCTGAGTCATGGTTTCACCTGTTTTGAAGGTGAATTTTTCAAACTGCTGCTTTAGGAGATCCTTCTTGTTCTCCTTGGCTTCAGAGGAGCCTTCATACATCAGTTTTAGTGCATCCCACAACTGTTTAGCTGTTTTGCACTTCTTGAAACCTCTGTACACAGAGTTTGGAAGGGCAGTTTGAAGAGCTGTCATGGCTTTTCTGTCAATCTTTACTCTCTTCCTATCTTCATCAGATTAGTTAGCCACATCTTTGGGGATCATACCAGCACCAGTAGCAGAAGGAGTGTTGGGTATGAAAGGTCCATTTTCAACAGACTCCCATATTCTTGAGTCTAGAGACCTGATGAAACCTTCCATTCTCATGCACCAGGTATCAAAGTCATCAAGAGTGATCAGTGGGGACTTGTTCATGGTTCCAGTTTCCATATCAGTCTTGGAAATGGCTGCCATTTGAAAAGTTTAGTATTTGTGTGTGTGAGGGATCTTAAGATGGTGAGATCTTATATCAAGAGCCTGAAAAGCTCTGATACCAATTGCAGGACCGGTGAAGGGTGGTCACTTACAACACAACAACACAAAGAGGAGATTAACCAAACTTAACTAAACAGTAAACTGGATTAACCACAAGTATGATACTAAGAACACAAGTAATAAGTAAGAGACAGAACAAGAGAACACAAGAAATTGGGTTTCAAGGATGCAGTATATTGCTTTCTCAAGTTCTATTACAAGTGTTACAAAGCATAAAGAAAGATACAAGAACATGGAATACTTATACTACAACCTACAGCCGGCTATACTTTGAAAGCCAGCTGGATACAATTGACTAGACACAAACAAAATCAATTGTAGAGTCAAAAGGCATATCTGCCTTTTGACTTGTGACTATAACATGCCATAGCTCACATCCTAATATATTACAAAAAGGATAAAAGTACATAAAGTAGAAAGCATGGACTCAAGACCTCAATGCACAGTTACCAAAAGCATGGACCTTTCACCAACTCATGTAAGTTGGTGACTTTACAGAATTGCAGCGGAAAGGTGGTCCAGCTTTATGGTAAAGTACATCAGATAAAGGCATATCTCTAAAAGTCTTCGGAAGAAATCTGTCTTCACTCTTTGGCTTTGGAAGACTTTGTCTTTGAAGCTTCGGAAGACTTCACTTTTGGCTTCGGAAGATATTGGTCTTGGCTTCGGAAGATTTTACACTTAGAATATTTCTAGTGCATGGTGTAAAACTTCCGAAGCATTTCTACTTCAGTTCTTTAGTGCATGCTTGTAGAGAGACTTTGGATGTTTTGGCTGCATCAGACTTATAGGAATTCTTACACTATCCAATTTAGTATGTGGGCACAACACCTTAAATGAAAAAACATCCCTTCAAAATACAATTTTCCCTTTCCTTGAAAGGTATTCCTTAAAACTGAAGCCGCCCTATCATTATTAGATGCATTACCTAGAGTAATGATACATATTTTGTCTTGAATACCCCATTTAATTAGACATTCCAAGATAGCATCAGAAATAACCTCCCCAATATATGGTGGTGCAAGCTCATTAAAGCCAATTATGCACTTTTGCATTTTCCAACTAGGGTCAACAAAGTGAGATGACACATTTACCCACCGGTTTGATTTGAAGTCCAATAATCACTAATAAGATAGATCATATCAACATTTTTAAAATTTTTTTTAACTTATCTCTTTGTACTTCAACCACTTTTATGCAATCTTTTCTAATTGTCGACCTACTTACTTTTTGATAAAGATGATTGTTGTACTTCATTAACTCATTAAACCAATGATACTCTACAAACGAGGAAGGTAGCTCATGGGCTATGATCATCTTTGAAATAATTTCTCGACATTTCATGTGATCACAACCCATTAAATAAATTTTAGATGCATTATCATTACCAGGTGGCTGAAAATTAATGAAACATTTTTTACCTTTTAACATTTTCATGTATGGACACAAAGTCAAGTATCGCAAGAGATGTGACGTGGTCGTTGAAGGTTGTGGTACATAGTTTTTCTTGCAGTGGATGCACTGATGTTTCTTATTATCTTCCCTTCTTTCTTCACTTGTTATGTCTATAAAGTGAGCCCAAACTCCAGATGTAGACTGCAGGACTGTTTGAGGGATGGTTACTTATAACACAACACACAATGAGGAGAGTGTTTTAGAACACTTAACATATCAAATAGGGAATCGGTAACACAATAAGGTTTGATACTAAGAACACAAGCAAGTATGAGACAGAACAAGAACAAACAATAAAAGTATTTGGTTTTCAAGAATGTTGTATATTGCTCTCAAGTTCTTTTACAAGTGTTTCAAAAGCATAAGAAAAGATACAAGGACCTAAGATACTTTATACTACATCCTACATCCGACCATAATTAGAAGGCCAGCTGGATACATTTGAACTAGACAACAACAAAATCAAATGTAGAGTCAAAAGGCAGATTTGCCTTTTGACTAGTGACTATGACATGTCATAGCTCACATCCTAATATATTACAAAAAGGATAAAAGTACGTAAAGTAGAAAGCAAAAGGACTCAAGACCTCAATGTACAGTTACCAAAAGCATGGACCTTTTCACCAACTTATGTAAGTAAGTGACTGAACAGAGTTGCAGCGGAAAGTGGTCCAGCTTTATGGTAAAGTACATCTGATAAAGCATGTGTTCAAAAGTCTTCCGAAGAAATCTGTCTTCACTTCTTGGCTTCGGAAGACTTTGTCTTAGAAGCTTCGGAAGACTTCACTTTTGGCTTCGGAAGATGTTGGTCTTGGCTTCGGAAGATTTTACACTTAGAATATTTCTAGTGCATGGGTAAAACTTCCGAAGCATTTATACTTTGTACCTTAGTGCATGCATGCAGGAAAGACTTTGGATGTTTTAGGTACATCAGTCTTACATAGAACCTTACATAGACTTTCTTTTTATACCATCTTCTTTAATATTTAGAATTTCTTCAACATTATCCTTAGTTGGCTCGACACTTTCTTCGTCATTTAACTCAACAAGATCATTATTCGAGGTATAAGCTCCATCATTTGATTCTTTGTTAGAAGACATATTAGATCCTACAAATGTAAGACATTATGATTTAAAATATGTTAAAATACAAATCAACAACATCATTCTATCAAAATACAAGAGAAATTACTTGGGGTACTTGGTACATTCATGTACACACTCACAAAACTTGCTTCTATTATTATTAGTACATAATATTAAGTATTTTGTTCATATGAGAAAACAACAATATCATTCTGTCAGAATACAAGAGAACTTACTGCAGGACCGTTGAAGGGTATGCACTTACAACACAACAACACAATGAGGAGAGTTACTTAGAACACTTAACAGATCAAATAGGGAACTGGTTGACTTTGTGAAAGATGCTAAGAACACAAGTAAGAATGAGACAGAACAAGATAGCAAACAACACAAGTAATTGGTTTTCAAGAATGCTGTATATTGCTTCTCAAGTTTTATTACAAAATGTTACAAAGCATGAAGTAAAGTTACAAGTACTTGAGATACATATACTACATCCTACAGCCGGCCATACTTTGAAGGCCAGCTGGATACATAAGACAAGACAACTACAAAATCACATGTAGAGTCAAAAGGCAGATTGTCTTTTAACTAGTGACTATGACATGCCATAGCTCACATCCTAATATATTACAAAAAAGGATAAAAGTACATAAAGTAGAAAGCACATACTCAAGACCTCAATGTACAGTTACCAAAAGCATGGACCTTTTCACCAACTCATGTAAGTTGGTGACTTTACAGAGTTGCAGCGGAAAGATGGTCCAACTTTATGGTAAAGTACATCAGAT
Organism: Flaveria ramosissima; assembly: GCA_025215565.1. Classification (NCBI taxonomy): domain Eukaryota; kingdom Viridiplantae; phylum Streptophyta; class Magnoliopsida; order Asterales; family Asteraceae; genus Flaveria; species Flaveria ramosissima. Next base: position 20,254,609 of record CM046031.1, read on the forward strand.
AAAGACATGTCTTTAAAAGTATTCAGAAGAAATCTGTCTTCACTCTTTGGCTTCGGAAGACTTTGTCTCTGAAGCTTTGGAAGACTTCACTTTTGGCTTCGGAAGATGTTGGTCTTGGCTTCGGAAGATTTTACACTTAGAATATTTCTAGTGCATGGTGTAAAACTTCCGAAGCATTTCTACTTCTGTTCTTTAGTGCATTCCTTGCAGAGAGACTTTGGATGTTTTGGCTGTTTCAGACTTATAGGAATCCTTACAAACTCCCCCTAGGCTGATACTACCAAAACATTTGAAGATCTTCAGCTGTTGACAGTCCTCATAATGTTGATGACCATGCCCTTCTTCATTAGATGGTCAGGATCACTCAGACTCTCATAATATCTTCTCATCTCAAAGAGGTCATGCAGAGGTAGGTTGAATAAGTCTTGCCATGTGTAGACATTTTCACCACCTTGATCTCTGATCACATGCCATCTCTTTGGATTAGTTGTGAAGGTCCAGGATAAGATGGGTCTCTCATCTGCAAGAGGAGCCATTGAATTGGAGTTGATTGGGCTGTCTCTTCATGCACTTCCTCAGATTGATCTGACTCAGCCTAAGGTGTAGAGGTGGATTGTTGGATCTAGAAAGGCTGGTGCAACCAAAACCAAATCACGTGGAATATTTTGGTACAACTAATAAAGGACTTCTGAAGCTAAATGTTGAACTTCCGAAGGAAAAAGGAGCTATTCCGAAGACAAAGTGTAAAACTAAGTTCCGAAGGAAAACTCCAACTTCCGAAGACAAAGAACTTACTTCCGAAGATCAAGACTTAGAATGATAGATCAGAAGTCAACTTCCGAAGTATAGAAGTCCTCAAGCCTTAGAAGTATAAAAGCGTCTTCCGAAGTATAAGTGGCTTTGGAAGAACTTGTTCTTCCGAAGCCAACTTACCTTCGGAAGACACTACTATTATCCAGTGGACATAAGTATGGTCTCCCTGACACTCCGCTGCAGACCTCTGAGATACTGCATGACGTTTTCTCAAAAGCCATGTAGTTGACCATACTTTATTCCACTGTTTACCTTTATAAGTTAGTACAGTTACCATCTTTAGTTGGTGACAAAAGGTAAGTCATGGACATGTCATGACTACCATATCTTAGATAATACTTTATCTAAGATACCTTAACTTTACCATTGTAGTATATGCTTTAGTCTTAGGTTTCCAGTTGGTATCAAAGTATATCCGGCTGTAGGATCTAGTATATATAGTTTCTCATTGTAACTCATGTTCTATGCTTGTAAGAGTCTTGTAATACTTTGAGTTGAGAAGTAATATATACAAGTGCCTTGAAAATTATTTCTGTGTGTTCTTTGCTACTTATTATATTATTATCAACTCTTATAAAAGACTTTACTTCATCTGATTTGAATGTTATATAAGTGAGTTTGAGAGAAATCCAAGTGTTTAAGTGACAAACCCGATCCTGCAATTGGTATCAGAGCTTTTTAGGCTCTTGATTGTGAGATCTTACCATCCTAATCAACCTGTTTTTCACTCATCCTTATACCACACTCAAAATGGCCCTCAACAAATCTGAAGTAGAGATGGGGACGATGACCAAAGCACCCATCATCACCCCTGAAAACTTCAGGTCATGGAGCAGATGAATGGAAGGCTTCATCAGGTATCAAGACAACAAGATGTGGCAATCTATTGTCAATGGCCCGTATAAGCCAAAGGTAGCTGGTGGAAACGGTGCCATGATTGAGAAAGCTGTTGAAGATTATTCTGATGAGGACCGGAAGAAGCTGGACATTGACAGCAACGCTATGACTGTTCTGATGACTGCAATTCCCAACTCCATCACGGTGGGGTTTGAACATTGTAAGTCTGCCAAAGAACTGTTTGATGCGCTTGCTCAAATGTATTCAAGCTCAAATGATTCCAAGAAGGACTCACTGAAGCAGCAGTTCGAGAACTTCACCTACGTTGCTGGAGAGACACTTAGTTAGCAATACTTCAAGTACATGGATCTCATTTCTTCCCTTCAATCTGTGGGAATTACTCATGAACTTAGAGACCATACAAGAAAGTTCATGAGTGCATTACCCAATGAGTGGACATTCTACTGTGTCTCTATCAAGGGAACAGAGAACCTGAATACACTCACCATGACTAAACTCTATGACATCCTTGATGGATACCGTTTGGAAATGGAGAGTAAGAGAGGCCATCAGACATGCAGACCCTTGAGTCTTCCTGCTAGCAATGCTTTAATGGTTGCTGAAGGCTCAGGAACCTCCCAGCCTCAACAATACCTGACTTACACCCAACAGCCATCTTGTTCTTCTGGGCCATACATCATATTTTCTATGACCCGAAGGTCTCAACAAGCTCAACAAAGCTCCTTTCAGGACAGCTGTGCTTTTGTCTCAGGAAGTGGACACTCAAATGATTATCAATATTGCATTGATGATCTAGAGTGCTTCAGCCCGGATGACGTGGAATACATGGACATAGTCCAACAAATGGCTCTATTAACCTACAGAGCAAAGAAGTTCTTTAAGAGAACTGGAAGGCAATTTCCCAAGAACCCAATCAACAGCAAATTTGGGTTTAATAAAACTAAGGCCAAATGTTACAACTGTAACCAACTTGGTCATTTTGCAAGGGAATGCAAGGCTCCCAAGTCTAATCCGGGAACCCCACAAGCCTCCACACATCCCTCTACACCAAAGCCCACCAGAAAGTCAACAGAAACAGCTGCAGTGGCTCAAGAAGTTGACTGAAGCTTCATGGTACAGGATGTGACTCCTGCTCAAGTACTCATGGCTGGAACAGATGAAAATAAGGTATATGAACATCTCTGTACTCCTGCCTGTATTGCTAAGGTTAAATTGTATCAGGACTACAATATGGAGATTAAATCCGATATTAAGTCTTTAAATGTTTTAAAATCTGATTTTAAAAAGGCTGAATCTGACTATCAAAGAAAAATTGAGGAGTTAGAGAAAACTGTGTCCCTATTAAAACACAAACACATAAACTATAAGACTCAAATAACGGATTTAATATCCAAATTGACTGAGGCTCAAGCCAAGCTTGTCACAGCTGAGGCTCAAGCCAAGAAGTATGCCATTTCCGAGCAAAACTTCCAAGCCATTCTTGCATCATCCTCTCTCTCAAAACTTTGTTACCAAAACAAAGGTGGGTTGGGAACCAATGAAATTGCTCCACCACACTCCTATGAGTCTATAAGACAACCAAGGTGTGATACTGAAGAGCAAGAGGTTCCATCTGCTGACCCACCTTCCTGTGAGTGAAAGAATGATGCAACCATGGAGACCATCACAGGGAAGAACCAGGTAATTATACCCTCTCCTACCAATGATGATCAAACCTTGACCACCAAAGTCAGTAGAAGCAGAGCTAAGGCAGCTAGAAAAACTGCCAAGAAAGTGGCTGAGTCTAAGCTGAAGATAGACCCAAAGCAAAAGGGTGTATTCATCTCAGCTGGATTCCAGGTGGTTGGAAACTCTGATTCAGGAAAGGGGTGTAGTACCAGCACTCCTGTCCTACCAAAGGATCAGAAGTTAAAGGGAAAGGTTGCTGATGAAGAGAAAAAGAACAAGAAACAGCAATCCTCAAATTCCCAAAAGATTAACATTGCATGCATAATGTGTGGTCTGCAAAACCACATGGCCAAAGATTGTTACTACAATCCTGCTAGCACACATTATGCAAATAATGTTAAAAAGAAAGAAGTCAGGGAAGGTTTCTCATTTGGACCATATCAAATGGTTCAAGTGATGAAAAAGGGAAAACTTGTTTCCGAAGCAAGGCTGCTTTCGGAAGAAGGTCCTTCTTCCGAAAGGAAAAAGGCTTCGGAAGCTAAAGCTATCAAGACTCAAAAGAATAAAAGAGTCCCCTTGAAACCATCCCAGAAGAAGACTGCTCCGGAAGAAAAGGTGGTGAAGGCTTCTTTCGAAAAGAAAGAAGCTTCGGAAGAATGCCAAGCTGCAAAAGCTTCAACAAGCTCATTGATAGGATCAAATGTACCAATATGTGATGATGTATGAACACAATTCAAAGAAATATAAACAAAGTAATCAAATCAAGCAAGATATCAACAAAATTCATAGTTTTATTAATATCAAGCAAAGACAATTACAAAGTAAGTAAGCAGTTATGAATCTGTTGTTCGTCACTACTCTCGTCTCCTCCTACCTGCAACAAGTCTAGGCTATTTATAATGAAACACATGGAACTAACAAATTACAAAACTAGTCCCTATACTATTACAAATAGTAAAAAGACACATAAAGACAACATGTTAATCTTTCTAGAGAACTAACAATACCCCCTAAGATTTACATGGTCTTCAGTCTTCAAAATCTTCAATCTTGACTTCTTTTTATCTTTTCTTCAGCTTTCATCTTCAATTTTTATCTTCAGCACTCAAAGAAATCTTCAGGTTCTTCCTTAATCTTGAACATTGGCGTCTTTTTAAACATCTCTTGTTCTTTCAAAGCATTAGCAATAGCAGACTTAAATTTTCTAGCAAGAATGCCTTGTTCTGGTTTTGCTTCATTCGTCTTTATCTCCATTTTGCTCATTCTTTCTAATGTATCTTTTGATAGACATGTGATATCAATATTAGCATATAACTCAATAGGATTTCGACTTTCCTTTGAGTATATTTCTAATACTCCTTTTCTTAAAATTCTCATGAACTCAATGTCTTTGATATCCTTCTTAACGATGTTTGCATATGCAAGAGCTTTCCTTAATAATATTCTTTCCATTGCAGCATTCATCACATTGATGATAGAAAGAAAATACTTCTTATCTTGCTCTGCAATCTTTGGAGATACTTTCTCAAACTTTTGCACAGATAAAATGATATATAACTTGGATGCAATAGTTTCAGTTCAAAAGCACCAAATAATGTAATCATATCCTCATCCCATTGTTCGAGATTCCGGACCAGTTTAAGCTCAAAAGTCTCAGTGTTATAGAACCATCTGAGAATTGGCTTTGACTTCTGATTACCATCAATCACCTTTAAACCAGGAGTTGTGACTTTTAAAAAATACTTATCACAAAATTCTATCATGAAATGTTCTTCTTCAGATTGTAATCCTTTAAGCTTTTTGTTCTTCTTTAATGTAGCAAAGTACTCTTTGTCTTTTTGATCACATCTTGTTTAAAGAAAATTACTTGATCTATCCATTCTTCTTCTCAATAATTCTATCATCATCTTACCATGTTTAGAATCAGATGGATTAATCAGAGGTAATCTGTTTAACTCTTTCAAGTCTTGCACTGGAAGTTTAATAATGCTTGAGTAAAAATGATATACATCACAAACTGCATTTACTCTTTTTATCAAAAATGCATCAAATATCTCATCATACTTCCATGCTATTATCTTTACTTGGTTTGTGAAATCAGGAGCAATCATAGCATTTAACAACTCAGCAACCGATTGTCCTTTTTGTAATACGTTTCTCACCAAGTCTCCAGTAGATCTGGCATTATCAAAAATTTGTCTTTGTTCAGAAGTGGCTTTATATGCTTGCCTTTCAGGGCCAGAAAACATTTTAATCAGATCTTTTCTGCTATCATGAGCATCTGATTTTCTTGCCATTTGTTTAATCTCTTGAGGCTTCAACATTCTTGTTCTTTTGGTAATCTCAAGGTATTGAGGATTATCAGTATCAAGAACGATCATCTTCTTTGATTGTTTTTCAGTTTCTTGAAAACTTCTAACAATATTCCTCAAAGATACAGATTGTAATCTTTTCAATTTCCTCCATGGGTAATTCCTAGCTTGCAACCAAGACCTTAATGCTGGAATACTCATATGATCAGGATCAGGATGGTGCAGCTCAGAGCTTGATAATTCATCTACATTAATACTTTCTTTAGCTCTATTCCATTCACCATGTTCCATTACATATCATTTGTATCAATAGGAGCAACTGACTCTACAGCAATGCATTTCTCATATTCATCATTTATTTGAGAAACAGTCAGTCCATCCAAAAAGACTATATTGTATTTCATCTTCACAAGGTAGTTGTATCTATCTTCAAAGTCTTGTGGAATTTCATCTTGATCTTGAGTTGGTTCTTTTGAAAAGAAATTTGATAAAAATTGAGCTTTATCTATGTCTTCTTCATCTAAGACTTCGTCATACCAGTCATCATTGTAAACTTCTTCAATGTCTTCTAAAGCTTCAATTTGTTCTTGAATGTTTTGCTCTTCAACAGTTTCTTCTATTCTTTGTACTTTTGAAGATGACTCTATTAAAATTGTATCTGCTACATCATCAAGTTTCCTTTTGCCTTTGATCACCTCAGGATTCTCTTCAACAATCATCTCAGAACTTATCATTTGATCTGGTGAGATAGGCTTTTGAGATTCTTTTACCTTTGTTAATTCATCTTTCAGTTTTTCATTTTCATCAAATAATTTCTTGATTTCTCTTCAAGAATGTCATAATCCTTTATCATAACTTCAAAATTTTTGATAACATCTTCTTTGTCTTTTGCATAGCTCACAAGCTTTTCATCTTTCAGTAAATTTTCTTCATTCATCTCTTTCAATCTTTCATTCTCAATTTTTAATTTTTCAATTTCTTTCTCTTTAATCACATTTTCTTTTTTCAAATTTTCCATCTCATCTATATCAACTATCTCCTCTATTTGTACTGACACATTATGTGTTGTACTCACAGGAATTTCTTCAACCTCTTCATTCACTTCAACTTGAAACACTAGTTCAAATAACATATCATTCATGAAATCAAAATCAAAAGTTTGATTTTGTGAATCTTCTTCATGTACAACAATTGCTGGTTCATCTCCTTGAACTTCATGTACAGAATCATCATGAATATCAACATTAGTAGTTTCTTCAGCTAAGTTTTGAGGTTCATTGACATTATCATTATCATTACTTTCATCAATTGCTTCTTGATGTGCTTCAGTTGCACCATCATTACCATCATCATCATCATTATTATCATCATCATCATTATTATTATCATCATCATCATCTGATGAGCTTTCAGTAGCTTCATCATCACTTTCTTTATCATCATCATCAATCATATCATCTATAACATCCTCAATAAGATCATTTGGATCTATTGGTTCATCTTCAGATAAATGATAGTGTTGTTGATTGATGTCTACTTCATCCATAGCTACATTCCTTATATAATCAAATAATGGAATGTTTTGAGCACCAGTAATCATAGCAAGTCTCTTATACACAGCTTCAGACATGTGCTCTAATTGCAACATCTCCTTCAACATATAAATCTGAATTCTCTTCATTAATGAGCAGTTGGAGAAATCTTGAATACATCAAGTATTTGTTTCTCTTTCCTCTTTCAAGATTGAATATGAATCCATTCATTATCCACTTTGCCATGTTAAACCTTCTGTCTGTGGCTAGAGCAATGATAGGAGATGCAATGTCCACTGGTAATGAATCCCAACCAGCACTTCTTTTGGACATGCAATGTTGAAATATATAACACAACAATTTCCAGTGTTTATATACTCTTGCTCTGAAGAATTGTTTCTTAGGAAAGTGATCAGGATGACCCATTTATAGAAATACATCTCTACATTCATTGAAAGTATACTCAGATAAGTCTTCTGGATCATTTTCACCAAGTTTAAGAGCTGTTCTGATTGCTTGTTCAGACACTTCAAGCATTCTATCAGATGTAATGAAAGCTCTTAAAACTTTATTCCCTTCTTCATCTCTATCTATTTCTGCTGTTCTCCAGAATCTTTTGATCAGTCTTGCATTAATCATAGGTCTTGCACACATTGCATAGACATATTTTGATCTTAGCAGAAATCTTATAATTTCTTCATAACCAACAGCTTCTATGTTTTCATCATCTAAGAATGCAGCAACATTATGTTTAGGCTCAAACTTTAAAGCTGCCATCTGCAAAAAACATAGAGAAAGAATATTAGAACATTAAAGAATTTTGATTAATGACTTACATTTTTACATATGAATTTGCAATTTTGAAATATTGAATTCAATTTTGACTTATGAATTTGACTGTTGACTTAAGAATTTAATTTGTGAAATCTTAAAATTTATTCATTTTGAATCTATCATTTTTTTCAACCAATTATTTGAATTCTAATTTATCTACTTTTTATTAAAAAAAATTTTTTATTCAAAAATTGAATTTTGTCTGTTCATCTTCTTCTTCTTCCTTCGAAGAACTACTGATCAATCTGTCACATGTATTTCCAGTTCCAGTCGATGAATCAATATATCAAATTGCTCGAATTTTGATACATATCAACAATCCAGAATCAATTTTAGATATGATTAAGATTTGATTAGTTAAACTTTGAATGTTATATTGTTCGAACGCCTGAATAGCAGTCAAACGACTATGCCAATCATCATGTTTTAACCAAAATCTACTGATTTGAATCACAAACTTACGTTTATAAACTCAAATAATATCTAACAATCAACAAAGATTTGCTACAATCACTGAGAATCTGAGAGATTGATAAAGACCGAGAGTCGATAGTTCAGAGAGTTGTTTTTGGAGAATTTTGAGTGTGAATGAGAAACAAGTGTAAGTATTCAATTTATATTAAGTGAAATTTTAGACGCATGAGCACTGTTTGTGCGTATGAAACCCTAAAATTCACAAAATAATGAAACGTATGAGCACTGTTTGTGCGTATTGACTCAAACGCATGAGAACTGTTCAGTCGCATAAGCACTGTACAGACGCATAAGCACTATTTAGGCGCTTTTGCACTGTTCAGGTGCATTTGCACTGTTCAGCCGCATGAAGTTCCTGAAACGTCTAACATTTGTAACTCGAGAAATTTAAAACGTCCAACACTTGGTTAAAATCAGACTCATTATCACTGTTTAGGCGCATGGGTTTGTGTAAAACGCCCAAACACTTGGTTAAACTCATGGACTTATTGCAACTGTTTAGGCGCATGGGAATATGAAAAACGCCCAATCACTTGTATAATTCCTGAAAGTTCACCATGCTCCTATTTAGACGTATGAACACTATTTAGGCGCATGAGTTGACTTTCATGAGTCTTACACTTGTGTTTTTCAAAATTCTTCACCTGCATACTGTTTAAACATATTAGTAATATTTCATACTAATCTTTAAACATTTTAAGCATATTTTTGAATTTCCCAAAATTTACCTTTTAGTCCCTCAAATTTAAACTTTTTACATTTTGCACACTCAATTTAATTTTTTTTAAATATTCACTTGTTGTTTAATTTTTTTTAAAAAATTTATCTTTCCATTCATTTTAGTCTCAAAACAAAATCAAATATCTATTTTTCAACTTTTAAAAGAAGCATTTCCACTTGCAAATTTATATAGGTTCATATTATCATTTTCAAAAGTTATATTATCAAACTCACATACACTTTGAACATATAGCATCATCCTTTCAATTCAACATTTTAACATTGATTTTGATTTTCTAAGAAAAACTCTTCCATTTATTACTCCCCCTAAACTTTTAAGTTTGAACAACTTATAAGTTTCCTAAAGTAACATAATAAGATCACCCATCTCATTGTTACATTGCCTTCACACACAGAAAACATGCATGAAATCAAAATGAAAGCATAATCAAAATCTAATATAAACAAAAGAATTAATGTCTGCAGTGAGATCATATCAATGAAGATTAGCACATTAAAATAAAAAAATATGAATAGTCATAGACAATGAATAAATCCTGATCAAGTGTGTTCCAGGTCAGTGATATCACAGCAAAGGAGACACAAGATCTAAGGACAGAAAATGAGTGTTTTTGACAAAATATCAACTCACTTACTTTTTCAATTCTTGGATTGATTAGGGTATATTTAGATATGACATGATGTAAATCATACAGAGACTTAGAGAGCTCAACTATCATCAAGACATGCAAGAAAGAATACATACTCAACTTATTACCTGAAACATATGTATAACCAGAGTTCATGTTACTTAAATTAACAGAGAATGATCATGGATAACCATTTGATCAGCTCTAACTATCCATTTGAATAGATTGTGCACATTTGCATCTTTTGCATCAAAGAGAAAATCCAGGTCTGTAATGACTTACAACAAAGGATATCTTAGCACTTCAGGTCTATGATGACTCATAACAAAGAAGTGATATGATGCTTGTAACAGATCTCATGATTAATCACATTACCATCAGGTGAGAGTGGTGTAACTTAACACGCAATCAATCTGATAAGCCAATACATCTCAAAAGTACTCAGATGAATACACACAAGCATAAGGATTTAGTGTAATCACAAGAATTTACTATTTCAGTATAGTAGCATGATATTGTCTACACATCATATCTGATCATGTCAGACTTTATTAATGAGTGAAATATGCAACTGATCTCATTAATGTACTATCATTTCTCACATATTGCATAAACAGATTCTTTTCTAAAAATAAACTGACAATTAGAAAAAGACTCTATTTTTTGGAGTTTTGATTTATACTTTTGTATTTGGTTTTTCTAGAAAAAACACACACACACACAAAATACAAACATGCAATTAACATTGAGAGGATCACTTATGATGATCTTTTGATTTAGAGAGTTCACATATGATTATTAAGACCAATTGACTCCACTAAATACTCAAACCGTCCTGGTAGGAAGGCTTTAGTAAATATATCCGCCAACTGTTTTTCCGTTGCAATTTGAATCAATATGATTAATCCTTTTTCAGAGTTATCTCTGAGAAAATTGTTGATACATGTATGTCCCTAGATCATGATATGAATGTAATAGATCTTGTTTGTCTGATTCTAATGTAATGTTTGGAATGATTAATGAAATGATATTGGTTGTTTGTGATTTATAATGTTTAATATTTCATTAATGAGTCAATGTTGAATTGGTTAAATAGGTTTGTGATTGTTTGAATTGTTACACATGATGTTATATTAATTAATACATTCAAACTTAACACAATGAAGTTCTCATGCGAATGGCCCATGCGAATGGACCACACGCATGAATAACTTCATACGAATGACTCAGTCGCACGACTGAACCAGGAGACTGGATCAGTCGTATGATTGTAACATAAGATTGGCTCAGTCGCACGACTAAACACTCAGTCATGCGGATGAATCAACCGCATGGTTCAATCGCACGACTGAACCATACTTATGGTTCAGTCGCACGAATGAACAATACTAACTTATAAATACAACCCAATTCGTGGAAAAACGGAAGCATTCATTCTATTTCGACTCCAGACGTACCCTAGCCGTCCAGAAGCCTCCAAGTTCGTTCTCCAAGTTCATAGAATGCTGTAGATCGATTCCCAATCGATTCTTAACGTTTGATTCAATACTTTATTGATTCTACGTGCGTTCTCACTGATTGGATCGCCAATCAAATAGGATTCCACACTATTTGGTTTGGTTAACACGTTAATCAGTTGGTGTTTCGTTCAAATACCAGGTCCTAACAAGTGGTATCAGAGCTTTGGCTCTTGATTACGTGTGATTCAATCAAGATTGATAAAAAGTTTGTGTTTTTACACAAAAAACGCAATCTTTTGTGTCAAAAGTTGTCTTGGACGTCCCCTGCTCATCAAGTTTCGGTTTCTACGGCCTTAGGCAGTTAGGGTTAGCGAAAATTCGAATTTTTACGGCTAAAACACGTTTAACCTAGAAATTTTCGCAAAACAGCAGCTTCAGTCGCACGAGTGAGCCATTCGCACGACTGGACTTCATTCGCATTGTCCAAACGCACGATTGGACCTAGTCGCATCTCCATTCATACGATTGAACCATCCGTTCGCAGTGTTCATACGCATCAGCTTCATTCGCACGACTGAACCAATCGCTTAGTTCAGCCGCACGATTGAACCAGTCGCATAGTTCATTCGCACGGATAGCCCATTCGCATCACCCAGTCGCACCTGTTTGACTGGGCTAGTGTCCCCTTCTGTTTAAGGTGCATTTTCTTTTCGACTGGTCCTATAAGTAGTTGTGTGATGGGGTGGATTGTTTAGTACACTTAAAGTTAATCGACATGGAAGATCAGATGTCAGCGTTTACTGCCGGGAAGGACTCAAGAATCCAGAACCTACTGCTGCTTGAGAGTGAGGTGGGGAATCATAATAAACCACCAAAGCTCTTAACGTTAGATGAGTTTCCCCACTGGAAACAACGTTTTGAGATCTACCTCAATGGAGTGGATCCAAATTTGTGGGAAGCTATCGAGATTGGGTACAGTATGCCGGTGGGAGCAGATGGAGTAAAGCTTACTTTGGGAGGGATGACTGATGCTCAGAAGGTTAAGTATAATGCAGAGAAGAGAGTCTATACATTGATCACACAGTCTATTTCTAAAGATATTTTCCACCAGTACTTGGAGAATAAGCAGGCCAAGAAATTGTGGGATGAGCTGGAAAAGAGTTATGACGGGAATGCTTCGCTGAAGGCAATTAAAGCTAAGGAACTGAAGAAAGAATTTGACAACTTCTCATCGATGGGAAACGAGAGTTTGGACGATGTTATTGATAGATTTTACCATCTGATGAGTGAACTGCATACACATGGGGTAGCTACTACCATGGAAGAAAAAGTGTCAAATTTTGCAGACGGATTGCCGGAAAAGTGGGCTTCATTTGTGTCAAACCTGAGACAGAATGAAATGTTGGCAAAGTTGGATATCAATGACTTCATTCTAAAGCTGCGAGAAGAAGCACTTAGGATGAAGTACAGAGCTCAGAAGTCTTCGTACATTCAGAATCCAGCTTTGTACAATGCCACTCCTCAAGCTAAGACATCTGGAGCACCTCTTCAGACTGCATTTGTGTCTAGCTCATCTGGTCCTTCACAAGCTTCTCTTTCAGGATCAGAAACGTCAGGGTCTTCTTGTACACATTACATTGGAACTGAAGCGAATGCTACTAGACTGAAGACCGAGAACCTCGGTAACGTGACTGTGGAAGTAGCTCGAGAGCATATGGATCTCTTGGCAGCAGTGGTTCATTCCTATGATGGACTTGTTGCTAGGAAGATTGGAAACTGCCATCTGGCAGATGAGGACTACGAGCAGGTGGATGAAATGGAGCTGGAGAGGATGGACATTATGTGGGCCTTAGCAAGTGCTGTCCGAAGGGCGAAGAAGTTTGTGAAAAAGACCGGACAGAACTTGGTTGCTACTAAGGATACCACATTTGGCTTTGACAAGAGTAAGGTGACCTGCTTCAACTGTGGAGAGAAGGGGCACTTCAAGAGAGAATGTGTGAAGCCAAAGAAGACTGGGAACGGGAACCCATTCTCGTCCTTCACTCGTCAAGACAAACAAGCTAGTAGTTCTACTTCATCAAGCAAGGATCCAAAAGCCTTGACTGCACATGATGATGAAGGACAGGACTGGAGCTTTCGGTTTGTCTCTCCGAGGGAATCCAACATTGCAAGTGTAGAAGACTTAGATGATGATTCCGCGAGTGAAGGAGATATTGCAGTTGAGATAGCAATGTCAAATAGTGAAGAAACAACTGCAACTTAGGTAGCTACAAGCCTGAAGAAGGGACTTCCACAGCAAAGACAGAATCACCAGAACCAGAGACATCTGATGCTGCGATGATGGCTAACTCTTCAGAATCTTCTCATGTAAGTACCACTGACCAACTGTTTAAAAATCATGCTTGTTTTGATTGTAATACATTTAGAGATAGCATAGATGAGAAATTTGCTAGGTTATTAGATCATAATGATAACTTAGTAAAAGATTTGCAACTGTGCACTGAGGCTAATAGAGTTTTAAAACAAAATTGGCATAGTTACAAAGAAAAGATAGACCTATTGACTAAACAACTTAGGGAAACTGAAGTAGTTGCATTTAACCAAGCTAATGACATTAGGTACTATCTTAACTCCCTAGAAGACACTAAGAAGCAAAGGCAGTTTTAGAAGTAGAAGTCAACTCTTTAAAGCAAAAACTGCACAGTTGGACAAGTTCATCACACATTGTCCAACACTTAGTGAGAGAATGAAACAACGGGGAGGGTTTGGGTTATAAAGTGGTTCCACCACCACCTGAGACCTTGATGAACACTAAGAGTAGACCAATAAATAATAACCCCATCAAGGATCATGTGGTGTCTACTCCTCTTGTTAGTGATCCAGATTCCTCATGTTCATCAATTGAATCTGGAACAAACCAAAAGGAGGCCACTTCAAAGGCAAAGGGTAAAATGCCTTGTGTTAATCTGGAAAAAGAATTTGAAAAGATTAATATAAAGTCCGGGTCAAACAAAGTCAAATCTGAATCTAAAAGGACTGCTAATGTCAATCTTTCACAAGTTTCAAGTCAAAAACCAGTTAACCAAAAAGAAAAAGATGTTAAAAATGTTAAAACAATTAATTTTGTTAAACAAGAGAAAACATCAAAAGAAACAGAGTCAAAACCCAAATTAAGTGATGTTACTAGGATGTCACACACATCTCCACAAAGAAAATTTAATCATAAAGTTGATAGAAGGTCTTGCTACAACTGTGGAGAGTGTGGACACATTGCTTCCTATTGTCCTTACTATCAGACACCTAGGAAGAAGATTGAACTTCAGGATTCAAAACCTAGATCTTCGAAGAGGAGTTCTTTAACTCCCCCTAGAAGAACTAGTGAACCCAAAGTTCAACCCATTAGCCAGTCGACTGTTTATCACAAGCAGGCTTTGCACAAATCTGGCTTATGAAAAGAGAAGTCATCCTCTGTGTCTGATAATGATGACAAGAAGGAACCTGAGCTACCCTCACCCTCTAAGGGTCAATGGGTTGAATTCATGATGTGTGATGCCTCTAGGAAACCCAAGCCAGTAAAGGCTTGGGTTCCTAACCTAAACTAATCTTTTACATTGTATGTGCAGGGTGTTCGCTACAGTGATGAAACCAACACGTGGATTGTAGACAGCGGAGCATCCAGGCACATGACAGGAAACACGGCTCTTTTATCAAACATCAAGCAAATAAAAGGAGGGCATGTTTCGTTTGCTAGAAACAAGGGAGGCTATATCACAGCTCAGGGAGAAGTTGGAAATCAGAAAGTTACGTTTGATAAGGTGAACTACGTTCAACAACTTCAAAACAACTTACTTTCTGTTTCCCAAATCTGTGATAAGGGTTTTAAAGTCATATTCGACAACAAAAAGTGTTACGTCCTAAAGAAAGACTACGTGATTCCGGAGGACCAAGTTCTTATGACAGCTTCAAGATATAAAGACCTTTATGTTTTCGATCTCTCAACTGCTTCTACAACGGATAATGAAGTTCAGTGCTTTCTTTCAAAAGCCACTGAGAAGGACTCCATCTCCTGGCATAGGAGAATGGGACACATTAATCAATGGAAGATGAATCACTTGATTCAGAAGGATCTTGTGAGAGGAGTCAACGTCAAGAATTTCCAACTTCCTGATTTCTGTGTAGCTTGCAAGAAAGGCAAACAGACGAAGAAGTCTCATAAGGAAAAGAAAGTTCATTCAATAGAACTTCCTCTTGAACTTCTTCACATGGATCTGTTTGGTCCAGTCAGTACAAAGAGCATTGCAGGCGACTTGTACTGTTTTGTGGTTACTGATGACTACTCAAGGTTCTCTTGGGTAATGTTTCTGAAGTCTAAATCAGAAACATTTGAGTCATGCAAGGAGTTAGTAACCACACTGGAATCTCTCTACAAGCTGAAGGTGAGACAAGTACGCTCAGACAACGGGACTGAATTCAAGAATCAGTGGATGGAGGCTTACTGCAAGGAAAAGGGAATTGTGCATCAATTCACTTCTGCCTACACACCTCAGATGAATGGTGTTGCTGAGAGAAAGAACAGAAGCTTGATAGAGACCGCACGAACAATGCTGGCAGACTCGAAACTGCCTATCCAATTCTGGAATGAGGCAGTAGCTAATGCATGTTATACACTGAATCGAGTTCTGATAGTCAAGCGCCACGGAAAGACATGTTACGAGCTACTACAAAGACGCAAACCGAATTTGGAGTATCTCGAACCATTTGGCGTGCCATGCACACTTCTGAAGAAGACTCAAGAAGGTAAATTCAGCGAGAAGGCTGATGAAGGAATCTTCCTAGGATACAACATACCGAACAAGAGAGTTTACAACAACTCAATGGGTCTAGTAGAAGTGTGGTGTAATGTTGATGTTCAGAGATATACCACACCACCTACTGGCAAAGGACCCGCCTACTTTTTCGACTATGATGGATTCTTCAAGTCCTTCAACATCCCTATCTCTCCTTCGGATGATGAGTTAGCTACTCGAATGATGTATGATATCTTGAACACACCAACTCTTGATTCAACATCATCGAGCTCACAGGGAGAATCATCTACTCAGTCAGGGGGAGTAGTCGACGACAGTGACTCCTCCTCAGAAGATGAAGCTGAAGAAGATGACCAGAACAGTCAGGAGGAACAGGTTTTAGTTCCTGAAAGTCCACAAGCATCTAACAGTGATGCACCTTCGACTTCGGAACCTCAAACTCCATCTACCTCAGATGCAGAACCAAATGTTCATAATCTTGACTCTGAGGTAGTTGTTCCTACCACTCCAGGATCACGTCTAAACGTCTATCATCCCCTAGACAATGTCATTGGGGATGTCAGATCAGGAGTACAAACCCGAAATCAGCTGTACTCAGCTGATTATGCCTCTGTTATGGAAAAGGGATACATTCATGATGGTGCTTATCGGTGTTTTGTCTCGCAGTTTGAGCCAAAATACGTCAGTGATGCACTAAACGATAAGGCGTGGGTGAGTTCCATGCAAGAAGAACTTCTTCAGTTCAAGAAGTTAGGTGTATGGACTCTGGTAGATAGACCTAAAGGTGCTAAGGTCATTGGTACCAAATGGGTCTTGAAATGCAAGAAGGATGACCAAGGGGTCATTATCAAGAACAAGGCTCGTCTAGTGGTTCAGGTATTTCGCCAAGTCGAGGGGATTGACTACAATGAAGTGTTTGCACCCGTGGCAAGGATGGAAGCCATCCGTATCTTCCTTGCCTATGCATCGTATATGAAGATTAAAGTCTATCAATTAGATGTGAAGAGTGCATTCCTTCATGGGGAAATAAGAGAGACAGTCTATATCAGTCAACCCGAGGGATTTGAAGATCCTTATCATCGGGACAGAGTTTACAAACTCGACAAGGCCTTATACGGGCTTCATCAAGCTCCAAGGGCCTGGTATGAGAAACTCTCGACTCATCTTGTGAAACACGGCTTTCGCAGGGGAGTCATTGACTGCACGCTGTTCATCAAAGAAAAAGATGGAGACCTACTGCTCGTACAAATCTATGTCGATGACATAATCTTCGGTTCAAAGAACGAAGAATTATGCAAAGAGTTTGAAGCAGTTATGAAGAAAGAGTTTAAGATGAGTGCTATGGGGGAGATGAAATTCTTTCTCGGGTTACAGGTGGATCAGACACCAAATGGGATCTTTCTACATCAGACCAAGTATGTGGGAGACATTCTCAGTCGGTTCGACATGGAGAATGCTTTTGCTACTGGGACTCCACTTGCTACAAATCATGATATAGCACCTGATGAAAATGGATATCTAGTAGATGCCACAATGTACCGAGGAATGATTGGATCCCTCATGTATCTCACAGCCTCAAGACCTGATATCATGTATGCTACATGTTTATGTTCTAGATATCAGGCTAAGCCTAAGGTGAACCATCTGATCGGGGTCAAGAGGATATTTCATTATCTGAAGGGTACACCCGCACTTGGGTTGTGGTATCCTCATGATGTGACTTTGAGCTCGCGGCGTATAGTGACTCGGATTACGGGGGCTGCAAGATGAACTACAAGTCTACATCAACAGGGTGTCAATTCTTTGGGAGGAGATTAGTTACCTGGCAGTGTAAGAAGCAGACCTCGGTTGCATTGTCAACATGTGAAGCCGAATACGTTGCTGCTGCAAGTTGCTGTTCACAAATCATCTGGATTCAACAGCAAAATGCGGGATTACGGTTTAAAGTTTTCTTCTACTCCTATCTTTGTTGATAACTCTGCTGCAATGGCAGTAACCAAAATCCGGTACAACATCCAAAGACCAAACACATCGGTATTAAATACCATTTCATAAGAGACTGTTTTGAAAAGAACTTAATCGATGTGGTAAATATTAATACTGATTTTCAACGCGCTGACCTCAATACAAAAGCCTTTGATAAACCACGTTTTCAATATCTGTTAGAGGTCAACGGGGTTAAAAAGAAAAGTGATGTTATTCCTGATGATGATCATGTGTAGTCCGATGCAGTTTAGTTAATTTTTCTTCTTTATTTTATTTTTCTTTATTTATTTTATTTTGTTTAAATAAATTCATGTTATATAGCTGTCTATTAAAATCCTAAAATAATTAAATCAGTCATGATTTTAGAATTTTAGGGGGAGAATAGGTCAGCCAGTAACATTAAAAATAATAATAATAATAATAAAAAATAAAAACGAGGGAGAAGGAGTGGATAGCTGATATAAGGTAGATCGTATCTATGATACCGATTCAAACCCTTTGGAAAATGATAGTACACAGGAACAAATCAAGAGGGATTTTAAAATTAATTTGAAAGATGCAAAATTCAAAGTATAGTCTGTGTAGTTGAGCAATTAAAAGGAAAGATGAAGGAAACTGTAACTACTAAGGTAACACAGCGAAGTAGACCTAGAGATTGCTAGACACAAAGGATATTCAGTAGATTCACACTGTGACATCCGTCACCAACAGGTCCGTCAATTGACTCGAAATCCGTTAATTCTCTTTTCGCGCATATTATTTTTGCGTAATTATATATTTTCGAACTGAGTTTCATCGTTTACCTTTCTTGCCAACCTTAACAATATAGAACATTAATAATAAATTTCTTTTATTATTATTATTGCAAATAATATTAATAATATTATTATTATTAATATTGTTATTATTATTAAAATTAAAGTTAGGGTTTAAATTGTAATTTAACTAAACTTGAGGGATTAATTAATTTAAAGTCTAGGGTTTAAAGTGTAAATATGAATATTATATATATAAAATTCATTTTGGTCAACCCTAATCGACCATTCTCTCAAAACCGTCGACGACACCGCCGTTGCACCACCGTTTCACCGCCGTTGCACCACCGTTTCACCGCCGTTAGCCACCGCCGGTTGCCGCCGCCTCGCCGTTTAGTCGTTTCGCAGGTAACCGATCATCATGAATCTCGTTTCGTCTCGTTTCGTTTCGTTCGGTTTGTCATTCGGTTCGGTTGTTCGGTTGATTCGTGTGATCCCGTATGTGTACGTATATATGTGTGTGTCCCGCATCGTGTGCCGATTGTCGAAAGGAACCGAACATAGCAGCCTCCGGCTGCTGTGTGTACACCCCGGGTATATATATATACACGGCAGGGATGTGCAATTATATGTATGTATATATTGTATGCGTGCATATGTGCAGATTGTGTATGTATATATATTGCATGTTGAGTGGGTGTGTATGTATATAATCTGTATTGTATGTATATATGTATATATGTGACGGTATGTGGATGTATATGATGTATATATATTCGACTGCATATTATGTATGTATACTTGTTGTGGATGGTGTGTGTATGTATATATATTGTGTGCAGTGAGGTGTGTGTGTATGTGCAGTTGTGTGTATATGTGCTAGTGTGTGATGTATGCTATGTGTGTATATATGTATATGGTGTATGTGTGTTGATTTGTATATATTTATATGTGGTTGTGTTTAATATGGTTTGTGTGTGTTTGATTAGTGGGTGTGTGCGCCATAAGCATATATACTTGTGTTTGAATGTGCACATAGTGTGTATTTGAATGATATATATTGAGGTGTGTGTATGCTTGTGTGTTGTGTGGGTTATAGGTGCATTAGTGTGGTGTTATGGTGTGTGTGCTAAGTGTTTTTTGTTTAAACCGTGAATGGGTGTGATGGTTTTGTTATTACTATTGTTATTGTTATTTATTATTATTATTATTATTTTATTGGCATTATTATTACTATTAATATATCAGTATATTATTATCATTGTTATTAAAATAGTACTAATATAGTTATTATTATTTTACGTACTATTAAAATTATTCTTACTACTATCATTATTAATATCATGAGATTATTACCACTATTTCTTTTATATTAATTGTGTGGGTGTATGTGGTATGCATATTTGTGTGTGTATCGCGTCGAACCCAAAACGACCCGAACCGAAACCAAAACCGACCGGATTTATCTATTCTGTTGAACATGTTAAAAACTTAGTTACACCATTATAGGTGTTTGATGTTCGTTGCCCTCGTCTGTTGAAGCTCTTTTGTTCATTTTTTTCATCTCATATCAAGGTGAGTTTCGCGGCCCCGTTTTATTACAATTATTTACAAACATCAAGGGGGAAAAGTATGCTCAACCATTTTTATGCTGTGAACTTATTCAATTCTTTTGGGACTGTTGTGTTTACTGTTTTGTAAGTATTTATCTAGTACATGCATGAGTTGTCTTTGTGGTTCTGTATTCACAACTATTTAACTCCGGTGTTGGAGCCGACGGACAGGTATTGATAGTACTATTGGGTTGACACCCCCACCCTTGTTTGTTAGTATACTAGTTGGGACTGACAGTGGCCAGGAACGGGCCCTAGGGTGAATATGTTCCGACAAATTCTTTGTGTACGTCATAGGTTTAGTTGTGATGCTCATGTGATATTACTTGCTTATAACTGTATGCACTCAGGTCCCACCAAACTATTATACAGCATCAAGTTTGTTTATTATTTAAACCTGCGAACTCACCAACATTATGTTGACCATTTTGAGCATATCTTTTCAGGTAACAATCATTGAGGATTGCTAGGGATGCTGCCTTAGCGATGACCTTAGGCTTACATCATTTAAACTTTGGATGTCTTCGACAGTTGCATTTGACATTTACTTGTTATTCACATTTGATTACTTGTTCCCGGGTTGTGGGACTTATACTTATTTGTTTTGTATGACTATGTTTGTCGTGGAACTGACTAACCATGGCACAAGTCTCCGTTTGTGTCCGGTGACGTCATGACACGTTGACCTTCATCATTTAATGCATCTCTATTAATTTAACAATGTGTTATGACGATCCCGTCCGTTACATCCTCGTGTTTCCGCTATAAGCGGGGGTGTGACAGATTGGTATCAGAGCCATTGGTTATAGAGAATTAGGTGGATCACTCGACCTAGACTATAACCTAAGAACCTACATGTAGAATGCATATTAGGACTTATGTGCATTTGACTATGCGTGTATGTTCTTTAATTATTGAAACTATTCATGATCCGTAATGTGTTAATAATTCCATTTCATTTCCCTTTTTCAACTTCTGATAATTAACTTTTGATTATCGATCATACCTTTGATACTTCTATCTTGAATAACACTTTGTACTTGACAAGGCGGTTTGACTCGGTTAGGATGAGATGGGGTTGACCATGCAAAGCAAATTACAATTACGGGTGCACACGTAAATGCAATTTGTCGTGCATGCGAAGTCTAGTCAATCTTGCCGCAAGATAACTGTCATTGTTAGTACGAATCCTCAACTCCATACCTTAGGACATTAGTGTCCTGTTTCTTATTAGACCTTATCAATCTTGATAAATCATCCATCACCTTATTACTTACGTGAGTTCTAACTCACCTAAAGATTCACGGGATCATATTGTCACAATGGTCCCTGTCCCTATGAGATAACACCCTCTCCAGCATTTCAATGGTTATGCAACCAACTATTTCCTTGAAAAAAAAAAAATCTGGTCTTCAAAGGGTCGTAGCTCAGCAATGATACTCACTGCACATGTATTACTTTATTGATTGACTTTAAGATTTGGGGCTTACGTATTGTTTATGTTGACTAGAAAGATGCCGCCCAGGAGAATTACTCGCAGTGCTAGTCGTGGTGGTGCTGTTCCAAGAGGTAGAGGTAGAGGAAGAGGTGCAGGAGGTAGGGGTGAAGCACCTGTAGGTGGAAATGAAGGTGGGCATGGTGATAATAACCAGGGAGCTGGAAACCCTGATATAGCCGCCATGATTGCTCAACAACTTGCAGCACTCATTCCGACCATAGTGGCACAGGTGAGTGATAATATCATCAATCATAACAATGGAGGTGGTAATGAGGGTAATGGGCATGATGATGAAAATGATGGTCATGGAGAGAATAATGAAAATGAACATGGAAATGGAGGTGGAAATGAACATGGTGAAGGAGGTGGAATGGGTGATGGAAATGGTAATGGAAACGTGAATGGAAATGGCAATGGAGGAAGAGTCGGTTGTACTTACAAGGAGTTCATGACTTGTAAACCAAAAGAGTTTGATGGAAAAGGTGGAGCCATCGCCTTGACCCGATGGATTGAGAAGATGGAATCTGTGATGGACATCAGCAATTGTGCTGAAAATCAAAAGGTGAAGTATGCTACATGTTCGCTAGTGGGAAAAGCGTTAACATGGTGGAATACCCAAGTGCAGGCTCGTGGAAGAGAGGCAGCAATGGCCATGACCTGGGCAGAATTCAAAGCCTTGGCAACTGAAGAATATTGTCCAATGAACGAAATGCAGAAGTTGGAGCATGAATTCTGGAATCATGCGATGGTAGGGTCAGGACATGCTGCTTACACCGACCGGTTTCATGAGCTGGCAAGACTGGTGCCACACCTGGTGACACCTGAATCAAAGCGGATCGAGCGTTACATTTGGGGTTTAGTGCCTCAAATACGTGGCCTGGTGACTGCTGCGGCACCCCCGACTATCCAGAGTGCAATCTTGAAGGCGGGCACTCTAACTGATGAGATGGTAAGAACTGGAGTACTAGGCAAAGGTGGTGAGAAAAGGAGAGACGCGGGGGAATCAAGCAGACAATCAGGCGGAAGATTTGATAAAAAGGCAAAGGTGACTAGAGGTTTTGTGGCAGTGAATCAAGGGAGAAAGGATTATGTTGGGCCACATCCTAAGTGTGGGAAATGCCATTATCATCATCCTGCTGCGGCGCCGTGTCGAGTTTGTGCGAATTGTAGGCGCCCAGGGCATCTTGAAAGGGACTGTAGAGTGGCACCCAACTTGGTTGCACCAAACAATGCAATCAATCCAACTGGAAACATTAGAGTTTGCTACGAGTGTGGGAGCCCAGAGCATTATCGGAATGTGTGCCCCAGGCTGAATCGGGCACCGGGTCAACAATGGAATAACCAAAATCAAGTGATGGCGATCGCTGGTAATCAAGGGCAAGGTAATCAAGGAAATGCTGCCCGAGGGCGTGCGTTTGTAATTGGTGCAAACGACGCGCGCCAGGACCCGAACGTTGTTACGGGTACGTACCTTCTCAATAATCACTTTGCATCTGTATTATTTGATACCGGGGCAGACAATAGCTTCGTGTCTGCTGAATTTGTACCCTTACTTGGTTTGAACCCTAGTTGTTTAGAGACTAGCTTCTCAGTAGAAATGGCGAACGGTAAATTTGTGAGAGCTAGTGAAATAATTAGAGGGTGCACGATTACATTAGAAGATCATGCCTTTGACATAGATTTAATACCTTTTGAATTGGGAAGTTTCGATGTGGTAGTGGGAATGGATTGGTTGTCGAAGCGTGGAGCTGAAATTATTTGCCGAGAGAAGGTAGTACGGATCCCTATGCCTAATGGTGATGTGCTCAAGATTCAAGGAGAACGAGCAGGAGGGAGTCTAAAGATCATCTCATGTATGAAAGCTCGTCATTATCTGCTGAAGCAATGCTATGCGTTTCTGGCACATGTAGTGGAGAAGAAACCTGAGGAAGGGAAACTGGAAGACATTCCGGTAGTGCGAGACTTCTCGGAAGTATTCCCTGACGATTTGTCCGGTTTACCCCCTCCTCGACAAGTGGAATTCCGCATAGACTTGGTACCTGGGGCGACACCAGTAGCAAAGACGCCATATCGGTTAGCTCCGTCGGAAATGCAAGAGCTATCAAGTCAACTACAAGAGTTGCTAGATAAGGGTTTCATACGACCAAGTCACTCGCCATGGGGAGCACCGATACTATTTGTAAAGAAGAAGGATGGAACGTTTCGAATGTGCATAGACTATCGAGAGTTGAATAAGCTGACCGTGAAAAATCGATATCCACTTCCCAGGATCGATGATCTATTTGATCAATTGCAGGGAGCGTCATATTCTCTAAGATCGATCTCCGATCAGGTTATCACCAGTTACGGGTCCATGAGGCGGACATACCAAAGACAGCATTCAGGACCCGATATGGGCATTACGAGTTCTTAGTCATGCCGTTTGGGCTGACCAACGCTCCAGCAGTATTCATGGATCTTATGAACCGGGTGTGTAAACCCTATCTGGACAAGTTTGTGATCGTGTTTATAGATGATATACTCATCTATTCTAGATCCAAAGAAGACCACGAACAACACCTTCGAGCGATACTCAAATTGTTGATGGAAGAGAAACTTTACGCCAAGTTCTCGAAGTGTGAATTTTGGTTGCGGGAAGTGAAGGTTTTTGGGACACGTGGTTAATGAAAAGGGAATCCACGTTGATCCTGGAAAGATCGAAGCAGTTAAAAAGTGGGACGCTCCTAAGACACCCTCAGAGATACGACAATTTTTGGGATTGGCTGGTTACTATCGACGATTCATTGCAAACTTCTCTAAGATCGCACAGCCGTTGACAATGTTAACACAAAAGGATAAGAAGTTTGATTGGGGACGAAAGCAAGAGGAGGCATTTCAGACGTTGAAGGAAGACTATGCAACGCACCGATATTAACCCTTCCTGATGGGTCGAATGATTTTGTGGTGTTTTGCGATGCATCACATCAAGGCCTAGGTTGTGTGCTTATGCAAAAGGACAAGGTGATTGCTTATGCCTCACGTCAACTTAAGGTTCACGAAAAGAACTATACGACACATGATCTGGAACTAGGCGCAGTGGTATTCGCCCTAAAGATATGGAGGCATTATCTATATGGGACTAAGTGTGTCGTCTACACTGACCATAAAAGCCTTCAACACATCTTTGATCAAAAGGAACTGAATATGCGCCAAAGGAGATGGGTGGAACTCTTAAGTGATTATGACTGTGAGATTCGATATCATCCAGGGAAGGCGAATGTAGTAGCGGATGCCTTGAGTAGGAAGGAGCGTGTTAAACCACTACGTGCGCGAGCATTAGGGATGACTATTCAATCGAACTTAAAAGAGCAAATACTGTTGGCGCAGAGTGAAGCGCTAAAGGAAGAAAATGTGGCATGTGAGGAGTTTCGAGGGTTAGACAAACTATAAAGAAGATGTGTACGTTATTCGTGGATCGTATATGGGTACCTAAGTGGGGTGATATTCGACACCCTAGTTATGAATGAAGCACACAAGTCCAAGTATTCTGTTCATCCTGGTGCAGACAAGATGTATCAAGATCTTAAGGAGTTGTATTGGTGGTCAGGCATGAAAAAGGATATTGCAAAGTATGTGAGTGAATGCTGACTTGTTCCAAGGTCAAAGCCGAACATCAGAACCGTCAGGTCTGTTGCAACACCAGAAATTCCCGAATGGAAGTGGAAAATATAACGATGGATTTCATCACTAAGTTGCCTAGAATAAGTAGTGGGCATGATTCAATTTGGGTCATAGTGGATAGGATGACGAAATCTGCTCATTTCTTACCTATTCGCAGGGACTAACAAAATGGAGAAGTTAGCAAGGTTATATGTGAATGAAATAGTGACTAGGCATGGAGTGCCTGTGTTCTATTATATCTGATCGAGACAGTAGATTTACATCTCGGTTTTGGAAGACTCTTCAGAAGGCGAGGGGTACTCGCTTAGAGACTTAAGTACCGCCTATCATCCAAACCGACGGTCAAAGTGAACGAACGATACAAACCTTAGAGGACATGCTTAGGGCATGTGTGATTGATTTTGGTGGGAGTTGGGATACCCACTTACCATTGATCGAGTTCTCTTACAACAACAGTACCACACGAGCATTGGATGTGCTCCGTTTGAGGCGTTGTATGGAAGAAAATGTAGATCTCCGGTGTGTTGGGCGGAGTAGGTGAAAGCCAATTGACAGGCCGGAGATTATCCAAGAAACGACTGACAAAATATTTCAAATCAAGGATAGGCTTAAGGAGCAGCTCGAGACCGACAGAAAAGCTATGCTGATAATCGTCGCAAACCCTTAGAGTTCAACATTGGTGATCATGTCTTATTGAAAGTTTCTCCGTGGAAGGGAATCGTGCGCTTTGGGAAGAAAGGGAAATTGGCTCCGAGATATGTTGGACCATTCGAGATCACTGAAAGATTGGTCCCGTAGCGTATCGGTTAAAGTTACCTCAAGAACTTAGTGGGGTACACGATACGTTTCATGTATCGAACCTTAAGAAGTGCCTAGCCGACGGATCCCTTCATGTACCGATTGAGGAAATCAAGATTGACGAGAAACTACATTTTGTGGAAGAACCAATAGAAATCATGGACGAGAGGTGAAACAACTGAAGCGCAGCAAGATTCCAATAGTTAAGGTGAGATGGAACTCCAAGCGAGGGCCTGAGTTTACGTGGGAACGGGAAGACCAGATGAAATCCAGTATCCGCATTTGTTCGTGGATACAACCTCAGGACCTAACTCCAGCTGAATTTCGGGACGAAATTCTCTCAACTGGGGGATACTGTGACATCCGTCACCAACAGGTCCGTCAATTGACTCGAAATCCGTTAATTCTCTTTTCGCGCATTTATTATTTTTGCGTAATTAATATATTTTCGAACTGAGTTTCATCGTATTTTACCTTTCTTGCCAACCTTAACAATATAGAACATTAATAATAAAATTTCTTTTATTATTATTGCAAATAATATTAATAATATTATTATTAATATTGTTTATTATTATTAAAATTAAAGTTTAGGGTTTAAATTGTAATTAAACTAAACTTGAGGGATTAATTAATTTAAAGTCTAGGGTTTAAAGTGTAAATATGAATACTATATATATAAAATTCATTTTGGTCAACCCTAATCGACCATTCTCTCAAAACCGTCGACGACACCGCCGTTGCACAACCGTTTCACACAACTTTCAGCCGTTGCACCACCGTTTCACCATCGCCGTTAGCCACCGCCGGTTGCCACCGCCTCGCCGTTTAGTCGTTTCGCAGGTAACCGATCATCATGAATCTCGTTTCGTCTCGTTTCGTTTCGTTTCGGTTTGTCATTCGGTTCGGTTGTTCGGTTTGATTCGTGTGATCCCGTATGTGTACGTATATATGTGTGTGTCCCGCATCGTGTGCCGATTGTCGAAAGGAACCGAACATAGCAGCCTCCGGCTGCTGTGTGTACACCCCGGGTATATATATATACACGGCAGGGATGTGCAATTATATGTATGTATATATTGTATGCGTGCATATGTGCAGATTGTGTATGTATATATATTGCATGTTTGAGTGGTGTGTGTATGTATATAATCTGTAATTGTATGTATATATGTATATATGTGACGGTATGTGGATGTATATGATGTATATATATTCGACTGCATATTATGTATGTATATCTTGTGTGTGATGGTGTGTGTATGTATATATATTGTGTGCAGTGAGGTGTGTGTGTATGTGCAGTGTGTGTGTATATTGTGCTAGTGTGTGATAGTATGCTACATGTGTGTATATATGTATACGATGGTGTATGTGTGTTGATTTGTATATATATATATATATGTGTGTGTGTGTTGTAATATGGTTGTGTGTGTTTGAATTAGTGGTGTGTGTGCAGCCATAAGCATATATTACTTGTGTTTGAATGTGCACATATGTGTGTATTTGAATTTATATATATTGAGGTGTGTGTATGCTTGTGTGTTGTGTGGGTTCTAGGTGCATTAGTGTGTGTTATGGTGTGTGTGCTTAGTGTGTTTTTGTTTAAACCGTGAATGGGTGTGAGTTGTTTTGTTATTACTATTTTTATTGTTATTTTATTATTATTATTATTATTATTATTGGCATTATTATTACTATTAATATTATCAGTATTATTATTATCATTGTTATTAAAATAGTTACTAATATAGTTATTATTATTTTACGTACTATTAAAATTATTCTTACTACTATCATTATTATTAATATCATGAGTATTATTACCACTATTTTTTTTATATAATGTGTTGGAGTGTATGATGGTATGCATATTTTGTGTGTGTATCGCGTGTCGAACCCAAAACGACCCGAACCGAACCAAAACCGACCGGATTTATCTATTATTGTTGAACATGTTTAAAAACTTAGTTACCACCATTATAGGTGTTTGGTTGTTCGTTTGCCCTCGTCTGTTGAAGCTCTTTTGTTCATTTTTTTTTCATCTTATATCAAGGTGAGTTTCGCAGCCCCGTTTTATTACAATTATTTACAAACATCAAGGGGGAAAAGTATGCTCAACCATTTTTATGCTGTGAACTTATTCAATTCTTTTGGGACTGTTGTGTTTACTGTTTTGTAAGTATTTATCTAGTACAGGCATGAGTTGTCTTTGTGGTTCTGTATTCACAACTATTTAACTCCGGTGTTGGAGCCGACGGACAGGTATTGATAGTACTATTGGGTTGACACCCCCACCCTTGTTTGTTAGTATACTAGTTGGGACTGACAGTGGCCAGGAACGGGCCCTAGGGTGAATATGTTCCGACAAATTCTTTGTGTACGTCATAGGTTTAGTTGTGATGCTCATGTGATATTACTTGCTTATAACTGTATGCACTCAGGTCCCACCAAACTATTATACGGCATCAAGTTTGTTTATTATTTAAACCTGCGAAACTCACCAACATTATGTTGACCATTTTGAGCATATCTTTTTCAGGTAACAATCATTGAGGATTGCTAGGGATGCTGCCTTAGCGATGACCTTAGGCTTACATCATTTAAACTTTGGATATCTTCGACAGTTGCATTTGACATTTACTTGTTATTCACATCTGATTACTTGTTCCCGGGTTGTGGGACTTATACTTATTTGTTTTGTATGACTATGTTTGTCGTGGAACTGACTAACCATGGCACAAGTCTCCGTTTGTGTCCGGTGACGTCATGACACGTTGACCTTCATCATTTAATGCATCTCTATTAATTTAACAATGTGTTATGACGATCCCGTCCGTTACATCCTCGTGTTTCCGCTATAAGCGGGGGTGTGACAAACACAATAGATGATTAGACCTGACTGGTGACCTCAAGATCAAACTAAGTTGTTCAACTGACTGAGGGCTTCCATCTTGTCACTGTTTAACACAATCAACAATATTCCAATAAGGGGTAATGAGCATGTAAACGCCACAAATGTGTGCGGATGACCATAAATAGAGCAAAGCACGAAAAAAATGAAAGACAAATGCTATCAAGCTAATGACTTAAGTTGTTGGTGCATTCTGTGCAAAAGAAAATTCAGCTGCTCTAACAAGAAGATAGGTTGTGTGACTCTTTGCTGTGCGATGGCACTGACCTGAGGATAAGCATAACCTAGATATTCTAGAATTCATTGTTGTTTGCCGCCTCTCTGCTGTGCGATGGCACTAACCTGAGGATTGGCTTCTCTTTGAAAGCTCTAAGAGTAGTCTCTTCTTGTAAAAATACCCGTAGACCGCTCAAAAGCTCCTGAGGAATGTTGATTACCATATAAGTGTGGGATCCACAAATGTTAGTTGAAATAATTAAATCTAAAACTATCACTAGTTTGTGTCAAAAGTCTGTGTATGGATTTAAGAGGACAAATATACTGACAATCATTGTGGATGCAATTCTTGAAAGTTCAAATCAATGTGGGAATCTAATAGTACCAGTATGATTTCCTAAATTTGCCAATGACTCTGGATGAAAACCAAGAATTAAGCATAAAAAGGTTTTGATAACAAGTCCCAAATGATTTGACTTGCCTGTATGATTCCAAAATTGAATTGGTCCAGGTGTGGTCAAACTAAATAGAAGCTGCCTATTCCGGAACCAAAATCCAGTAGATTCTATCTTAGGATTGATCCCTCACAAAAAGTCAAAAACAACTTTAATTTTTGTACTTTAGTTTAATTTTCTAATTTATTTAGTCATTTTAGTTTGTTTGTTTGTCGGACTACATCATGAAAATCAGTATGGGACCAACTCACTAAAAGGGTCATGTCTGAGATGACCACATGTGTTTTCAAAGTTTAAAAAGGTCACATCTGAGGTGACTAAATTGTTTAAAAGGATCACGTCTGAGGTGATCAAAAAGTTTTCAAGTTAAAATGATCATGTCTGAGATGATCAAATGCTCATAATGTTAATTTCAACTGTTAAAAAGGGTTTAAATGTTAAATGTTCAAAAAGGAAGAAAATTTCACAAGTATGACCCATTCGCACGAATGGACCATTCGTATGGACTTATCATACGAATGGGAGCCATTCGTACGAATGGACCATGAGTATGGACCATCCAACCGAATGGCCCATACAATTGGCCCAGTCGGATGCTTAAGAGCGAACGAATGAGTCAGTCGCACGACTGAGATCCAGTCGGACGACTGAAGAAGGGCGACTGAATCAATCGCACGACTGAGGCCCACTCGCACGACTGAAAGGTGCGTATGAGCCCAGTCGCACGATTGAATTTAGGGTTAGTATAAATAGAGGGAGAGTCGGTCGTAGAGACTCACCATTCTCAAATTAACCCTAAATCGCACGAACTAAAGCCACTCTGCCCAAATTTCATTTGATCTCTATAAACCCCTGTTTCTTACATACTGACCATTTACATCGACTTTACAGGTAATTTGCGGTGAAGAGACACTCAAATAACTTTCAATTTGACACCAAATCTGGAAAATCAGACGCATTTAAACAACCGAGACTTAAGTGGCTTAATAACCTAACTAAACGAATCAAACAAATGAAATTAAAGATGTTAGGTGTTCTACAAATGGATTGCGAGTCTAATGAACCAGAACACGAAGTCTAAAACTCAAAATTGGTGAAAAAGTGAATTTGAATTGAACAGTCAGTACATCATGCGAATGGACAGGTTGATGAACTTCAGTCGCACGACTGAAGGGTGCGAACTGCTTAACCGCACGACTGAACCATGCGTATGAGTTCAGTCGCACGACTGGTGTAACCGCATGAGGTTACATACGCATGAACTCAGTCGCACACTCAGTCGTACGTATGGGGTCATTCGCACGACTGAACCCCAGTCGCACTGTTCAGTCGCACGACTGATCTCAGTCGCACAACCTCAATCGCATGACAGAAAGATTTTTCTTCAAGTCCAAGTGTTTCATGACTTTCTTAGCCAATGGTACTAATGTTTACTATGTTTGTGTAACAGATGGCGAGTCGATGGACTATGAGCACGAAGCACAATATATGTGCTCATCTGGATCTGACATCCAGAAATGCTACTGATTTCTCGAGCATTATCACATTTCTACAAAGGTCGAGGATTGCACACGCCATATCTACTCCCTGTACTCCTTATCGGTCAATTCAGCAGGCCTTCTGGGAAGGCGCTACAGTTGATAGATCCTCTGAGCCTCACTGCATCAGAAGTACCATTTTTGGAGAGGCTATAGCTATCACGGAGGAGGATCTTAGGATCATGTTACAATTGGGGGACGACGCTGATTGTCCGACTAGATTACACCCCCTCACTGTCAGAGGATGCTTTCTTAGAGCCAAGTACTCTGGGGACATTAATGCTGGGGTACTCAACAAGAGTAACCTCTGTCCCCAGTTTAAGTATCTTGCGCACGTGCTGCTTAAGTGTATAGCTTCCAGGAAGGGAGGTTTTGATGAGCTTTCCGACCAGATCCAGAACGCGTATGTTGCGTTGGTGCTGAACCACCCGTTCAGCTTCTCCAAGATGATCTTCACCTACCTGGTGGAGAACATCAAGGGGAAAGGGAAGGAGGGCTTCTGTATGTACCCGAGATTTATGCAGATGATCATAGATCAGAAGCTCCCCTCCCTGCCAAAGGAAAAGGATGATGCTGTTATTCTTGAGGTGATGGATGACACCACATTGGGGAGGATGAAGGTATACAGGGGGAAGCAAGTGAAACA
Organism: Flaveria ramosissima; assembly: GCA_025215565.1. NCBI lineage: Eukaryota > Viridiplantae > Streptophyta > Magnoliopsida > Asterales > Asteraceae > Flaveria > Flaveria ramosissima. The sequence continues at coordinate 20,286,817 of CM046031.1, forward strand.
CCCTGTCAGGAGGTTGTTTGGGCATCTGGCCCGAGAGGACTACGTGGTTCCAGCCAGGAGGAAGTGGCGCCACGACGATAGTGATTCTGATGTGGAGCAGATTGCTCTACCCACTCATGATTCAGACGATGATGACAGTGGGGATGCTGGAGATGATATGTCTATTCCACCGAGGGGCACAGCTACAGATGTTATACCTCCAGTATCTGCCCTAGCAGGTGACATAGCAGAGTCAACAGGATTCCACCAGGACTTCATACCTGGTGAGGAGGAAGAAGAGTCGGATGAGGAGCCTTTGACGAGGACTGTGGGAAGCAAGGTTGTTCCCACAGAGCATGGACTCAAGGCGGTTGGTGAACGCCCCAGGGATTCGGGAGAGACAGCTACAGATCCTAACTATGCTCCTGAGCCTTCTAGCCGTGTTCTAGGGGGAGCATCCACCTCGACTGGAACGAGGAAGAAAAGGATGGCTCAGCCCCACGGCCAGAAGAAGAAGAAGAGAAGACTCACCTTCGTCACCACTGCAGCCACACCATCCACCACCACAGCCACCACAGCTACCACTTCCACCACCACACCTCCCACCACTGTACATATGCCAACCACCACCATATCTTTCACTCCTACATCACCTCCACCATCTCACAGACCCAACCCCATCTTCACCACAGCCACCACCACCACTACTAGCCACCAAGCAGGACCCTCTTCACAGCCCTCACATATATACGGATCACCTCTACCTCCAATTGGGGTAGAGGAATAGCTTTCCGCGCTAAACCGGATGTTGATGCGGTTGTTAGCTGCAGATGAAGAAAAGACGGCACGGATCCGTCAGCTTGCTGATCTTACTGCTGCACAGTCACACCAGATCTCAGAGCAGGCTCGGTTGATAGAGGAGCAGGCTGGCTGCTCAGAGCCACGAGATCGCCCAACTCCAAGAGCACAGTGTCACATCTGCTAAAAAGATTGAGGAGTTGGAGGAGGCTAAGAAGACCATCATGCTAAAGCTTAAAGGATCTAAGGATGAGCCACTGAAGATTAAAGAGGGAGATGGTGATGATGATGATGATGATGAGGATGATGATGAGGATGATGATGATGAGACTGAGGATGATGAGGGGATTGAAGAAGAGAGGACAGAGGAGAGGAATGAGGATGATGATGAAGAAGGAGGAGATGCAGCTGCATCTGCCTCTGCTCAAGGTCAGGAAAGGAGATCCAAGAAGAAACAAGACCAACAAGCTTCCTCCTCCACCAAGCGATGATCCAGTGATCCAAGAGAAAAGTAATGATTAGATGTCTATGTATTTGATTACTTTTGTATTTGAATCATGTATTTCAACTTATGTATTCGATGTTTATATTAAGATTAATGCATTTCTGTTTTCATTGTTAACTAATGGTTGATGTGTTGCATGTTTAAATCAAACAGATCCAAACTATCAGAGGGATGAGTTCGATGTTGCTCCCCTTCAGCAGGTAAAGACTCAGTTAACTATGATTCTTGATCTGCAAGGAATCGTAAGGAGGTCGGTGAGTTATACCCCTGAAGAAGGGGAAATAATTCACGATCTATCAAATGAGCAACTAGCTGAGATCTTCAAACTAAATCCCGATGAGATTGTAAAGGATGCTCCAACGTGCGACTCGACAAGTGACGAAGAAATAGAGATAGAAGATGTCCACTGTAGAGCACTACCCTCAGTATGCTGACAATGAGGTAAATGTGGTCCCCAATCTGGGTGAATCCCTTGTTAGCGATACTTTTGAGTTGCTAGATAAGATGGAGCAGGAGTCAGAGAAGACAGAGGGAACGGCCCAAGCCTCAAACGATGATGTTGACATACGAAAGGCTGAATGGGCTGCGTGTTTTGAAGAAGTTAGAGCCCAACGCGCTGCACCTAAACATGACGCCTACACCAAACTCTACCGAGTCAAGAAACATCATAAGGTGTCGGGCAGGATTATAGCGTGGGCATATTTTGAGGACCTAAACGTCTATGCAGTTAAAAGGGAGAAGGGCATAGAGTACTTTAGATTCCCACATGATCTAAAGACTCTACCAGGTTTTGAGCTCAACCAGCTGGCCAGACTGAAGCTGTTGTATGCTGACCCAAGAAAGATGTCAGGCTGGTTTGAGGCTGCCCTAAGGAAGGAGTACCACACCAGGTGGGTTAACTTCAGACCCCAACAGCCTACAAGGTACATCAGAAGGTCTGAAGTTGATGCCATTACTGGAAAACCAAAGATAGTGTTGAAGTGGAGTCCTCCACGCACGATGTCAAGAATCCCGCTCAGGGAAATGCCACAGGACTTCACTCCTCACTTTAAGTGGTGGTACTATGATTGGAGGATAGGAGAAGCGGTCATAGTCCTAAACAAAGAGGGACAAATGGATACTATCAGGGTATTTGACCCAATGTGGCTTACCAACTTGTCAGCTAATGATGTCTACACTCTATACAAGTGGCCACTGTTCTATGATACGCAGGATATAGTACAAGCCCTCCAGTTCCAGAACGTCATAAGACTCTGCTTTGCGTTTGAGATTCACACAGGAGTCACAAAAGAGGATAAGTACAAAAAGTATGAGGAGGTGATGCAGAAAACAAGACATTAGAGAGATCTAGGTCCAAGGGGGAGTTTGTTGATACATGTATGTCCCTAGATCATGATATGAATGTAATAGAGCTTGTTTGTCTGATTCTGATGTAATGTTTGGAATGATTAATGAAATGATATTGGTTGTTTGTGATTTATAATGTTTAATATTTCATTAATGAGTCGATGTTGAATTGGTTAAATAGGTTTGTGATTGTTTGAATTGTTACACATAATGTTATATTAATTAATACATTCAAACTTAACACAATGAAGTTCTCATGCGAATGGCCCATGCGAATGGACCACACGCATGAATGACTTCATACGAATGACTCAGTCGCACGACTGAACCAGGAGACTGGATCAGTCGTATGATTGTAACATAAGATTGGCTCAGTCGCACGATTGAACACTCAGTCATGCGGATGAATCAACCGCATGGTTCAATCGCACGACTGAACCATACTTATGGTTCAGTCGCACGAATGAACAATACTAACCTATAAATACAACCCAATTCATGGAAAAACGGAAGCATTCATTCTATTTCGACTCCAGACGTACCCTAGCTGTCCAGAAGCCTCCAAGTTCGTTCTCCAAGTTCATAGAACGCTGTAGATCGATTCCCAAACGATTCTTAACGTTTGATTCAATACTTTATTGATTCTACGTGCGTTCTCACTGATTGGATCGCCAATCAAATAGGATTCCGCACTAATTGGTTTGGTTAACACGTTAATCAGTTGGTGTTTCGTTCAAATACCAGGTCCTAACAAAAATGATATCAATTTCGATATGTTTTGTTTTTGAATGTTGAACAGGATTAGCTGTAATGAACATAGCAGCAGTGTTATCAATGTAAATAGGTGTTTTAAGAAAATTGAACCCATAATCCAGTAGTTGATTTTGCAACCAGAGGATTTGAGAACATCCTGCTGATGCAACAATGTACTCAGCTTCTGTAGTTGAAACAGAGACATTTGTTTGTTTCTTACATTGCCACGAGACTAATCGGGGACCAAGAAATTGACACCCACCCGAAGTAGATTTTCTATCTTGACAACATCCACAATAATCATTATCTGTGTATCCATGTAGTTCAAAGTTACCCTCGTAAGGATACCAAAGCCCTAAAGCTGGTTTACCTTTGAGATACCTAAATATCCTTTTGACAGCAATTAAGTCAGATTCTTTCGGGTCTGATTAATACCTAGCACAAACACATACTGCATACATAATGTCTGGTCTAGATGCAGTAAGTTACATCAAAGAACCAATCATTGATCTGTATAACGTTTGGTTAATAGATTTTCCTTTTGGATCAGGTTCAATCTTGGTGTTAACATCTGCTGGAGTTCGTATGGACTGACAGTCTTGCAACTTAGATTTCTTCAAGAGCTTGTCAACAAACTTTTCTTGATTGATAAAAATTCCATCATCAGTTTGCTTGACTTGAAGTCCAAGGAGAAAATTAATCTCTCCCATAGAACTCATTTGGAACCGAGATTTCATGATTTCTTCAAATTCATTGCACAATTTTGGACTGGTAGAACCATATATGATATCATCAACGTACACTTGTACATATAAGAGATCATTCATTATCCTTCTTTATGAATAAAGTTGGATCAATTTTCCCTCTTGTGTATCCATGTTGGATCAAGTGTTGTGATAATGTCTCATTCCAAATTCTAGGGGCTTGATGAAGTCCATATAAAGCTTTACTCAGCTTATATACTCGATGTGGAAATTCTGCATCCTTAAAGCCCGGAGGTTGCTTCACAAACACATCATCAGTGATAGGAAAATATAGAAATGCACCCTTTACATCCATTTGATACACCTTAAATTTCATGAATGAAGCATAAGCCAGGAATACTCGAATGGATTCAAGTCTTGCAACTGGTGCAAACACTTCATCATAATCTATCCCTTCTTCCTGTGTGTACCCTTGTGCAACAAGTCTCGCTTCGTTCCTTATTACTACACCACGATCATCAGTCTTATTTCTAAACAACCATTTCGTGCCTATAGTATTTTCTCCTTTAGGTAAATCCACTAAATTCCACACTTCTTGTTTGCGAAATTGAAGTAATTCTTCTTGCATGGCTTCTATCCAACCATTGTCCTTTAATGCTTCGGTAACATTTTTAGAAACAATTTGAGAAAGAAACAAGAGTATAAGCACAAGGTTGCTTGTTCTGATTTACTTCTTGTTGTTCTCTCATTCAATGGACCAATAATCTAAGAAATTGGATGATTCTTGTGAATACGAGATGTTGGAATCTCATCATATTGAACATTAACATCCAGATTTGTTTGGTTTAAGTTGGAAAGCTGATGTAAAAAATTAGAAGAATGTGGATTGAAGTTTGGAACTTGAGTCGGTGAGTTAATGTTGGTCCATGTGATCGAAAAACAGTACAATTGAAGTGATGAATTGCTCAATATCTAACATCCATGCTAAACAACAACAATTTAGAAGATAGAAGAGAATTCTAACACATATTTGATAATCAAATGAACAATAGCAATCAATAACATGAAGCACAATAGTATTTCTGTGTAAAAACTGCTTAGAATTGGTAACTTGCAACAATGATCCACGATTAGGGTTTTGCAAGCTTACCTTACAAAGAGAATTGACAAAAGTATATATAGCAGTTATAGTTTCGCTGACAGTTTCGCTACCAGCGAAACTGTCATGCCGAAACTATAGTTTCGCCCGGCAGAACACAAGTTCGCCGGGTAAACTAGAACAGCAAACTGTAAGCGAATGTATAGATTCGCTCACAGTTTCGCTGGACTGCCAAAACTACACATTACTAAGAACATACAAAAGGAAACTAACAAAAGTCCTATTACAATGTAAAGTAAACAACTATACTAAAGTGAGTCCAACCTAAACATGATCTTCAATACTCCCCCTAGGTTGGATCTCACTATCTTCACTTGTCTTGATTTGACTTGTCAGCTCCAGTTTCCTCTGCTGCTGTTGATCTATCTTCATCACCTCCTGCAGCAACATCCTCAGAAGCTTCAGCCACTGATCCTCCAAGGTTCTTTCCTGCATCACTAGCTTCTTCAGAATGACCACTAGCCTTTGCAAACTGCCTGGTCAAATCTTGAACATCCATAGCAAAATCATCCTGAGCTCTCACCCTTTCAGCTAGTTTCTTGACCTCTGACCTTACTCCCCTTATCTTGTTTGCAACATTCATGAACAAACTAGCTTCTTTTCTAGTTTCCTCTCCAGCCCCAGCTTTAATGTGATTTTCACATAATACCAAGAGGTCTTCATCACAAAAACTAAATAATTCCATCGGATCAAACACTCTGAACTCTTTTCCATGTTTAACTCTAATCACCGCCTCTCCTATATTGTTGTCATAAAACCACTTCTCAAAGTCCTGTAGTTGTTGGGGAAGAGGATCAGCCAATCTTACCCGATTTACAGTCTTTGGAGGTTTGACTCTTAGTACAATCCTTCCTTTTCCTGTCTCCCAATCTTTATCCTTCTTTGACCTTTTTCTTTCAGCTTTCATATATCCAAAAGACTCAAAATTATCAATAAGTCCATTTTTTATTTCCTTCTCAAGAAATGATGCTCTTTCACTTAAGTGAGCATTGATCAAAGGTAAAGTTGCCAAACGTCTCAAATCCCATTTGGGCAAGGTCTTAAAAGCCTTCCTCTTAAGCATATAACTGATATTTCCCCCTCGTCTCTTGATCATGAACATCTTTAAACTGGGATTGTAGCACCAGCTTATGATTTTCTTATCTGCTTCCTTCCTGCTTAATCCCTCCAGATTTTGAAATAAAGGAGTAATTTCCTCCACCTCCTTCTCTTTGACCAACCAATCATTCTTATCCATTTCAAAAACATCAGCATCATCTTCTCCCTTCTTAGCAACATAAATCAGTGGTCGCTCATCAACTTCATAAAACTCTGGTTCTGAATCATAGTCTATCAGTTGTTCATCTTCCTCCTCTTCATCAACCAACCCTTTCCCTCTATCAGATACTCCTTCAGTGGTAGCTGTAACAACAACTTCTTCACCAACAATATCTTTGTCAAAATCAAACTGCAAGTTTACAAACCCAGCCTCAATAATATCTTCTTCATCATTCCTTCCAACATCCTCTCTTGGTATTTCCTGCTCTCCTTCACCAGTAGTTGCTGCTCCAGAAGTACCCTCTCCTACCTTAGATGAAGTACCCACATTCAAAAATGAGTACTTTGATGTATCAGTCAAATCATCTAACTCAGATTGAGTCAGTTGACTAGGTAGGCCGGCTGCAGCTTTCATTTGTGTAATCTCCTCAAACAACTTCTTAATTAGTTTGTTTTGGTCAACTAACATTCTCTGCATTTCCTCAATCACCTCATCCTTCTGTCTTTCTCTGATCTCCTGATTCGTAAGTTTAGTCTTAATCATACTCAGCTCATTTGCCAACGAAGTATTTAGATTACGTATCACATCCTCATCAAGATTTTCACTAGCCTCTCTTCTGGCTGTAAATCCCTCATGTCTATGTTTGGTTCTCCGTTCAGGCTCAAGCAAAATCAGTTTTCTTCTTAGACCTCCTTTCTTTCTCTACCCTGATCTCTTCAGCTTGTGCATCAATATCCTCTTCAAAATCATAATCCTTTTCTTTAGCATATCTCTTCCTTTTCTTAGTAGCATCAGCTTGCTGTACTCTTGTTTCTTCAGCTCTTTTACTCTCAGACTCATCCACCCGTCTAATATAATTCCAGCGTTCTGGAGGATACATATTTTCCCAAAGATGGGTGATTTTACCACTAAAGTCGTGGCGGATAGCACAGCAATCAGCAAAAATACGAGGATTCATCTGCACCAGTCTCTTGATTTCACCATGCTTTGGAACATCAGGTATAAGATCATCAAAAATCATCTGAAGAAAGCGAGGGTATAACAGCCATTTGTCTTTCTTTACAGCCATCACATTCTCTGCCATACATGCAAAAATCAATCTAGCTATGTTGGCCTTCTCCCCTTTACAGCACAGCACCATAGCTTTAGCCCAATCAAGATTAAGTCCATCAGATCCACCTTTACGGTGATCTAGACACATGATAAAAACATGAGCGATATATCTCCATTCTTTAGATAAGAAAGACTTCTTGATCTCTTTCCTTGAACCAAAGGCTGGTCCCTCATACCCCATTCTTCTGAAAGCTTGAAACACTTCAGACTCTGTCATAGCTACTTCATCTCCAGAATCATCATCAAGTCTAAGAATCCTCGAAACACTCTCAGCAGTGATCGTCACATCATGATCAATAACTTTGGCAGTGATTCTCTGTACATCTCCTCTAGTATCGTATTCTGCTGATCGCCAAAAATCTCTAATATGAAGATCATAAATAGTAGGCGAATGAGATATAGCATAGGCTATAGGTGATCTCTGAAGCCATCTGATACAATCACGAAATCCAGCTGCCTTAGGGAGAGTATCATCTAAAATAGCTGTGATGTTATTCCTCTCATCAAATTTGAGATTTGCCATGATAACCTGAGAAGGAAAACAATTAAATTTGAATGAGAAATAATGAAAATAAGAAAATAATACTAAAACAAAAGAAACTAGCAGTTTCGGCAAGCGAAACAATAGTTTCGCTCACTAAGACATGATAGTTTCGCTGAACAAAAGCAGTTTCGACAATGGAAACTAACAGTTTCGACAAGCGAAACAATAATTTCGCTCATTGAAACATGTTATTTTCGCAGAACAAAAAGCAATTTCGACAAGGTGAGGATAGATTAAAGAAGTTTCGCAATTAATTTCTCCAAGCACAAACATAGTTTCGCTGTAACAAATTAGTTTCGCTGTTCAAAAGTTAGTTTCGCTGTTCACAAGAAAACATGATCAAGCGAAACTAAGCAAGTTTAATACCAGATACTGCGAAAATAAAGATAATTTGGCGAAACTGTTAAGTTCGCCCGGACAGCATAACTTTACAGTTTCGCTGAAAATATGAGAACTTTCGTTCAATTTCGCAGAAGAATCAGTAGTTTCGCTGGATGAACAGCGAACCCACCGAAGAGTCACAATTCAAATCACTTAAATGTAGATGATTTTAACCAGATTAAAAGATGTTACAAGGTTCGAAACTCACATGCGAATCAAATAACACTACAAATCAGTCCAAAACACAGTTACAAAACAAAATCGCCAAATACGTCACGGAGAAACACGGAGAAACCCTAAGAACTACGCTGAACGTTTTTGCGAAATTATGAGAAAAATTTCGCAAAAACGACTTAAATAGCAAATAAATTCGCAGCTAGCGAAACTATAAATTCGCAGGGCGAATTTACAGTTTCGCCCAGTGAAACTGTAATTTCGCTAAGAGATAACTAGTTAACAACTAATTAGCAAACCTAGCGAGATTGCAGTTTCGCTTTGCGAAACAATTAGCGAAAGAATAATTTCGTCACCTATTTTTTTTATTAATTTTTTTATTATTTATATTATTATTATTATTTTTTTAAAATTTTTTTTATTTAATTAACAAGAAGCACATCACATAATGAGATCTAAATTAATCAGAGATCACATTCTCTAGATATTTATGAACATAAAGATGATCAAAAATCATCTACCAGCAATGAGATCATACTGAATACAAGATCTGATCACAATCTGCACAAAAACAACTGAAATTAGAACAAATCAAAAACGATTGCTGATATAATTGTCCACTTAAACTCATGCCTTATCCTTTTTCAACAAACAGCTTATGATTCGTTTAAGGTTCAATTAGATGCTTTAGAATGTTAGGACCCCACAATCATTTGGTAAAAACCCTCACCCAACCTCAGGATTTCTTGAATTTTGAATCAATCTTCATAGAACAAGGCTTGTGCGTTAGTGTGCAAATGATTATAAACAGAATATTTCATTCTGAAAGAAACTCATCGATAAGATGATTTGACATAATTATATCAAAATGGTGAGAGCTCCAGATCTATACTCACGTATAACAGAGGAGATAACCATTTAAACATGTGCTGATGAGAGCTCCAGGTCAGTACTATCGTACAGCAGAGGAGATCATCACTCCAGGTCAGTACTTTCGTACAGCAGAGGAGATAAGCACAGACACACGATACCTTAACACAAAATATACCAGCTGTGGTTTAGGGTGATGACATATCAAAGCAAAATGGACGAAAGATTCATTCTCAATCCAATTTTTGTCAGGACTCAGTTTTTGTGCAAGCCAAAACAATTGAGTAAATCCAGACATTCTTAAGCATGATGTTTAATTTAATCATAAAGCTGCTGTCTACTTTATTCGTCAGGCTGAGTCTATCAAGCATATCGTTAAAGAATCTGATCAATTTTCCTTAAAAATTAATGTGAAACAGAATCCAGTATCAGTTACTATCATTTCTCATTGAAGCACCGGTCATGTATATAAAAATACTTAGAGAATATACAATCATTTCTCATCATGTTAAATTCCGATCTCAGAACTATGAAATTACTCCCCCAAATTTTTATTTTCAATAAATCATATTTGTATTATTATAAGTAAAATTTTTTAATCAAAGAAATAGAAAATGAAAATTTAAAAAGATATTAACCCGAGCATAGAAATCAATTCATAAAAACGAGGTTTATCAAATGTTTTTGTGAAAAGATCAGCTTTTTGATTTTTTGTATCGATGGGTATAATATCAATGAAACCCTTTTCTTGAGCATCACGAATCGCATGAATTCGTGTCTCGATATGCTTGGTTCGGGAATGATGAATGGGATTTTTAGCAATTCCAATGGCAGCTTCATTGTCACAAAATAAAGGTGTATGGAGAAAATTAATCCCATAATCAATCATTTGGTGTTGGATCCAGAGAACTTGAGAACAACAGCTTGAGGCAGCAATATATTCAGCTTCCCCTGTAGAAAGAGAAACAGTAGTTTGTTTCTTGCTCTGCCAGGATACCAAACAATTTCCCAAATATTGACATCCGCCAGACACAGATTTTCTGTTTAACCTGCAACCATTGGAATCACTATCATAGTAAGCATGTAAATCAAAATTCCCACCATATGGATACCACAATCCTAAACGAGATGATCCTTTGAGATAACGAAATATTCTTTTGACAGCTTTCTCATGAGATTCCTTTGGGGCCGACTGATATCTAGCACAGTAACCAACAGCAAAAGTGATATCAGGACGACTTGCAGTAAGATACATGAGAGAGCCAATCATAGATCTAAAAAGATGAGGATCAACTGGTTTTGTTTTCATCCGGAGTGAGACAAGTCTGAGCAGTAAAGGGAGTCATCTCTGTAGAAGCATCATCCATCTTAAATTTCTTCAAAATATCTTTAATATACTTCTCCTGATGAATAAGAATTCCTTCTTTCTGTTGTTCAACTTGTAATCCAAGAAAGAAACACATTTCACCCATCATACTCATTTCAAACCTTTGGCTCATAACTTCTTCGAACTCTCTACACAATTGAGAATTTGTAGATCCAAAAATAATATCATCAACGTACACTTGGACAAATATCATTTCACCATTCACCTCTCTTTTGAATAAAGTCATATCGATGGTACCACGAGAGAAACCATTGCTTAGAAGATATTGCGTAAGGGTCTCATACCAGATTCTGGGTGCTTGATGAAGACCATACAGAGATTTATCAAGCTTATACACTTTATCAGGAAAATCAGGATCTTCAAAACCTGGTGGTTGACACACATATATCTCCTCATCAATGTCTCCGTAGAGAAAAGCACACTTCACATCCATCTGATAAACTTTAAATTGTTTATGAGCAGCATGAGCAAGAAATATTCTGATTGCTTCAAGACGAGCAACCGGAGCAAAGACTTCTGTATAATCAATCCCTTCTTCTTGAGCGAAGCCTTGCACTACAAGTCTAGATTTGTTACGCACCACAACTCCTCGATCATCTGGTTTGTTCTTAAACACCCATTTTGTACCAATTGGATATTTGTTAGGAGGTAAATCAACTAAGGTCCAAACCTTAAGCTTTCTGAACTGTTGAAGTTCCAATTGCATAGACTCTACCCAACAAGGATCCTGTAGAGCAGCATGAACATTTTTCGGGACAATTTGTGAGATGAAGCATGAGAAAAGACAAACATTAATTAGACCAGATTGACTTCGCGTGCGAACACCATTAGAAACAGATCCAATCACATTGTCAAGTGGATGATCTTTCAGAGTTTTGTAATCACTTGAAGAAGGAAAGATGGTTGAAGAAGTATCGCCCATAACTGGTGAATCAATGATAGGTGTTAGATCAGGTAAAGGAGAAGATGTAGGAGGCACAGAATCAGATGATGGTGCCTGATCAGTCATTGGAGACGAAGAACTAACATCAGTTGAAACAGCATCATTTACTAACGTGGTGGATTGAACAGACGATGGAGATGATGAAATAATATTTGTTTGAGTATTTGGAATTGATGTGTCATCATCGAAAACTGGCAGATTAAACGAATTGAACACCGTATCGGAGTCAAAGAACCATGCAGGTTCAGATTTAACTTCAGAAGGATTGGATTCCTGCCAATCAACATAGAATGACTCTTGAACAATACGTGTTCTCTTGTTATAAACCCGGTACGCCTTTTGTGAAGAAGAATATCCAACAAAATAACACTCGTCAGAAACAGCACCAAACTTTGTCTTTTGAGATTGAGTATTTAAAAGAGTACAAGAACAACCAAATGGTCGAAAGAAATCAATTAGAGGCTTTCTCTTATGAAAAAGTTCATAAGGAGTCTTCACTTTATCTTTCACAATTAACACCCTGTTTAGAACATAAGATGCACAATTGACAGCTTCAGCCCAGAAAATAATGGGTAATGAAGATTCTATCAGCATTGTACGAGCAGCTTTCACTAGAGTGCGATTCTTTCGTTCCGCAATACCATTCTGCTGGGGTGTTCTTGCAGCACTAAATTGTCTCACAATCCCTTTTTGAGCATAAAATGAATCGAGAACCTGATTTTTGAATTCAGTGCCGTTGTCACTTCTTAGTCCCATAACTCTTCTCTTACTGATTGATTCGATAGAAAGAATTAATTTCTGCAATTCCTCTGCAACTTCGCCTTTGTGTGCAAGAAACCTCACCCATGAATATCTTGAGAAATCATCTGTAACAACAAGACAAAAAGATTTTTTAGCAATTGATTTAACACTAATTGGCCCAAATAAATCATATGTAACAACTCAAGAGGACAAGATATGCTATTTAGAAGTTTGGGCTTATGAGGTTTCTTATGTTGTTTCCCTTTGGCACATGCCATGCATTTTTCATTAACAGAAAAATCTTTTAAAGGAAGTCCTCTAACAAGATTGTTCTTTACTAATTTATTAATTATCTTAAAATTGACATGGCCTAAACGACGATGCCATAAGAGAGACTCAGAGGTTGATGCTTTTGAAAGAAGACAAGTTGCAGTAGCCTTTGACTCGTTTGAATTCATATCGAGAAGATATGTATCATGTTTCCTTGGAGCACGCATGAGAATTAAATCATCTGGAATGGCAATCTCTGATTTTAAAAATAGACATTCATCAGATTTAAATAGAACAGGAATGTCTTTATCGCAAATTTGAGAAACACTCAGAAGATTAAAAGCTAATTCTGGAACATGGTTGACTTTTTCCAAAGTAAGATAACCATTGGTAACTTCTCCTTGTCCAATCATTTTTCCACCCTTTTTATTTCCAGCAAAAGCCACATATCCTCCATCTATAATCCGATAGTTGGTCAACAAATCCTTTAATCCCGTCATATGCTTGGAACACCCGCTATCAACATGCCATAAACTGTTTACAATCTTTGATGAGGATTCCTGAAAAGAATTAACAAATCACTTAGCCAGGAGTAATAGGGACCCAAGATTGAACAACTTTGCTTTTTAAAGAAGCAGATTTTTTACAGAAGAGATTATTAACCAATTTTGTCAATTTATTCCCAAAACAATTCCTATTAGAGGATCCTTGAATCAAAGGACAATTTTTGACAAGATGATCCTCTTGACCACACCTGAAACAATGAGGTTTGAATCTAGGTCTATGATGTGATGAGGTAAAAATAGGATCAATAATAATCTCCTCATCACATTCAGACAAACTAGAATCAACATCACTGAATGTCTCATACAACTCATCAGGTTGTTGTTTATTTGAACAAAATTTTTTCTTTACAAAATTAGAACAAGATTCATCTGACATATCAGTAAAACTTGTACCACTGGTACTGGTGTCAGATGAAGAAGAACTATATTTTTCTGATGACGTCATATTTAATGGTGTGAAAGATGGAATAGGTTGAGAAAAGAACTTTTCGAAACAATTAGTTTTAAGTTGCTCAGTTGTTTTTGGAGAAAGATTAGATGCATTACATTCATTATGAGAACAAAAATCATCACTACCATGATTTGAATTACAAGATGGAATAAAACTATCAAGAGAACATGAGACATTCAAGTCTGTTACATTTGAACTAGAAACAAAAACATAATTTAAACTAGACTTATGATCTAAAACAGACTGCTGATTTTCAGGTGTACTAGAACTAGTGCATCCAAGCCCACTAGTTGGTCCATAGTCGTAGTCTTCACGAATGTACTTAGAGTTATTCCCGACTAAACCTGCAGACATTCTGTCAGGATCTGTTTTGATTAAATCATTAGAAGGATGAGGAACAGGCATAGGAGAATAACAGTATGTACTAGGTGGAGTATAAACTTGTACATTTTCATAACCCAAACCTGTTTTAATTCTTGCTCCCCGTTGAGATTTACAAAGATCATCATGTTTCATTCCAGAAATAGTCCATTTATCTAACTTTGACTGAAGTTTGCTTGCTTCAAATTCAGCAAGAGCAACCCTTTCAGTCAAAGTATTAATCTCGACATTTCTTTCCAAAACGATTCTTTTTAAATGATCAGTTTCTTTTAAAGCCTCATTTAATTTCACAAAATATTTTGATTCATTCATTTTAAGTTCATCATTAATTCGCTTTAAATCCTTTTCATTATCAATTAACAAACGATTAGCCTTATAAATCCCAAATAGCCTAATTTTGCAAGCAGATGAGCACATATCCTGTATTACCTCATATGGAAGTCCCATTACCATCCTTTCAGCAGCTAAAGCTTTATCACACATGCATACTGGAGTAATTGACTTCTTTTCCTCAATAGTAGCAGCAACATCATCCTTCTCCTTTCCTATCTCATCTCTTGAATTTCTTTTCTCACTTGAGCCTGCAGTTTCCTCTTTCCCATTTCCATCTGCCTTTTCTTCTTTCCCATTTACTAAAGACTCGTTTTCTCTTTTGAATTCCTTGAACAACACAAATCCATCTTCACCATCTTCCACTTCATTACTTTCCACAAACTCAGCAACTAATGCGTGATTAATCTCAGTTCTTGTTTCTTCCACCTCTGCACTCCAATCAAAGTTCAAAATCAAAGCCGACTCCTTTTTTAGATTCACTTCTTCCTTTTCTTTCTCAGCTGTCAATCTTGGTACTCCAGAGTTACTAGGATCTGTGACAATTGGTAATGGACATTCACGTTTAAAATGTCCCAATTGTTTACAATTAAAGCACCTCAATTTTGACTTATCAAATCCCAGTTTTGAAGTAGATGATTGACTTCGTCCTGTTCTTTCCATGAATCTCCGAGCTCTTAAAGTTAACATCGCCATTTGCCATTGAATGTCAGTTTCTTCTAAATCATCAGGATCAACCTGATACATGTCCTCCATAGTCATTCCTTTACCTTTCAGTTCTCCAGCAACAAGAGCTTCATAGCTCTGAACAAACATTCCAAAAAGAGCCATTGTTTCAGATGGAATTGAAGTTTCAGCATTGACCTTAAAATTTCCCAAATCTTTTCCAACATGACTATTACCACTCGAGAAATTACTTGTATTGCTCCCTCCTTGAATTGGATTTTGAATGTGAGAGTTTGCAGCGGATGACAACAAAGCAGCATTTTGAGAAAAACCAGATGTGGGCATCATAGTCTGGTTAAATTCCCTTCTTTTCATATCCAACTCAAAAGATTTCAACTTGTTAATGATATCCATCAGCTTGTAATATGTAAAACCTTTTTCTTGTTTAAGCATTCTCACTTGAAGACTCCACTGTGGTGGAAGAGAATCGAGAAGCCTATTAACTTGTTCACTGTTGGAGAGCCTTTCATCATACTTCTTTAGAGTGCTTGAGACGGTTAAGAAACGGTTTGTAAGATCTGTCAGACTCTCATTCTTGTATCCCACAAATGAATTGAACTCTTTTTCAGCCTGAATACTCTTATCTTTTACCAAATCTGCATTACCATCATAGAATTCACATAGAGCATCGTAAAGGGATTTAGCATTTTTATGCTCTGCAAAACGGTTATTGATGTCTGGAGCTAAACAGAGAGTTAGAGCACCAAAAGCCTTTTGATCACGATCAATCAATTTCAGATCTCTTTCAGTATAGGAAGATGGGTCCTTGTTCTGAGAAACAACATCACCAACAGTAACCGTTGGTATGTGAGGACCAGAAGTAATCGATTCCCATTGATTATGATCAGTGTAGAAGAAGAAAGCTTTGAGACATCTCTTCCAATCTTCAAAATTATCTCCATTAATGAGTCTTGGAGGTCTATTAGGAGCAACACTTTCAAGATCAGCAAGTGTGAGAGTAGTTAATTTCGACATTATAGTTTCGGCAAAAAGGTTTATAATTTCGCTGACAAATTCGCAGAAAAGAATGACTTGAATGACAATTTCGCTGAAGAATTACTTTCGCTGACAATTTCGCTGAAGCTGACACTTTCGCTAGCAATTTCAGCAGCACTTTCGCCTGAACAGAGACACCACTGGCTTAGTTTCGCTGCTAACTTCGCACGAAACAAGCTTGAACTTTCGTTCAAAAATAAATTCGGCAGCAATTTCGCTTGTTGATTGTTCACAAGCACTGATGAACTTTCGTTCAAGGAATTAGTTTCGCAGAATCTCTAGAAAACAACTTCTGATCCAAGATAACTCATAATTTCGCTGAAAGATGATGACAGTTTCGCTGTAAGAACATCAATTTCGCTGATCGATCTCAAAACCCTTTTTCACCTCAAAATCAATCTGAAATCATCCAAAACTCAATGAATTTGAGATCTGATGATTGTAGAATCTTCCTCAATCAAAAACAAGCATAATTCAATCAATTTCCATGTCAAAAACAACTGATAATCCAATGAAATTGATTGAAACTAGATATTGACCAAAAACCACAAAAACTCAACAAATCAAGAGCACTAAGGCTCTGATACCATATTGTTGGTCCATGTGATCGAAAAACGGTACAACTGAAGTGATGAATTGCTCAATATCTAACATCCATGCTAAACAACAACAATTGAGAAGATAGAAGAGAATTCTAACACATATATGATAATCAAATGAACAATAGCAATCAATAACATGAAGCACAATAGTATTTCTGTGTAAAAACTGCTTAGAATTGGTAACTTGCAACAATGATCCACGATTAGGGTTTTGCAAGCTTACCTTACAAAGAGAATTGACAAAAGTATATATAGCAGTTATAGTTTCGCTGACAGTTTCGCTACCAGCGAAACTGTCATGCCGAAACTATAGTTTCGCCCGGCAGAACACAAGTTCGCCGGGTAAACTAGAACAGCAAACTGTGAGCGAATGTATAGATTCGCTCACAGTTTCGCTGGACTGCCAAAACTACACATTACTAAGAACATACAAAAGGAAACTAACAAAAGTCCTATTACAATGTAAAGTAAACAACTATACTAAAGTGAGTCCAACCTAAACATGATCTTCAGTTAATAAAGTAATCAAAGTTACCAATATCAACTGCATCACCAGAGATGGATGATGTTCCAGACTCAGGTTGCACAAACTCATTACCATCATTAGGAATTGGTTGTGAGTCTTCCTGATCAAATGAAACTGAATGATCCGAAGCTGTATTAGCATGATTATTGTCATTGAATCGATTGTTGAGTCCTTGACAAATGATAAAAATGGGTAGTCTGAGTTGGGTCGTCAGAATCTGAATCCTCACTGAAAGATCCAAGATCTCCTCTAGAGTTCTTCTTACCTAAGGAATCAAGACAATTTGATTGATTAAACAAGTTAGATTGAACAGAGTTTGATAATGAATCTAAATCAAATAACCAGGCAGGACCATTTGAAACTGATGGAAAGAATTTTCCAGAAATTTAACGTTGAATGTTTCAAGGATTATATTTGTCCTAGAGTTGTACACTCGATAGGCTTTTGAAACAGATGAATATCCAACGAAAAATCCATTATCAGATTTTGATTCAAATTTTCCTAACTGATCATTTGAATTAAGAATCATAACATGACAACCAAATGATTTTAGAAAGGTTATGTTCGGTTTCCTGCCAAACATTAACTCATAAGGAGTTTTCATTTTATCTTTCACAATTAAGATTCTGTTCTGAACCAAACACGCAGTTGTTATAGCTTCATCCCAAAAAGTGATAGGAATTTTTGCATCAACTAACATAGAACGAGCAGCTTCAATCAGTGTTATATTCTTCCTTTCAGCAACTCCATTTTGTTGATGAGTTCTGGGAGCACTAAACTGATGAGCTATCCCTTTTTGTGCACAAAACATTTTAATGTTAGCATTTTTGAATTCCGTTCCATTATCACTTCTTATTATTTTCATTTTATTTTCTAATTGATTTTCAACTTTAATGATAAATTCTTCAGTAAATCAGCCGTTTCAGATTTAGCATACAAAAAGAAAACCCATGAAAATCTTGTATAGTCATCAATGATAACCAAATAATATGATTTTCGACCAATACTCTTGACATTTGTTGGTCCAGAAAGGTCCATATGTAACATTTGAAGAGGTTTGGAAGTTGAGTTTATGAGCTTGGTCTTGTAAGACGCTCTGTGTTGCTTTCCCTTCAAACATGCTGAGCAGTGATCAGTTGTTGCAAACTTCTTAGATGGAAGTCCAATGACAAGATTTCCTGCTACGAGCTTGTTCATATTCTTGAAATTTGAATGTCCGAGACGTCTATGCCAAATCTGGCTTTCATCATTTGATGCCTTAGCAATTAGGCATGCTGTTTCAGTTGAAGGATCAACTTGAGACATATCCAGCTTGTATACATCTCTATCTCTTTCAGCTGTAACAATCACCCAATATTTGCTTATCTTAAAACCTGGCTTCAAAACATAACAGAATGAATCATCAAATAGAACAGAGTATGATTTATCACATATTTAAGATACGCTTAAAAGATTAAAGTTCAACTGTGAACAAAAGTTGACTTTATCAAAGCTTATTATCCCATTTGATACTGTTCCTTCTCCGGTTATTTTTCCTCCAGCATCACCACCAAAGGCGATGTGTGTTCCATCTTTTAACTTAAAATCTTGTAACAAGGCAGGATTGCCTGTCATATGCCGGCTACACCCACTATCCACATACCATGTATTGAGTGGTCTTTTTGGGCGTACCTGCACAACAAGAAAATTAAGTTGAGATATCTACCCAAGACGAGATGGTCTTGGGTTTTTCAAATTTATCAACAATTGTAAATTGTTTGTAATGAAGATTATTCAAATCAGGTTTATTCTTGATGAATTTACCAATTTTATTTTGGAAATTGTTTTGAAAATTGTTTGATTTATTTTTGAGAACATTCATATCATTTGATTGATCAACTTTTGAAATGTATTGATGACTAACATTTTTATTAGTCATCCTTACAGATCTTGGTATGAACTGTTCTTGCATATTTTGTTTAGATCTCACATAATTGTTCTTTTGAAATGATCTCAAACCTATAAAAGGTTGATTAGTGAATTTTTGAAATCCATCAGTTTGATTTCTCAAATATTGAGGATTAACATAACCTTTGCTCATGTTTGAATTTACAAATCCTCTAGTAAGAGATCTATTTCTAAAGAAACAATTTGTTGTATTATGAGTCTTTTCATCACAATAAGTACAATATTTGTTAAAATAACAATCTGCTGTTGAATGGTTTCTCATGTCACATATGTGACAGTACTTGTTGAAATAGCACTCTGCAGTATTGTGATTTTTCATGTCACAAATTTCACAGTACTTTTGTGGAGTTAAAAACAACTTTTTGTTAACTTTTGACATTGACACAATGTTTGATTTTGGTGTCAAATAGTTAATCTTTTGTCTTTCATTTTTCACATTTTGATTTTGTGCCAAATTATTTTGCATTTGTTTAACATGAACTTCCTTCTTGAATGCATTAGGAACAAATCATTTTGCTACAGCGGAAGTCTTAGAATCTGAACTTGATTTCAGATCAGAGTGAGATTTGTTCATAATATTTACTTTGTTGTTTTGAAGAGAATTCATATTTAACAAACCAGCTGACACAAATTTTATGGGTTTAAGTTTTGTTGCTTGATTTGTTGCTTTGATCAAATTTTCTGAACCTTTGTTTTGTTCAGATGTTGTTTTTGATGATTTCTTTCTTCTTCTTCTTTGATTCTTTGATTTAGAAGAACTTGGTTTACTTTCAGATTGAACATCGTCAGAGGAAGATTCCTTTTTAGATTGAACTTGTTTCAGATTAATAGTGTTTGAATCTTCTGATGTTCTTACCTGTTGTTTATCTTTTTCTTTGCTTTGAACTTTCACTTCTTCTAATACAACATGAATTTGATCAGAAGTCGTTTGTTTTGTTTGTTTTGGTTCATAAGATTTTATCTTGATTGGATGACCATTTTTAATCTTTTCTTGATCATTTTCAACAAACACTTGTACATTTTCCTTTTCTTCTTCTGAATTCTTGTTTTTGATCTGAGAAGCTTTAAGTTTAGCTTTATTCTCAGGAGAATGATCATGTGTATTGAAATTCTTTGGTAGAGTGTTTGTAATAGATTCAGGCATAGGTTCATGAGTGAAACCTAACCCTGCTTTTTGTTTATCTTTTCTTTCACTTACCAGTTTTTCTACAATCATTTTGAACTTTTTACTTTAGCCAGATCCATTTGAGTAGCAGCATGTGCTATCTTCTCCTGTTCAAGATTTTTGGTCATCTCTTCCAATTGTTTAGAAACAATTTCTAAATCCTTTATAGTTTTGTTCCATGAAGTTTGAAGAGAGATAATCTTTTGATCTGCTGTTTTATGATCAGATTTTAGTTTGCTATGCATAGACTTTTCTTGTTTTAGCTTCTCACAGATTTTGAATGAGTAGTTTCTATAGTATTCAACATGTTCATAGCATGATTTAGTGCAGAGTTTTTCTCTCATTTCAGATGGGATTTCAGGGAATTTTGGAGATATGGTTTCAGATTTTGAAGATGAGGTGTCAACCTTAGGTTGATCAGATTGTGCCATTAGAGCTACTTCATCTGTATCCTCCTTAGGATCAGATTTGTCACTCCAATCATAGTCATCTTGTTCATTCTCACTTTCCACCTTTGGATCATTGTTTTCTGACCAATCTTCTCCTTGAATTTCCGCAATAAGAGATAAACTTGATGTTAAATCATTAGTAAACTGATCTGCATATGCACTCCAATCATAACTATCTTTAATGCTGACTACTAAAGCTTTCTTGGTTTCATCAGATGATTTTGTTTCATCTTTAAGCTCAGGCATAGGAAGACTTTGATAAGGCTTTTGAAAAGTCTTCTGAGCTGGTTGAAACCTTTGATTGCTAGAACTTGATTGAGCACTTCCTCCATTATTCCTTGGAGCTTTTCATTCTCTGGAGAAGTGTCCATAACTATTACAGTTAAAACATCTAGATTTTGACTTGTCAAACCCAACAGTCTTGTTAGCACTTGGCTTGTACTTCCTGTTGACATATGAATGTTTTTGTGTCCTGTAAGCTATCATCACCATCTACCAGTTTAAGTCCATCTCTTCAACATCTTCAGGATCCATCTCAAACAAATCCTGCAAAACAAAATCTAATTGAGTTAAATGGCTACCTTGATATGCTTGAAAACTAGCCATAAATGCAGTGAATGCAGTTTTAGACTCTTCATCCTCTAATAGGATGTTTATCACATCTTTAACTTTGCTAGATTTAGCAGAGTTAGATGAAGAAGTCTCTGTTTGAACATTAGATGTTTGAGACTGAGATTTAGGAGGAGATTGAGAATGAGACTGAGTTGTATAAGCAGGAGCACTGGTAAATGATGAGTCAGTGAAAAATCCTGCTCCAACAAACAAATCTCCCTCTTCTTCTATACTTTTCTCACTCTTTTCCATGAATGCATTCTCAATAGTGGTTGCAGGAGAAGCAACAAACTGATACTGCTGCTCTATCATTGTTCCTTGAGCTTTCATCAATCTCTACTGACTCTATCTTGGCAATAAGTAGATCTAGATCCATAGGGAACTTCTCAGTATGCTTTAGTAAGGTTACTGTTTGTTTCCATGATGAGGGTAAAGCATTGAGTAGTCTAAGATTTAGATCTTCAAGATCAGGCTTAATACCAGCTGTTGACATCTCAGTTGTAAGTTGAACAAATCTGTTCATCATCTAATTTATGGTTTCTCCAGACAAATGTTGAAACAATTCTAATTGTCTTTTCAACTTTTGTTTCTTGAGATTTTGAATCTTCTTTCCTCCTTCACAAATGATCTTTAAGGCTTTATATAGAGTGTATCCAGTTTGATATGCATCAAGCCTAGCAAGAACTTCCAAAGGTAGTCCTTTACACATCAAGGAATATGCTTTGATATCATTCTTTACTCTTTTCAAATCATCTCCTTGAAGACCATCTTCAGGATAGGGTTTTGGAGAATCTTTAGTATAAACAAACCCTCTGTCAGGCCCATTAGTGATTATAGGAATGTATCGTCCTTTCTCTATAGATTTCCAAAGATCAGTGTCAATGGAATTAAAATGCTGTTTTAGCCTAAGAGACCAATTTTTGAAATCAGCTCTATTTTTAAGTTTTGGAACTCTATTTTCAGAATCTTCTGATTTCACCATTCTTATATTTTTGTTGTTTTTCTTAGATTTTGAATTAAGAAAATGAATGAAAAAGTTTTTAAAATTTTTTTTAAAAAAAATTCTAAGTGTCAAAGGTGATACGTCTGAACAGTGATTATACTCCCAAACAGTTGATGCGCCTGAGTTGAGAAACGTCTAAGGGAATGCCTTAGAAATTTTTTTCAAAACGCCCAAGTTGATGCGACCAAACACTTTAAAAACTCCTGAACAGTTGAGATGCACCTAAACAGTTGTAAAGCGCCTCAACAGTTGTCAAACGTCTAAACAGTTCTAATCCATCTCAATAAAGATGATGCGTCTGGCCTTTTTCTCTTCAACAATAGTCAAAACGTCTGAACTAAAAACGTCCACACAATGTTAATGCGCCTAAACAGTAGTCAAACGCCTAACACTTAGACAAATTTTCAGCCAATCTCAGCTCATGCGCCACATTCATCATGTTCATATGAATGTAACTAACCCAAATCTTCTGAAATTCTTCAAATATTGATGAATTGGATTGAAACTTTCCAATTAAGCATGTTTTATGCCGATAATCATTCTTCTAACATCAATTTCTTTCAATATCAACAACAAATCAATCAATTTTAAGATTTTCAGTCCGAAAAATATAAAACTTTTTCGAACACAAATTCAACAAATTAACATGAATTTGATGAATTTAACTGCTAATTGTGATTCAAATCATGTTTCTGATGATGAAATACATCTGAAATTCACAAATTTTCAATTGAATTGTTTATCAATCACAGATTCAGTGAGATTTTTGAGTTCGACAACTTCAAAAAATCACTCACTAACAGCTTACCAACAGCTCTGATACCATTTGATAGGATCAAATGTACCAATCTGTGTTGATGTATGAACACAATTCAATGAAATACAAACAAAGTAATCAAATCAAGCAAGATATCAACAAAATTCATGGTTTCATTAATATCAAGCAAAGACAATTACAAAGTATGTAAGCAGGTTCGAATTCAACTAGTTACCTACTACCTGTAAGTCTAAGCTATTTATAATGAAACAAAAAGGAACTAACTAATTACAAAACTAGTCCCTATACTATTACAAGGTATTAAAAAGACAACTAAAGACAACATGTTAATCTTTCTAGAGCACTAACAAGGTTGTCACCTTGAACAATGAGCTTTAACATTTTTGGGACAAGGGCTGTTTCTACCCCTGAGAAGCCTACAGTTGGCTTCTTCATAATTCTAAAGATGCCGGGCTTCATCTGTCCCAATTTAAGAATATTATCTGTTTCCCTCAACTGTGAGCCCAGTTCACAGTTGAGAATGTGTTGAACATATCTAGGAAACATATAATACTCTAAGGAGTCCAAGTTAGCAAGAAAATTTGTATACACAAACTGAGATTACCTGAACTTGACCCCTTGAACCATTCCATGCACTATGAAGGAGAGATCCTCAGGAATCTAGTCCCACCCTCCATGCTTGTTTGACAAGCTGTGGATAACCACATGAAGCAGGTATTTCCACTGGGATGAGACATTCTCTTTCCTGAAGGTCTTTACAAAGAAATCTTCCTCATAGCCCATCTGCTCAAAGAAATGATTTACAGCTTCCTTTGGGAAGGACAACTCACCTTCTTCATCATCCAACTGCAAGTGAGTGTTGATGATGGCTGGAGTGATGAAGATTGTCCTCCCCTGCACTGTGGCAGACAGTGCCTTCTCCCCATCCATAATGACCTCTTGGCGAGTCTTCCAGAATTCAAGCAGATGATCCGCATAGAGAGTAGGATCAATGGTTAGGGAGGTGAAGTAGTTGGATAGAGCCAGGAAACGACAAACCTCTGAGAAACTTTCATCTTTCTCAGAGCTCAACAGAGCAACGTGGTTGTGTTGCCTGTGAAGTTGCATTGAGAAATCTGGGTTGTTTCTGCGGTTTAGGTTAGCCATTTTAAGAAGCTTAATGGTGAAGAAAGATGAAGAACAAAGGCGGTTTGAGAGAATTTAGATTTAAGGAATAGTGTAATTGAAGAAGATAGTAAAAGAGGGGGGGAACCGTTGGGTATTTATGTGAAAAGGATTTGAGACAAAGTTAATGAAAGAGGATAAACTTTGAAATCTGGATGTCGGTTCCACCTCTAAAAAGTAGTTTACTTTTGCCCAAAAAGTAGTTTTCTTGGAAGTCGAGAAATCTTCCGAAGGTTATTTGCTTCGAAAGTTCTGAAGGAAATGCTTCCGAAGGCAAATTGGCTTCGAAAGATATTTCAAAGGTTTTTAAGAATTATGCTTCGGAAGAGAATTTAACACTCAGAGTTTTTATTCTATAGAGAATGAAAACTTCCGAAGGTAAAATGCTTTCGGAAGAAACTTGTTCTTTTAAAATATAAAAGTACTTAAGTTGATTTTAAGCTTCGGAAGATATCTCAGAAATTTCTTTCGAAGGTAAAACTACTGAAGTAGTTATTTGTTTACTAAGACATAAATTTCTTCCGAGGGTTATTTTAAATCTTCCGAAAAAGAGATCAAAAATTTTCAAAAATCTAAGAAATGTCTTTTTGAAAAGATTTTTGTTCCAAAGAAAACAAAGGCTTATGAAGGTGATAAAATAGACAACTTAGGGCACACAGAGGGGATACAAGATATTTAAATCTCTGCTCATCAAAAGCTTTGGTGAACAGATCAGCATCTTGTTCATTTGTGTCAACTTTGACTAGTTTGATTAATCCCTTTTCAAAGTTATCTCTAATCAAATGATACCTGATATTGATATGCTTTGTCCTTGAGTGCTGCACAAGATTTTCTGTGATTAAGATAGCACTGTTGTTGTCTATGTTGATGGGAGTCTCCTTGAAGTTGAATCCATAGTCCAACATCTGTTTTGAATCCAAAGCTCTTGAGCACAGCAGCTTGCAGCAGCAATGTATTCAGCCTCAGCAGTTGATGCAGACACATAGGATTGTTTCTTACATTGCCAATAGACCACTCTTCCACCAAGAATTTAACATCCCTACGATGTAGACTTTGCAGTCATGTTGCAACCACCATAGTCACTATCTGTATAAGCATACATATTAAAGTCAAAATTCTTTGGATACCAAAGGCCAAGTGATGGAGCACCTTTGAGATATCTTAAAATTCTTTTGACAATGACCAGGTTGACATCTTGGGGTTGGCTTGATATCTTGCACAAATGCATGTAGCAAACATGATATCTGGCTCGCTAGCTATGAGGTACATAAGAGACCCAATCATTGCTCTGTAGAGATGTTCATCAACACACTCCCCTTCAAGATCGGGTCCAAGGGAGTGATTTCTGGCTATGGGTGTCTGAGCAACCTTACAATCAGTCATGTTGAACCTTTTAAGTATGTCTTGTACATACTTTGACTGACTTATGAAGATGCCATTGTCAACTTGCTTCACTTGAACTCCTAGAAAGAAATTGAGTTCCCCCATGGCACTCATTTCAAACTTTTCCTTCATCAGCTTCTCAAAGTCTTTGCAAAGCTTTGATTAGTTGACCCAAAGATAATGTCATCTACATACACTTGAACTAGCATTATGTCATTTCTTGTTCCTTTGATGAAGATAGTTCCATCAATAGTACCCCTTTTGTAGCCATGCTGACAGAGATACTAAGATAGAGTCTCATAACACTTCCTTGGTGCTTGGTGCAGCCCATAAAGAGCTTTATCAAGCCTACAGACATAATCAAAATGATCAGGGTCTATAAAGCCAGGTGGCTGTTTGACATAAACCTCTTCATCAATCACTCCATACAGAAAAGCACACTTCACATCAAGTTGAAAAACCTTGAAGTTCTTGGATGCAACAATTGCCAGGAATATCCTGATAGCTTCAAGTCTTTCTACAGGAGCAAAAACATCTGTGTAGCCAATTCCTTCTTCTTGAGTATATTCTTGAACAACTAGTCTTGCCTTGTTCTTGATGACGAGTCCTCTATCATCTTTCTTATTCCTAAACACCCATTTGGTTCCTATGGTAGTCTTCCCTTGAGGAAAAGGACATAGGTTCCAAACCTTTTGCCTTTTGAATTGAAGCAGCTCCTCTTGCATAGCTTCAACCCAACTTCCATCCTTTAGAGCCTCATCAATTTTCTTTGGCTCTATCTGGGACAAGAAACAAGAGTGAAGACAAACATTTGCATCATGGGTTTGTCCTCTTGTTCTCACCCCTGAATCAACATCTCCAATGATGTTTGTGGTAGGGTGAGACTTGTGGATCCTGAGCTGAGGAATCATAACAAGTTGCTTAGACATATCTAAATTTGAGAAATTCTGATCTGGCAAGGAAGATTCACCCTCCACATCAGCACACTTATCAAGATTGACTTGATCCAATGAGTGTGTGACATCATTGATGTTGTCTTTAATGGAGTGGTTATCAACATCAAGAAATTCCTGATCACTTTCACCACCACCATTTTCTCCAACATTTGAAGCTCCTTCATCTGAGTTTTATGCCTCTAAGCTAGAATTTGAAGGCACCCCAGAAGTATCACCAGGATTTGTCATTGATGTGCTGGTAGAAACTTCATTTGCAGGATTGGTTACCACTGGAGCTGAAGATGTGTAGCTTGAAGGTCTTTTTAGCTCAAATCTTGGGTCAGGATCACCTGTTGGTAGTATATTTGTGGACCCTAAAACATTCTCACAAGATTTGTTAAAACAGTTGGTAACTAAATCTAGATCAAATAGCCAATCCAGACCAGAACCTTCCATACTAGGAGTGTGCTTATTGAAGGTCACATTGGCTGACTCCTCAACTACTCTAGTTCTGAGATTGTATACTCTATAAGCTTTAGCTTGAGAAGAGTATCCAATAAAATGTCCATCATCTGATTTCTCAGCAAACTTGGCAATTTGATCTTTGGTATTCAAGATGGTGCAAGGACATCCAAATGACCTGAGAAAGCCAATGAAAGGTTTTCTCTTGTGCCAAAGTTCATAAGGAGTCTTACCATGTGTCTTAGCTACTAAAACTCTGTTTTGCACATAGCAAGCAGTGTTCACTGCCTCTTCCCAGAAGGTGATGGGAAGTTTAGAGTCAGACAATATAGTTCTTGCAGCTTCAATCAGTGTCCTGTTTCTCCTCTGAGCAACACCATTTTGCTGAGGAGTCCTAGGAGTACTATATTGTCTTGTAATACCTTTTTCATCACAAAATGTATCAAGGATTTGATTTTTGAATTCAGTTCCTTGATCACATCTTATGGTTTTGACCTTGTGATCACATTGATTCTCAATCTTTAAGATGAAATTCTTCAGAATCTCAGGGGTCTCATCCTTAGTTCTAAGAAAGAAGACTCAAGTGAATCTTGTAAAGTCATCTGTGATCATCAAACAATAAGAGGTCCTTCCTAGACTCATTACACTGGTGGGGCCAAAGAGATCCATATGTAATAAGTGTAGGGGATTAATGATGGAATTTCTTTCCTTTGGCTTGTGAGATACCTTGTGTTGCTTCCCTTTCAGGCATGCAACACCGTGGTCATCACTTGTAAACTCTTTCTTTGGCATTCCAGTTACCAAATCATTCTTAATTAATTTATTCATATTTTTAAAGTTTACATAGCACATTCTTTTATGCCAGAGGAAAGACTCATCATTATTTGCTTTAGACAGAAAGCATGAAACTTCTCTTGAGTGAGATATTTCTTGCAAATCCATCTTGTACATGTTCCCTTTCCTGGGGGCTCTTCAGTAGGGTGCACGATGCGCCAAACGGTTCGAGATACTCTAGATTAGGTTTACGTCGTTGTAGTAACTCGTAACATGTCTTGCCATGGCGTTTAACTACCAGAACTCGATTTAACATGTAACACGCATTTGCCACTGCCTCATCCCAGAATTGGATAGGTAGTTTCGAGTCTGCTAGCATTATCCGTGTTGTCTCTATCAAGCTGCGATTCTTTCTCTTAGCAACGCCATTCATCTGAGGCGTGTAGGCAGAAGTGAACTGGTGCACAATTCCCTTTTCCTTGCAGTAAGCCTCCATCCACTGATTCTTGAACTCAGTTCCGTTGTCTGAGCGTACTTGTCTTACCTTCAGCTTGTAGAGAGACTCTAGTGTAGTTACTAATTCCTTGAAGGACTCAAATGTTTCTGATTTGGATTTCAGAAACATTACCCACGAGAATCTTGAGTAGTCATCAGTAACCACATAGCAGTACAAGTCGCCTGCAATGCTTATTGTACTGACTGGACCAAACAGATCCATGTGAAGAAGTTCAAGAGAAAGCTCGATGGAATGAGCTTTCTTTTCCTTATGAGACTTCTTCGTCTGTTTGCCTTTCTTGCACGCCACACAGAAATCCGGAAGTTGGAAATTTTTGACGTTAACTCCTCTCACTAGATCATTCTGGATCAAGTGATTCATCTTCCGTGGATTAATGTGTCCCATTCTCCTATGCCAGAAGATGGAGTCCTTCTCAGTAGCCTTTGACAAGAAGCACTGAACTTCATGATCCGTTGTGGAAGCTGTTGAAAGATTCAAGACATAAAGATCTTTATATCTTGAAGTTGTCATCAAAACTTGGTCCTCCGGAATCACATAGTCCTTTTTCAGGACATAGCACTTCTTGTTGTTGAAGATAACCTTAAAGCCTTTGTCACATATTTGGGATACAGAAAGTAAGTTGTTTTGAAGTTGTTGAACGTATTTCACTTTATCAAACTTTACTTTCTGATTTCCCACTTCCCCTTGAGCTGTGATATACCCTCCTTTGTTACCCGCAAATGAAACATGGCCTCCTTTTATTTGTTTGACGTTTGATAAGAGTGCCCTGTTCCCAGTCATGTGCCTGGATGCTCCGCTATCTACAATCCACGTGTTGATTTCAGCACTATAGCGAACACCCTGCACATTCAATTTAAAACATTAGTTAAGGTTAGGAACCCAAGCCTTTACTGGCTTGGGTTTCCCAAGGGCATCACACATCATGAATTCAACCCATTGACCTTTAGATGGTGAAGGAAGCTCAGGTGTCTTCTTGTCCTCATTATCAGACACAGAGGTTGATTTTTCTTTCCATAAGCCAGATTTGTGTAACGCCTGTTTATGATAAACAGACGACTGACTAATGGGTTGAACTTTAGGTTAACTAGCTCTTCTAGGTGGAGTCAATGAGCTCCTCTTAGAAGACCTAGGTGTTGATTTCTGAAGTTCAACTTTCTTCCTAGGTGTCTGACAGTAAGGACAATAAGAAGCAATGTGTCCACACTCTCCACAGTTGTAGCATGACCTGCTATCAACTTTATGATTAAACTGTCTTTGTGGAGATGTGTGTGACACCCGAGTGACGTTATTCTGTTTGGGTTTTGACTCTACCTCTTTTGATGTTTTATCTTGTTTAACAAACTTAATTGTTTTAACATTCTTAACATCTTTTCCATTTTGTTTATCTGGACTTTGACATGAAACTCGTGATTAGTTAACATTAATAGTCTTTTTAGGTTCAGATTTGACTTTGTTTGACCCAGACTTTATATTAACCTTTTCAAACTCTTTTTATAGATTAACACAAGGCATTTTACCTTTTGCCTTTGAAGTGGCTTCCTTTTGTTTAGTTCCAGATTCATTTGAAGTACATGAGGAATCTGGATCACTTACAAGAGGAGTAGACACCACATGATCCTTGATTGGATTGTTATTTATTGGTTTACTTTTAGTGTTCA
This sequence comes from Flaveria ramosissima, assembly GCA_025215565.1. Taxonomy (NCBI): domain Eukaryota; kingdom Viridiplantae; phylum Streptophyta; class Magnoliopsida; order Asterales; family Asteraceae; genus Flaveria; species Flaveria ramosissima. Next base: position 20,317,168 of record CM046031.1, read on the forward strand.
TCAAGGTCTCAGGTGGTGGTGGAACCACTTTATATCCCAAACCCTCCCCATTGTTACGCTCTCTCACTAAGTGTTGGACAATATGAGATGAACTTGTCCAACTATGCAGTTTTTGCTTTAATGAATTGACTTCTACTTCTAAAACTGCTTTTTGTTTCTTAGTGTCTTCTAGGGAGTTAAGATAGTACCTAATGTCATTAGCTTGGTTAAAGGCTACTACTTCTGTTTCCCTAAGCTGTTTATTCAATAGGTCTATCTTTTCTTTGTAACTGTGCTCATTTTGTTTTAAAACTCTGTTTGCCTCAGTGCACAGTTGCAAATCCTTTACTAAGCTATCATTATGATCTAATAACCTAGTAAATTTCAGATCTATGCTTTTCCTAAATTTATTACAATCAGAACAAGCATGATTAATGAAAAGTTGGTCAGTAGTACTTACCTGAGAAGGTTCTGATGAATCAGCCATCAAAGCAGAGTCTGGTGTTTTTGGTTCTGGTGATTCTGACTTTGTTGTAGTTGTCCCTTCTTCAGGCTTGTAGTTGACCTCAGTTGCAGTCTCTTCAATGTTTGACATCGCGAGTTCCACTGCAATATCTCCTTCACTTGCTGAATCATCATCTAAGTCTTCCACACTAGCAATATTGGATTCTCCCGGAGAGACAAACCGAAAGCTCCAGTCCTGTCCCTTATCATCATGAGCAGTCAAATCTTTTGGATCCTTGCTTGATGAAGTAGGACTGCTAGTTGGCTTATCTTGACGAGTGAAGGACGAGAATGGATTTCTGTTTCCAGTTTTCTTGGGCTTCACACACTCTCGTTTGAAGTGCCCCTTTCTCCACAGTTGAAACAGGTCACCTTGCTCTTGTCAAAACCAAAGGTAGTGTCCTTAGTAGCAACCAAGTTTTGTCCGGTCTTCTTGACAAACTTCTTAGCTCTCCGGACAGCACTTGCTAAGGCCCACATAATATCCATCCTTTCCAGCTCTGTCTCATCTACCTGCTCGTAGTCCTCATCTGCTAGATGACAGTTTCCAATTTTTCCAGCAATAAGTCCATCATAGGAGTGGACTACAGCTGCTAAGAGATCTATGTGCTCTCTTGCTACTTCTACCGTCACATTACCGAGATTCTCGGTCTTCAGTCTTGTAGCATTTGCTTCAGATGCAATGTATTGGGTACTAGATGACCCTAATGTTTCTGACCCTCAAGTAGAGGCTTGTGAAGGACCCGATGAGCTTGACACAAAGGCTGTCTGAAGTGGTGCTCCAGACGTCTTGACTTGTGGAGTCGTGTTGTACAGTGCCGGATTCTGAGTATAAGAAGACTTTTGAGATCTGTACTTCATCGTTAGTGCTTCCTCTCTCAGCTTCAGAATGAAATCATTTATGTCCAACCTCACTAGCATACCATTCTGTCTGAGATTTGAGACAAAAGAAGCCCATTTCTCTGGCAACCCATCTGCAAAGTTTGACACTTTGTCCTCCATTGTCGTTGTGACACCATGAGTATGCAGCTCACTCATCAAGTGGTAGAATCTATCAATGACATCATCCAAACTCTCATTCCCCATCGATGAGAAGTTGTCGAACTCCTTCTTCAACTCTTTAGCTTTTATAGCTTTCAATGACGCATTCCCGTCATAACGTTTCTCCAGCTCATCCCATAGCTTCTTTGCTTGCTTGTTCTCAGAGAATTGATGGAAAATGTCCTTAGGAATTGACTGAGTTAGCAAAGCATAAACCCTCTTTTCAGCATTGTATTTGACTTTTTGTCCATCAGTCATGCCACCTAGTGTAAGTTTGACTCCATCAGCACCTACTGGCATACTATACCCCATCTCAATGGCTTCCCACATATTGGGATCTACTCCATTTAAATAGATCTCAAAACGTTGCTTCCAGTATGGGAATTCATCTAAAGTGATTAGCTTAGGGGGTTTGTTGTGATTCCCTACTTCACTCTCCAGTAGCAGTAAATTCTGAATACGTGAGTCTTTCCCTACTGTAAATGCTGAATACTGGTCCTCCATTGCGATTAACTTTAGTCTTTGAAACAAAACTGTTTTACTCGTGCGAATGGAGCTGTGCGATTGGACTATTTGTGCGATTGAACAATGCGAATGGTTCAATCGTGCGGCTGAACTAATGCGGATGTTCCAGTCGTGCGAATGAACTGATGCGGTTGAACAATGCGAACAGTCTGCTCATTAGTACGAATGAAGGTACGAATGAGTCCAATCGTACGTATGAGGGATGCGAATGTGTCCAGTCGTGCGATTGACTCAATCGTGCGACTGAAGCTGCTGGATTTCGAAAACTTCTAGGTTTAAGGTGTTTTGGCCGTAAAAACCCGAATTTTCACAGTATGCCGGAAAAAACCAAACTTTATGAGCAGGAGACGTCCAAGACACTGTTTGACACGAAAAGATTGCGTTTTTAGTGAAAAAACACAAGTTTTTGTATCAAAACGATTGAATCACACGTAATCAAGAGCCAAAGCTCTGATACCACTTGTTAGGATCGTGTATTGCACGAAATAGTAACTTATTAACGTGTATACCGAATCAAATAGTGCAGAATCCTATTTGATTGGCGATCCAATCAGTGAGAACGCACGTCGAATCAATTTTGGATTGAATCTAAACGTTAAGAACGATATGAATCGATCTAGTGCGATCTGTGAACTTGGAACAGGTTCTTGGAGATCTCTGGAAGGCTAGGGTACGTCTGGAGTCGAAGTGATATGAATTGTTTCGTTTTTCCACGAATTAGGTGGTATTTATAGGTTAGGGTTGCTCATTCGGGCGACTGAACCATTAGTATGGTTCAGTCGTGCGATTCAGCCATGCGGTTGTTCCATTCGCACGACTAAGTGTTCAGTCGTGCGACTGAGTCAATCTCATGTTACAATCATACGACTGATCTAGTCTCCTGGTTCAGTCGTTCGACCGAGTCATTCGCATGAAGTTTTTCATGCGTATGGTCCATTCGCATGGGCCATTCGCATGAGAACTTCATATTACTAAGTTTGAATGTATTCATTTGTCATTACATTATCAAGATTCATTCAAACAACCACAAACCTATATAATCAAGTCAATATGCGTTAAACAACTCATTAATGAAATATTAAACATTATAAACACAACCAAACATTTTCATTTCATTAAGTATCCAACTATTACATAAGCGTAAGACACTAAAGACATATTACATTCAGTTCAGAAACTAGGGACACATGTACCTACACTTCTTCTTTATTTTGGAGCTTCCGAAGGAAACAGATTTTCCTTCTGAAGCTTGTTTCTTCTTCTCCAAACTCTTAGAAGTTTCTTTCTTGGTCATGTGGAGAGTACTCTTTGGATTGTAAACACAATCCTTAGCAAGATGAGAAGTACTCCCACACATAACACGGTCCATTTTCTTCCTTCTAGGAGTTTTCTCTTATGAGCAAGGCTGAACTTGATCACTTTCCTTCTCCATCTTCATCTTTGTAGATGTTGTGGCAATTCTTGTGGGGATAGAACTACCTTTGGAGCTGGATGGTTTAGGTTGTACAGCAGTGGTGCACAACTGATCAGCCTTCTTCTTGATGATGGGATGATTTGGACATGAACCAGAACTCTTGTTAATGGTGTTCAAGTTGGTGTCTTCAGCCTTCACCACTTCAAATCCTGCAGAGATGAAGACTTGTTTCTGTGCAGAATTGAAGGTGGCCTTGATCTCTTGAGCCTTTTTAGACTTTCTTTTGGCCTTCCTGATCAAGTTCTTTCTCCTTGACTTGGTCATCCCAACAGCTTTGCTCTCCTCAGAGGGATGGTGACCCTTCTTAGAATGCTCCTCTTCACTCTTCTCAGAGTCGTTCTCCACCATCTCCTCTTCATTCTCTTCAGTCACAGGATCTATGAGGGGAAGCTCATCTTCACAAGTTCCACACCTAAGAGATCTTACAAACAAGATTATGTGTAGAGGAGATATCTCACAAGATCCTAGTCCCTGCTTATTTTGTAACAAACTTTTGCATGCAAGGATGAGGATATTATGTTCTTAAAGGTCTCTTCTTCAAGAACACATTTTTCTGCCTTGGCTTTGCTGATCACAAGCTCAGCCTGACATTCAGTTATTTTAATAATGAGGTCTTTGATCTGAGTCCTGTAGTTTGTGTGCTTATGTTTAAGAGTTGAAATGGTTTTCTCTAAGTCATCTATCTTTAGTTTATAATCATTTTCAGCTCTTTTAAAATCATCTTTTAAGATATTTAAGGACTCAAGATCAGATCTCATTTTTAAGTTATAAGACATGTATCTATTGACTTTAGCAATGCATTCAGGAGTACAAAGATGTTCCAATACCTTGGCTTCATCGTGGTCTGCCATGAGTGCTTGGTTTGGAGATGCATCTTCTACCTGAAAGCTCCAGTCAAAGCCTCCTTCTTCAACAGCAATTGCAACTTGCTGCTTTGGCTTCTCATTCTAGGGGGCTTTCTTAGTGTAGTTTGGTCTGGTTTGTGCTTGGCCACCATTTGTCCTTGGTGCCTTACACTCCCTTGCAAAGTGTCCCATCTTGTTACAGTTGTAACACTTTACTTTGCTTTTATCTAGCCCAAACTGTCACACCCCAACCGACGGCGGAATCATCGAGGCAGACGAATGTGAACGATTGTTTATAGCACATGGAACTAAATAAGTTGGAATATTATTAAATATCATTTTTCATTGAACAATAATAACCAAGTAAATCATTACAATACATTCAAGATTTCAACAACAAAATAAATTATTTAGTTTAACTAGGTCCAAGTCCTATGTGTGCAACAAGAAATCCTCAAATAGCAATCCTGAAACACGTTAAAAATATAGGGTCAACTTTGAAAGTTGGTGAGTTTCCATGGGTTAAACACACACATACATATATAAAGGGTTTACAAGTAGCAATTCATGTCAATGGTTATGAATTATACAAGTTTATAAAATACATATAGCTACAATCAAACCTTGACATATTACAAGATTACAAGAATAAACGATTAGCTAAGTGTACTTGGATTAACCAAGTAGGCTTGTCAGGCCCATAGATCTATGACGTCGCCAGGCTAGCAATAGTTAATGATTGTCAACATATAATGTATCTCATATAACACTCACAATAATACCAATAACCATGACAAAAAGTAAAGATGAATTGCATGTGAATTTACAAGTATCAAGATGTTTACAAGTGTAAGTTTATAAGGTTAACATGTTTCACCCCAAAAGGTGTGAAATAAAGTAAAAAGAGGCATGGAAAACTCACATTGTATAATGATGCTTGTAAGTACATAAGGAAGCTTAGATGTTCAAGAGTCAAAGGTGATGTCCTAAAGGATAAAAAGAAACAATAACTTGAGGTCGGAATTCATTACAAGAAGTTAGAACGTTTAGAGAATGCCAAAAAAGACGAAAGGTAGATTGAAAAATGATTATTGTACCAATTTTAGATTCTAGACAGAATATTTGGTACGTGTTTGAACAGGTTTTAAAAATAGAAAACGGTTTCATAAAATTATAAAAATTTATAGTTGACTAGTTTAAAGTCACCCGGACAACTTTTGTTTAGAAACATTTTTATGAAAAGACCCGTAAATAAGTCAAAACAGCAGCACAAGACAGAATGTGCTGAAATGCGCACTTATTTTGTGAAGGCTATTGTTGAGTTGTCCGATTGAGTTTAAAGATGTATAAATTGTCGTTGAAAAGGTTATTCAATGAACTTAATATTAAGTCTGATTTTACTCAAATTTAGTTTGTTATGATCAAGTTATGGTCAGTTGAAGTCAGACTATATTCTGCCAAATATGTAGTAAGGCACTTATGTGCACTTTTCAAATTTCTAAAGCATGAAACGGGTTAAAACAAATTAATTATGTCGATATATGGTATATTAGACTTCATTTGAGTTATAAAAAATATTCTAATACTTTAGCATAGTCTCATTTAGAGAAATAATCTTGTGGAATAACCGAATACGGCGGCATAGCCGTCCATATGCAAACGGAATTCTTTGTTTACATTAGTGTGTTGTTAGCTTGATTTAAAAATTTTAGTGATTATTATAAGGTTAGTGAATATTAGAAGGTTAATGATCAAATGATAATGATTAAAATTAAAATATATTTAGTAGAAGAAAGAATAAAAGTAAGAACATAAAGTCATGAGAACAATTGGATGTTAGGATGATTGAAATGTATAATATAAAAGCAATATAAGATTACTTAGTATTAAGAATTATTGAAATTTTTTGTAAAATAAAATTCTTCAAATTGATCATAACCAATGGATGAAAGAAAGATATGAGAGTGAGATTTTTAGAGAATGAGCAAATGAAAAGTGAGGCCTAAGGCTTGCTTTTATAGTTGAGGTTAGGAGAAGGTTGTGAATGGTGTTAATGGTGAGTTATAAGTCTTTTAAAAGGGGGTTATGATTGGAATTTAAAATAAATATAAAATTAACTAATTTAAATAAATAAAAGAATAATTACAATTTAAACTTTAAATTTATTAAAACTTTGATTTTAATTTAACTACTTCTTTTTTATTAAATCTTTGTAGGCTTTATAAATCTAATAAGAACTTGTAATTTGATTATTTATTTTAATTGAATATTTAAAATCTTATAAATATTAATAACCTTTTATAGACCTTACATATTTATAAAAATAATAATCTTTGTATTTTAATCCTTTATTTTAGTTTTATAATTAAAACTCATAAACGCCAAATAAAGTTCATGAATTTATAAAATTTTATTCTATAAATCATGAAATTATCATGAATTGATTTAATAAATGAAAGTTGAATAAATAGTATTATTATTGTTTTTGAAGGATTGAAATAAATTAAATTTCTAACTAATGTATTTGATTTTCCAAAATTGACCCAAACGGATTCGGGTTTGGGTTTCTATTTTCCAAAATGGGCAGATGTTACACAAACTTTCCACTGGCTGCATTGCTTGAAAAACTTTGTCCCTGTTCTCTTGTAGAACTTCTTGGCTCTGTGAGTGAGAAGAGCCATCTGCTGGACTATCTCCATGTACTCCAGATCATCTGTATGGATACAATCCAAATCTTCAAGGGTGAAAAGAAAGTTGCTTGTGGTTTCATCAGCAGAGACAAAAGCATGAGACGAACTTGTCTCTTGGAAAGGACTTCCTTGAGTGTAGCTTTTCCTTGGAGTCTCTGGGAAGGTGATGAAAGGGCCCTTTTGTGAGTTGTCAGGGTAGCATATAAGATGATGTTGTGTTTCAATGCTTTCCCTTTCAACCACATGGAGGGCTGAACTCAGTTGATTGCTAGAGTTACCAGATGAGTTTTGCATATTCATCTCCATCTGGTAGCCACTAAGAATACCTTACAACTCTGTAAGAGTAAGAGTCTTAAGGTTCTCAGTCCTCTTGATAACAACACAGTAATGTGTCCATTGTCTAGGAGAGAGGACACAAACTTCCTTACAATGTCCCTGTTCTCAAGAGTTACTCCAACATCCATTAGAGTATCCACAATCTCAACATACCTGAAGTATTGTTGAGTCATGGTTTCACCTACCTTAAAGGTGAAGTTTTCAAACTACTGCTTCAGGAGATCCTTCTTGTTCTCCTTTGCTTCAGTAGACCCCTCATACATCAGCTTCAGTGCTTCCCATAGTTGTTTGGCAGTTTTGTACTTCTTGAAGTCTCTGTAGATGGAGTTTGGAAGAGCAGTTTGAAGGGTTGTCATGGCTTTCTAATCAGTCTCTATTCTCTTCCTGTCTTCTTCAGAGTAATCAGCCACAACCTTTGGAATCATACCACCACCAGTAGCAAAAGTGGTGCTTGGTATGTAAGGTCTTTCAACAACAGAGTCCCATATCCTGGAGTCTTGAGACTGGATGAAGCCTTCCATTCTTTGACACCAAGTATCAAAGTCTTCAGGAGTGATCAGTGGAGACTTTGTCATAGTTCCAGTTTCCATATCAGCTTTGGTAATAGCTGTGATTTAAATTGTTAAGTATTTTTTGTGTGTGAGGGATCTTAAGATGGTGAGATCTTATATCAAGAGCATGAAAAGCTCTGATACCAAACGCAGGACCGTTGAAGGGTATGCACTTACAACACAACAACACAATGAGGAGAGTTACTTAGATCACTTAACAGATCAAATAGGGATGTTGGATCTAGAAAGGCTGGTGCAACCAAAACCAAATCACTTAGACTATTTTGGTACAACTAATAAAGGACTTCTGAAGCTAAGTGTGGAACTTCTGAAGGAAAAAAGAGCTCTTCCGAAGACAAAGTGTAAAACTAACTTCCGAAGGAAAACTCCAACTTCTGAAGACAAAGTATTTACTTCTGAAGATCAAGACTTAAAGTAAAAGATTAGAAGTCAACTTCCAAAGTATGAAAAAAGTCCTCAAGCCTCGGAAGTACAGAAGCCTCTTCCGAAGTATAAGTGGCTTTGGAAGAACTTGTTCTTCTGAAGCCAACTTACCTTCGGAAGACACTACTATTATCCAGTGGACATAAGTATGGTCTCCCTAACACTCCGCTGTAGACCTTTGAGATACTACATGGCGTTTTCTCAAAAGCCATGTAGTTGACCATACTTTATTCCACTGTTTACCTTTATAAGTTAGTACAGTTGCCAACTTTAGTTGGTGACAAAAGGTAAGTCATGGACATGTCATGACTACCATATCTTAGATAATACTTTATCTAAGATACCTTAATTGTAGCATTGTAGTATATGCTTTAGTCTTAGGTTTTCAGCTGGTATCAAAGTATATCCGGCTGAAGGATCTAGTATATATAGTTTCTCATTGTAACTCATGTTCTATGCTTGTAAGAGTCTTGTAATACTTTCAGTTGAGAAGTAATATATACAAGTGCCTTGAAAATTATTTCTGTGTGTTCTTTGCTACTTATTATATTATTATCAACTCTTATAAGAGACTCTACTTCATCTGATTTGAGTGTTATATAAGTGAGTTTGAGAGAAATCCAAGTGTTTAAATGACAAACCCGATCCTGCAATTGGTATCAAAGCTTTTTAGGCTCTTGATTGTGATATCTTACCATCCTAATCAACCTGTTTTTCACTCCTCCTTACACCACACTCAAAATGGCCCCCAACAAATCTGAAGTAGAGATGGGGACGATGACCAAAGCACCCATCATCACCCCTGAAAACTTCAGGTCATGGAGCAGACGAATAGAAGGCTTCATTAGGTATCAAGACAGCAAGATGTGGCAATCTATTGTCAATGGCCCGTATAAGCCAAAAGTAGCTGGTGGAAACGGTGCCATGATTGAGAAAGCTGTTGAAGATTATTCTGATGAGGACCGGAAGAAGCTGGACATTGATAGCAATGCTATGACTGTTCTCATGACTGCAATTCCCAACTCCATCATGGTGGGGTTTGAACATTGCAAATCAGCCAAAGAACTGTTTGATGCACTTGCTCAAATGTATTCTAGCTCAAATGACTCCAAGAAGGACTCACTGAAGCAGCAGTTCGAGAACTTCACCTACGTTGCTGGAGAGACACTCAGCCAGCAATACTTCATGTACATGGATCTCATTTCTTCCCTTCAGTCTGTGAGAATTGCTCATGAACTTAGAGATCTTACAAGAAAGTTCATGAGTGCATTACCCAATGAGTGGACATTCTACTGTGTCTCTATCAAGTGAATAGAGAACCTGAATACACTCACCATGACCGAACTCTATGGCATCCTTGATGGATACCGTTTGGAAATGGAGAATAAGAGAGGTCATCAGACAAGCAGACCCTTGAGTCTTCCTGCTAGCAACGCTTTAATGGTTGCTGAATGCTCAGGACCCTCACAGCCTCAACAATACCTGACTTACACCCAGCAGCCATCTTGTTCTTCTGGGCCATACATCACATTTCCTGAGACTCCAAGGTCTCAACAAGCTCAGCAAAGTTTCTTTCAGGACAGCTGTGCTTTTGTCTCAGGAAGTGGACACTCAAATGATTATCAATATTGCTTTGATGATCTAGAGTGCTTCAACCCAGATGACGTGGAATACGTGGACATAGTCCAACAAATGGCTCTATTAACCTACAAAGCAAAGAAGTTCTTTAAGAGAACAGGAAGGCAATTTCCCTATAACCCAATCAACAGCAAATTTGGGTTTGACAAAACCAAGGCCAAATGTTACAGCTGTAACCAACTTGGTCATTTTACAAGGGAATGCAAGGCTCCCAAGTTGAATCTAGGAACCCCATAGGCCTCCACACATCCCTTTACACCAAAGCCCGCTGGAAAGTCAACAGAAACAGCTGCAATGGCTCAAGAAGTTGACTGGAGCTTTATGGTACAGGATGTGACTCCTGCTCAAGCACTCATGGCCGGAACAGATGAAAATAAGGTATATGAACATATCTGTACTCTTGCCTGTATTGCTAAGGTTAAATTGTATCAGGACTACAATATGGAGATTAAATCCGATATTGAGTCTTTAAATGTTTTAAAATCTGATTTTAAAAGGGCTGAATCTGACTATCAAAGAAAAATTGAGGAGTTAGAGAAAACTGTGTCCCTATTAAAACACGAACACACAAACTATAAGACTCAAATAAAGGATTTAATATCCAATTGACTGAGGCTCAAGCCCAGCTTGTCACAACTGAGGCTCAAGCCAGGAAGTATGCTATTTCTAAGCAAAACTTCCAAGCCATTCTTGCATCATCCTCTCACTCAAAACTTTGTTACCAAAACAAAGGTGGGTTGGGAACCAATGAAATTGCTCCACCATACTCCTATGAGTCTATAAGACAACCAAGGTATGGTACTGAAGAGCAAGAGGTTCCATCTGCTGACCCACCTTCTTATGAGTCAAAGAATTATGCAACCATGGAGACCATCACAGGAAAGAACTAGGTAATTATACCCTCTCCTACCGGTGATGATCAACCCCTGACCACCAAAGGCAGAAGAAGCAGAGCTAAGGCAGCTAGAAAAACTGCCAAGAAAGTGGCTGAGTCTAAGCTGAAGATAAACCCAAAGCAAAAGGGTGTATTCATCTCAGCTGGATTCCAGGTGGTTGGAAACTCTGATTCAGGAAAGGAGTGTAGTACCAGCACTCCTGTCCTACCAAAGGATCAGAAGTTAAAGGGAAAGGTTGCTGATGAAGAGAAAAAGAACAAGAAACAGCAATCCTCAAATTCCCAAAAGATTAACATTGCATGCATAATGTGTGGTCTGTAAAACCACATGGCCAAAGATTGTTACTACAATCCTGCTAGCACACATTATGCAAATAATGTTAAAAAGGAAGGAGTCAGGGAAGGTTTCTCATTTGGACCATATCAAATGGATCAAGTGATGAAAAATGGAAAGCTTGTTTCCGAAGCAAGGTTGCTTTCGAAAGAAGGTCCTTCTTCCGAAGGGAAAAAGGCTTCGGAAGCTAAAGCTATCAAGACTCAAAAGAATAAAAGAGTCCCCTCGAAACCATCCCAGAAGAAGACTGCTTCGGAAGAAAAGGTGGTGAAGGTTTCTTCCGAAAAGAAAGAAGCTTCGGAAGAATGCCAAGCTGCAAAAGCTTCAACAAGCTCATCCTCCATGATCAACCAAGGGATGGAATGGAAGATCAAGGAAGATGCTGCAGCCCAAACCACTTCTTCAAAGACATCCATTGAACCCCCATGCATAAGTATTGGTTCAATTAGAACCCAAGACCAACAAGGCTTGGGTTTCCAATCAAAACTAATCATCTCATCTTATGTGCAGGGACATCCATATGACAAGAATAACAATGTTTGGATTGTGCATAATGGATGCTCCAGGCACATGACAGGGAACAAATCTCTCCTTCAACAATTTCAACATTATGATGGAGGTCCTGTCCAGTTTGGAGGTGAGGCCGGAGGATATATTTCTTGTAGAGGAAGTATATCCAACGGAAAATTAAAGGTTGACAAAGTTAACTTTGTCAAACAGCTTGAATACAACCTATTAAGTGTTTCTCAGTTCTGTGATCAAAAGCATCAAATGCTCTTTACAGAACATGAGTGCATAATCCTCAAACCTGGGATGACAATTCCTCAGGAATTGGTGCTTCTTAGATCTCCCAGGAAAGAGGATATGTACAAGCTGGATATGAACAATGCTTCCCCAATGGGAGAAGTATCATGTTTTTTTTTCCAAAGCTGATGGTGATGAGTCAACACTATGGCATAAACGAATGTGTCATGTAAATTTTAAGACAATGAATAAATTGGCTAAAAATAACTTGGTACATGGTTTGCCTAAAAGGAATTTTTCTGCAAAGATAACTGTGTTGCATGCCTGAAAGGGAAGCAACACATTGCATCTCATAAATCCAAAGTTGTTAACTCCATCACCACTCCATTACACTTATTGCACATGGATCTATTTGGTCCCACAAGTATAATGAGCATTGGAAGGAAATCATATTGCCTTGTGATTGTTGATGATTTTACTAGATTTACATGGGTATTCTTTTTAAGAACAAAAGATGAAACTACTGAAACTTTAAAATCTTTTATTCTTAAAATAGAAAATCAAATTGATCACAGGGTTAAAATAGAAGTGATCAAGGGACTGAGTTTAAGAACCACGTTCTTGACTCATTCTGTAACTCAAAAGGGATTGCCAGACAATATAGTGCCCCTAGAACTCCTCAACAAAATGTTGTTGCTGAGAGGAGGAACATGACACTTATTGAGTCTGCTCAGACTATGTTAGCTGATTCAAAGCTACCTCTAACATAAGGCAGAGGCAATCAGCACTGCATGCTATGTGCAGAACAGGGTCCTTGTAGTTAAGCCACATGGAAAAACCCCTTATGAGCTATGGAACAAGAGGCCACCGTTCATTGGCTTTCTAAGGTCCTTTGGCAGCAGGTCTACCATACTTAACACAAAAGACAATTTGGCAAAATTTGCTGAAAAGTCGGATGATGCCATCTTTGTTGGATATTCCTCTAACTCTAAAGCTTATAGAGTTTATAACATTAAAAATCAACAATTTGAGGAATCTTTCAACATTGTAGTTAATGAGCACACTCCTTGTGTTAGGGGAAATGGCCCTGATCATATATTTGATTTAGAATTGTTTCCAAAGTATTCTAAACCATCTTGTGAGAATGTTTCAACTGGAATAGGTTCTCAAAGTGATTCTGATGATGATCAACTGTTTGAGCTTCCCAGACCTATTCCAAGTTCTCCAAGAGCTGCAACAAATCAAGTTCCCACTATTGGGCAGATCTGATAGTATAACCATCTCAAGAGATAGTAGAGCTCAACAAGCGGTTCACCTGTTGACTCTCAAACCTCTTCAGGTGACCCTGCACAACACCAAGCTGATGGAAGCAACATCTTGAAGGAACAGGCAACTGTTAATGCTACTTCACAGCAAACAAATGATGATGTTTCTCTTTCATTCAATCAGTCCTCATTGAATGAGTTTGAAATAGCAGCTGGACCAAGTGCTAAAGCTCCTGAGCAAAATATGTCAAATTTGGATTTATCTTTGCAACTGGAGGTAATTCCTAGACTTAGGATTCACAACACTCATCCAGCTGAGAACATCATAGGGGAAGTCTCTGAAGGCGTGAGAACAAGAGGACAAACTCACAATGGGAATGTCTGCTTGTACTCATGCTTTTTATCCCAAATGGAATCCAAGAAGGTGGAAGATGCCTTTAAAGATAGTAGCTGGGTTGAATCAATGCAAGAGGAGCTGCTTCAATTCAAAAGACAAAAGGTTTGGAATCTATGTCCGCTACCATCTGGTCAAGTACCTATAGGCACTAAATGGGTTTTCAGAAACAAGAGAGATGATAGAGGCTTGATTATCAAGAACAAAGCAAGACTGGTGGTTCAAGGATACACTCAAGAGGAGGGAATCGATTATACTTTTGCACCTGTTGCAAGACTTGAGGCAGTTAGGATCTTCCTTGCTTATGCTGCATCTAAGAATTTCACTGTCTACCAGCTTGATGTCAAGTGTGCCTTTCTATATGGGGATATAGATAGGGAAGTCTATGTATGTCAACATCTGGGATTTGAAGATCCACAGCATCCCAACTATGTGTGCAAATTGGATAAAGCTCTATATGGGCTGCACCAAGCACCTAGGCTGTGGTATGAGACATTGTCTTAGTTTCTCCTGAAGAATGGCTACACTAAAGGTACCATTGATAAGACTCTTTTCATAAGGAAGTCTGGGAAAGACATCTTGCTCGTTCAAGTCTATGTTGATGACATCATATTTGGTTCCTCAAATGACCAAATGTGTAAAGACTTTGAGAGCATCATGAAGAAGAAGTTTGAGATGAGTTCCATGGGAAAAATGGACTTTTTCCTTGGAATTCAGGTGAAGCAATAGAAGGAAGGGTTTTTCATCAGTCAATCTAATTATGTCAATGACATCTTAGAAAGATTTGATATGAAAGATTGTAAGGCAGCAAAAACACCTATACCCAGAAACCACAATCTCTGCCCTGACTCTGAGGGGGAGGATACTGATCAACATCAGTATAGAGAAATTATTGGTTCTCTAATGTATCTCACAATAAGTAGACCTGATATCATGTTTGCAACATGTATTTGTGCAAGATATCTTGTTGCCCCTAAGGTGTCTCACCTAGTTGCTACCAAGAGAATCCTCAGATACCTTAAAGGAGCACCTAAACTAGGTCTCTGGTATCCAAGAAATAGTGATTTCAATCTCTATGGTTACTCTGACAGTGATTATGGCTGCAATATCAACAAGAAATCAACATCTGGTGGATGTCAATTTCTTGGTGGAAGGATCATCTCATGGCAATGCAAGAAGCAATCCTGTGTCTCTACATCAACTGTTGAAGCTGAATACATTGCTGCTGCTAGTTGCTGTGCTCAGCTGCTGTGGATTCAGAACCAGATGATAGACTACGGATTCAACTTCATGAGCACTCCTATCCATATTGACAACAACAGTGTTATCTACATTACTGAAAATCCAGTAAAGCACTCCAAAACTAAACACATCGATATCAGGTATCATTTCATTAGAGATATTCATGAGAAAAACCTTATCAAGCTAATCAAAGTTGATTCAAATGAACAATATGATGACTTGTTCACCAAAGCCTTTGATGAACAAAGATTCAAATATCTCATTACAGCTATTGGGATGATAAACCTTGATTAGTCTATCTTATTTGAAAATATTTTAATGTGTAAAGTTCTATGTCAAAACAATCTAAGCCATGTTACAAAAGGTCTTTCTCTAAAATTTTATCTAAGTATGAATTCTTCCGAAGAGGAATTAACCCTCGAAAGATATTTTCCATATCTTCCGAAGCAAATTCCTCCCGGGATAATTTTCTTCTCAGAAGAGTTGTTAAGTCTCGGAAGAAGCGATTGATTTCATATCAGATCTACTTCCGAAGCTTGTAACACTCTCCATTCGGAAAGCAACATATACTCTCGGAAGTAAAAACTTTACCTTCGGAAGTAAATTTGCCTTCGAAAGAACATTACCTTCGGAAATGCTTTATACTCGGAAGAAAGATTTTACTGTGTAACGGAAATCTTTTGGGCCCCACTCTGTAAAAAGTACAGATTTTGTTAAATGTTGGATTATTTAAATGGACTATCTTACCGCCCCTGTCACATCATCCACTGAAACCTCCCAACATCTTATCCAAACCCCCTTTAAACCACCATTCCACCCGTTTAAATACCTCCGGCTAATCACTTTCATCCTTTTTACCAAAATTACTGCCCTTAAAGCTTTCTTCATCTTCAATTTACCCAATTCCGAACTATCTTCCTGCAACTTTCTCAAATGGCACTAAACCCTCAGCATAACCAAGTCGTACTCCTTGATTCTTCAAGGGATGCCGACTTCTCATATATCATCTCCTTTCAAACTCAATTTTCTTACTACACTGCCCTGACTGTTAACCCCACGGTTTACTCAAATCATATGTCTGAATTTTGGGCAAACGGTCAGATTGAAACCCTAAATGGGGTTCGTGTCATAAGATCGAGCATATGTGGCCAGGAGTTGGCCATTTCTGAACAAATCATCAGGGAGCATCTAGAGCTTCATGATGAAGGCGCTCCTACAGAATTCCCCAAAGCAGATACGGAAGGACTATTCTCCTTATCCGATGATCTAATAGTCATAGATGCAATCCTAGAACTTGCATCTGAGGTTAATAGGGAGGATTTTCTCACCCAACCCCTAGCTCAAACATCAGCACTAACTCTAGCTTCCATTTCTACTACTCAACCTGAAACTTCCATCCAAGAACCCCCAAAGTCTAGCACTTCCGAAGACATCAAAGGAAAGAGGAAGATGACTAAGGAAGAGCTTCAGGAGGAAGAAAGGTTAGAAAAACTCAAAAGAAAAGGTAGACTTCCAACTGGAAAAATGCTAGCTGGCAATAGCAAAGCAGCTACAGCCAACCAGGAGGCAGTCAACAATAGAAGAAGAGTAGAGATCATTGATAGACTTGTCAGTCTAGGAGCTGCGAGTGAAGATGTACTCCTGCTACCACTAGAGGAGTTAGTTGAGCTTGAAAAGGCAACTTTGCTGCAAAAACAGCAAAGAGAAGAGGCAGCAAGGTTGGCCTTAGAGGAAGAAAGGGAGAGGAAAGAAAGAGAAGCTGATCAGCAGCTCAGGAGGGAAAGGATAGCTTTCCTAACCTCCAGAGGTTTCTCTCTAGAAGAACTATCTCCACACAACAATGATACGATCTTATGGCTCTTCAACAAAGAGCAAGATCAAATGGAGAAAGAGAGAAAGAAAGTTGCCAGGGAAAAGCTGATGTTGAAGAGAAAGAAGGTAGAAGAAGCAGGACTAGCTGTTGCCAAGAAGATAGGTGAGAAGGCCTGGATGAAGAGCTATCTCCGGGCTCATGGCTTCTCTGGCATGCAGGTGGGTCCTATGTTTGAAAAGACCCTCCAGCGACATGTCAGTGACATAAAGGCCGACATTCACTCAGGGAAGAGGAAGGATATGTACAGAAGGGGACAGGGGATGATCTTCAAACCAACTACTCAACCCTAACTTCAAACCCAACCACAACCTGAACCAATTCCATTTCCATTCCCCATCAAAACTGAACCAACCACTGAACCATACACCCCTGAACCTACACCATCACCCTTACCAACCTCTTCACCTCAACCACCAAAACTACCCATCCTCCAACCCAAAACACTGGCCAGAACCCAAACACCTCAACCTATTCAATAACCCATCAAACCATCCCCTCAGCCTTCTAAACATCTCCCCTTCGAGGAGTTCAAGGCAATCAATACAAAGCTCATCAATTGCACAACCCTGAGCGACATCTCTTTTGAGGAGGATTCAGTTAAATTGACTTATATAGATGGATCCTCATGTTCCCTCACTAGAGATCAATTTCTTGATCTGCCCAGAGGAACATTGGACCAAGCTGCAAATCTCCTTGGCCTCAATTCACATACTTTGAATGAGGAAAAAAAGAAGTTAAGGAGAAGGCTGGTGACTCTGCTGGATACCAAGAAAGGTGACTGGGTGCCAAGACAACCTCTTGCACCTAGGAAGAAGATCATCCAGTGGAGGTTCGAAGACTCTTCTCACAACTTTGTTGTTGAAAGAGAGAATGGAGAGCTCAACAGGCTCTTCTCACAACTTTGTTGTTGAAAGAGAGAATGGAGAGCTCAACAGGCTAAATGCCTCATCTCTTCTACACTTAAGCAGATTTGATATTGCTGAGTTAGCAGAGAAGCCATTCTCCAACCCCTTAAACTCTGATGTAGCTGCTCATATCAGAAATCATCTAGGCAGTCTTCATATGGCCGAGCTAACTGCTAGGACCAAGGTTGAAGAAGAGTTGAAACTGAGAGAGGGAGAGAAAAGGAAGGGCTCAACAACCAAAGGCAAAGCCTTTCTACAAATGGTTGAAGATCCTGAACTTGAATCCATAGTTAGATGGGAGTATGACTATAACTGCCGTCAACTAACTCTTTTTAGGGGGCTGCAACAGAGGGTACATGTCATTCAGAGTGATAGACTGGATCTCCTATCCACTAATGACTTGTACAAGCTTCTCAGCACCACTTCAGGGAAGAACAAGGAAACAGACAAATATCTTCTGTCCCTGGTGTTGAAAGCTTTGAGAAGCAGAAACAAGTGAGGTTTTGGTAGCATCAGCCTAGGGGGCGTTTGTTGGATCTAGAAAGGCTGGTGCAACCAAAACCAAATCACTTAGACTATTTTAGTACAACTAATAAAGGACTTCCGAAGATAAGTGTGGAACTTCCGAAGGAAAAAGGAGCTCTTCCGAAGACAAAGTGTAAAACTAACTTCCGAAGGAAAACTCCAACTTCCGAAGACAAAGTATCTACCTCGGAAGATCAAGACTTAAAGTGAAAGATCAGAAGTCAACTTCCGAAGTATGAAAGAATTCCTCAAGCCTCGAAAGTATAGAAGCCTCTTCCGAAGTATAAGTGGTTTTGGAAGAACTTGTTCTTCCGAAGCCAACTTACATTCGGAAGACACTACTATTATCCAGTGGACATAAGTATGGTCTCCTTGACACTCTGTTGCAGACCTCTGAGTTACTGCATGGCGTTTTCTCAAAAGCCATGTAGTTGACCATACTTTATTCCACTGTTTACCTTTATAAGTTAGTACAGTTGCCAACTTTAGTTGGTGACAAAAGGTAAGTCATGGACATGTCATGACTACCATATCTTAGATAATACTTTATCTAAGATACCTTAACTTTAGCATTGTAGTGTATGCTTTAGTCTTAGGTTTCCAGCTGGTATCAATATATCCGGCTATAGGATCTAGTATATATGGTTTCTCATTGTAACTCATGTTCTATGCTTGTAAGAGTCTTGTAATACTTTGAGTTGAGAAGTAATTTATACAAGTGACTTGAAAATTATTTCTGTGTGTTCTTTGCTACTTATTATATTAATATCAACTCCTATCAGAGACTCTACTTCATCTGATTTGAGTGTTATATAAGTGAGTTTGAGAGAAATCCAAGTGTTTAAGTGACAAACCCGATCCTGCAAGGGAACTGGTTGTCTTTAGTGAAAGATGCAAAGAACACAAGTAAGAATGAGACAGAACAAGATAGCAAACAACACAAGTAATTGGTTTTCAAGAATGTTGTATATTTCTTCTCAAGTTCTATTACAAAATGTTACAAAGCATGAAGGAAAGTGTTGGTCCATTTGATCGATTTGCAGTACAAATGAGATGTTGGATCTTTTAATATCAAATACAAACAATAGAAAACAAAGATGATGAAGATTGAGAACAACCACAAATGAGTCAAAATAAGGCAATGATGATCAACATAATCAATAATAACAAAGCACAATGATATATCAATGCATAAACTGTTTACAATACTCACTTGCAACAAGAATAAATGATTAGGGTTTTTGCAAGCTTAACAATAATGAAAATGATCCAAAATATATATAGCAGTCTTAGTTTCGCAGACAGTTTCGCTGTCAACGAAACTGTTCTGCCGAAACTGTAGTTTCGCCCGACAAAAACAACAGTTTCGCCGAGAGAACTAAACAGCTGACTGTGAGCGAAACTATAGTTTCGCTCACAGTTTCGCTGGACTGCAAAACAAAATAAAGCTAATTACATACAAAAGTAAGCTAACATAAGACCTATTACAAGCAAATATAAACATTGTAATCTAAGGTGAGTCCAACTTATGCCTGATCTTCAATACTCCCCCTAGGTTGGAACTCATCGCCTTCACTCGTCTTGATTTATCTCGTCAGCTCCAGTTTTCCCCGCTTCCTTTGATTTGTCTTCTACAGCTCCTGCAGCGACCTCCTTAGGGGCTTTAGCAAATGATTCACCTTGGTCTCTTCCTCCTTCATTAGCCCCTTCGGGATGAGCACTAGCTTGCCCAAACTATCTGGCCAAATCCTGTATGTCCATGTTTAGATCATCTTGGGCCCTCACTCTCTCTGCAAGCCTCTTGACCTCTGCCATCACTCCTCTAATCTTATTTGCCACAGTCATAAACTGACTGGCTTCCTTCCTTGTCTCATCACCCGCACCTGCTTTGATATGATTCTTGCACAGAACCAGCAGGTCTTCATCACAAAAGCTAAAAAGCTCCATCGGATCAAAGTCTTTGAATTCACCACCATTCTTCACTCTGATTACCGGCTCCCCCGTATTGTTATCATAAAACCACTTTTTAAAATTCTGTAGTTGTGGGGGGAGGGGATCTGCCAATATGACCCTATTCACAGTCTTTGGGGGTTTTCATCATCCCTTAGTACGCATCTTTCCTCCCTTTTCTAGTCTCGCCCCAATCCTTGTCCTTCTTCGATTGTCTTCTCTCTGCTTTCGTAAATCCAAAGGACCTCAAATTTCATTTAGGAGGCCATTTTTTATCTCCTTCTCCAATAATGAGGCTCTTTCACTAAGATGGGCATTCAGTAACGGCAATGCTGCCAGCCTCCTCAGATCCCATTTTGGCAAGGTCTTGAATGCCTTCCTCTTGTTCATGTAAGAAATACCACCCCCTCTCCTCTTGATCATGACATCTTGAGGTCGGGGTTATAACCCCAGCTAATGATTCTCTTGTCAGCCTCCTTCTTGCTCAACCCTTCCAAGTTTTGGAATAGGGGAGTCAGCTCTTCAGGCTCTTTTTCTCTAACGAACCATTCTTCTTTAGCCATTTCAAAAACATCTCCATCTAATTCTCCCTTTTTGGCTACATATACTAGTGGCCTCTCATCAACTTCATAAAACTCTGGTTCAGAATCATAGTCAACTAGCTGTTCATCATCTTCCTCTTCATCGATTAGCCCTTTTCCTTTCTCAGCATCCTTTTCAGCATTCTTCTCTACTATCACCTCTTCACCCACCAAATCCTTCTCAAAATCAAACTGCATATTAACAAATCCTGCTTCAAATATCTCCTCCAAATTTTCCATATTTTCATTCTCTTTCTCCACTCCAGAACCTCTAGCTTCTTCAGTTGCTGCACCAGATGTGCCCTCTCCTGCCCTGGAGGATGTACCCACATTTAAGAATGGGTATTTGGAAGTATCGGTTAAATCATCTAGCTCAGATTGAGTTAGTTGATTGGGCAGGCCGGCAACAGCTTTTAACTCATTTATCTGCTCAAACAGCTTCTTTATCAGCAAGCTTTGATCCATTAGCATCTTCTTCATCCCTTCAATCACCTCATCCTTTTGACTCTCTCAAATCTCTTGATTAGTGAGTTTTGTTTTCATCATGCTCAGTTCATTAGCAAGAGAGCTGTTGATGTTTCGAATCACATCCTCATCTAAATCACCTCTTTCTTCTCTCCTTGAGGTTTCTATAAATTCTTAATGTCTTTGTTTGGTTCTCCTTTCATACTCTCCTACATCAGCTTTCTTTTTCGACCTTCTCTCTTTCTCAACCCTTATCTACTCAGCCCTTTCATTCACCTCCTCTTCGAAGTCATAATCCTTTTACTTCACATATCTTTTTCTTTTCTTAGCAGCATCTGTCTGTTGTGCCCGGGTCTCCTCAGCTCTCTTATTTTCTGACTCATCCACCCTCCTAATATAATTCCATCTTTCAGGTGGGTACATGTTTTCTCACAGATGGGTGATCTTTCCACTAAAGTCATGTCGAAAGGCACAACAATCTGCGAAAATACGGGTGTTCATCTGCACCAACCTTTTAACCTCCCCGTGTCTTGGCACATTAGGAATTAGATCATCAAAGATCATCTGCAGAAATCTAGGATACAGCAACCACTTATCCTTCTTCAGCGCCATCACATTTTCTGCCATACATGCAAATATTCAAGTCTATGTCGATGATATTATCTTTGGCTCCACCAATCCAAAATTATGTCGGGATTTTGAGGAGGTAATGCGTAGTTGTTTTGAAATGAGCATGATGGGGGAGATGTGCTTTTTTCCTTGGGCTTCAAGTCGAACAAAAGCCAGAAGGAATTCTCATTCATCAAGAGAAGTACATTAAACAGATGTTGAAGAAATTCAAGATGGATGACGCTTCCCCTGAAATGACTCCATTTACTGCTCAAACTTGTCTCACTCCTGACGAGAACAGGAAACCTGTTGATCCTCATCTCTACAGATCTATGATAGGTTCCCTTATGTATCTTACAGCAATTCGTCCCGACATCATGTTTGCTGTAGGATATTGTGCTCGATATCAATCTGCTTCGAAAGAGTCTCATGAAAAAGCAGTAAAACGAATCTTTTGTTATCTTAAAGGCTCTTCTCGTTTGGGTCTTTGGTATCCTTATGGTGGGAATTTTGACTTACATGCATATTCTGATAGTGATTCTAATGGCTGCAGGTTAAACAGAAAATCGGCTGCTGGTGGGTGTCAATACTTGGGAAATTGTCTGGTTTCATGGCAAAGCAAGAAACAGACCACTGTTTCTCTCTCTACAGGAGAAGCATAATACATTGCTGCCTCCAGTTGGTGTTCACAAGTACTCTGGATCCAGCATCAGATGATTGACTATGGGATCAATTTTCTCCATACACTGTTGTTCTGTGACAATGAAGCAGCCATTGTTATCACCAAGAATCCTATTCATCATTCCCAAACCAAGCACATTGAGACACGGATTCATGCAATTCGTGATGCTCAGGAAAAGGGTTTCATTGATATTATTCCTATTGACACCAAAAATCAAAAAGCAGATCTTTTCACAAAAACATTTGATAAACCTCGCTTTTATGAATTGATCTCTATGTTAGATCTAATATCTATATAAAACTCTTTTTCTTTAACCTCATTGTTCTTAAATAATAATAAAAAATATATATATAATAAATAATAATAATAATAATAATAATAATAATAATAATAATAATAATAATAATAATATAATAATAATAATAATAATAATATAATAATAAATTTCCACATCTTTCTTAGGTGTAGAAATTTAGGGGGAGAGTAAGTAATTAAAAATAAAAAGAGATTTGAGAACTTGAGTTGAGATGACGAGAAATGATTGTATATCTTCTGGATATGCTTGTTGGTGCATGACTGGCGTCTAAAATGAGAAATGATAGTAACTGATGTTGTTATCTGATTTACATCTTATTTTTAATTGTGAATAATAGAAAAACAAACAGATTCTTTAATGATATGCTTGGTAGACTCAACCTGAAGAATAAAGTAGACAACAGCATAATGATTTAAATTAAAATATATGCTTAAGGACGTCTGGATTTACGTAATCATTTTGGCCTGCACGAAAACTGAGTCCCGACAAAAATTGGATTGAGAATTGATCTTTCACCCACCATAATACAAATCATATAAGCCATATCTTTGAGCCATGATTGGTGTATTTATGTGTCTTGTGTTTGTGCTAATCTCCTCTACTGTACGGAAGTACTGACCTGGAGTGATGATCCCCTTTGCTGTACGATAGTACTGACCTGGAGCTCTCATCGGCACATGATTAAATGGTCATCTCCTTTGTTATACGTGAGTATAGACCTGGAGCTCTCATCATTTTAGTCTAAGTTGTGTCAAATCATCTAAATGATGAATTCATCACATAATGCAATATTCTGTTGATAATCACTTACACACTAATGCACAAGCCTTGTTCTATAAAGATGGCAACAAAATTCAAGAAATCCTGAGGTTGGGTGAGGGTTTTTGCCAAATGATTATGGGGTGCTAGCATTCTGAAGCATTTAATCGAACCTTAATGAATCATCTTCTGCTTGTTGAAAAAGATAGGGCATGGGTTTAAGTGGACAAACATATCAGCAATCGTTATTAATATATTTGAGAATTTCAAGTTCATTCAAAGTTCGTGATTAGATACACTTATCAGTATGATCTCATTGCTTATCGATGATTAAATTCATCTTTGTGCTAAAGTATATCCTGAGGATGTGATCTCATGATTGATTCAGTTCTTGGGTTTAATAAAATATAATATAATAATTATAATAATTTTTCTAAGCTTTTAAAGTTCAGCGAAATTATACTTTCGCAGACAGTTTCGCAGGGGCGAAATTGCAGTTTCGTTCGGTACTCTCACTCTGTGCGAAGTCAATTTCGACTAGAGTTTCGCCTGGCGAAATTACAGCTTCGCTTAGCGAAACTTCAGTTTCGCTGTCTGCGAAACTATTTGCTATTTGACTCGTTTTGCGAAATTTCTTCCTCATTTTCGCAAAATCGAACGTTTAGCTTCTTAGGGTTATTCCATGACCTCCGAATGCAAATTTGACATTTTGTGATTTTGTTATCGATTGACCGTTGATTCTTGCTCGCAAGTGAGTTTCAAACTCAGAACCATTACTTAATCACGTTAAATCTGCAACATTGTGAGTCTATTTGATCAAGACTCTTCGGTACCTTCGCAGTTATTACTGCGAAAGTACCGATAGTCCAGCGAAACTGAACGAAAGTTCATGGTTTTTAGCGAAACTGTGAGGTTATGTTGTCCAAGCGAACTTAACAGTTTCGCTGACTAAACTTCAGTTTCGCTGTGCTGAAACTATAGTTTCGGCTTGTCGAATCTACTTCACTATTCTGCCAAAATTAATGTGCCTTTGCTGTGTTAGGACCATTTTCGTACGGAATACTAACGGATTCTGCGTGAGACTAGATCAAATAGCACGGAATTCTATTTGATTGGCGATCCAATCAGTGAGAACGACAACCTGATCGATCTAACGATGAAACAAACGTTAAGAATTGATTAGAACTCGATCAGGAACGAACTTTGAAGTTGGATATGCTATTTAGAACGCTCTAGACGGCTAGGGTTTAATAATCTTTGAAGTCTATGTTTCTCCACGAATTATGTGGTATTTATAGGTTTCTAGTGTTCATTCATACGACTGAACCATTAGCATGGTTCAGTCATACGACTGACTCATGCGGTTGACTCATACGCACGACTGAAGGTTCAGTCGTGCGACTGAGTCAATCTTATGTCTCAGTCATACGACTGATCCAGTCTCCTGGTTCAGTCGTGCGACTGGTCCATGCGTATGACCCATAAGTATGGTTCATTAGCATGAATAACCACCAATAATATGAAATATCTAAAGATAAATAAACATGAAGAATATATCATAATTAATTAAGTAGTTACATGACCCATGTGTAAGAAATAATAGACTTTTACATTAAAAACATAAACTAGAAACATGATGTATCAACAAACTCCCCCTTGGACCTAGTTTATTCTATTGTCTCACATGCTTTTCTCCAAGTTCTTCTGTCTTTCTTTTGTTGTTGCTCTTGTGGCATGCAATTGCTCCAATATTGAAACCAAATCAGGCTCCAGTTCCATTTTTTTTCTTCAATTTGCTTCCTCTGTTCTTGGTCTCCAGCTCTTGCCAAACGTGTACACCACACAATCTTCAATCGGTTCCCTAAAAGATACTTTATCAGGCTGAATTTATCAAACTACAGATGCACCAGGAGCTTAGTTTCAACTTCATGGTCATCACCTTCTTCTAGGATCTTTAGTACTTCTTCAGCAAGCTTTTGGCTCTGTTGTGGATCAATCTGCTGTTCATAAGCTTGGGAGATCTTCCTTTGAAGCCAATACGCTTAGCCTATTTTCTAACCTTCTTCACATGCTCTTAAAATTTCTTGTACTTCTCTTCTCTGGTGACTCCTGCGTGTATCTTGAATGCAAAGCAGAGTCGTATAACATGTTGGAACTGTATAGCTTGTATAATATCTTGCGTGTCATAGAACAGTGGCCACTTGTAAAAAGTGTAGACATCTTCAGCAGACAAGTTGGTAAGCCACATTGGGTCAAATACCCTGATTGTCTCTATCTTTCCTTCTCTGTTCAGAACTATGACCGCTTCCCCCATCCTCCAGTCATAATACCACCATTTGAAGTGTGGAGTGAAGTCCTGAGGCATCTCCCATAAAGGAATCTTAGACATTGTGTGTGGGGGACTCCACTTCAACACCACCTTAGGTCTTCCAGATATAGGATCAACTTCAGTCTTATGAATGAACTGCTTAGGTTGTTGAGGCCTGAAGTTGACCCATCTGGTGTGGTATTTTTTCTTCAGCTCTGTCTCAAACCATCCCCACATCTTCCTCGGGTTGGCATACAAAAGGTCTAAACATGCCAATCTGTTTAGCTCAAAACCGGGAAGAGTCTTCAGATCATGTGGATATCTGAAGTACTCAATTCTCTTCTCTCTCTTGACAGCATAGACATCCAAATCTTCAAAATAGGCCCACGCGATAATCTTGCCTGACACTTTATGTTGTCTCTTGACTCGGTAAAGTCTTGTGTAGGCATTCAGCTTTGGAGGTGTGCGTTGGGCTTTGAATTCTGCAAAGCAAGCTGCCCATTCAGCTTTCTTGATATCAACATTAGCATCCGAAGCTTGGGCTGTACTTTCATCCTTTTCTTTTTCTTTCTCTATCTCTTCCAACTTCTCAAAAGTATGTGTGCCAAGAGTTTCACCCAAGTTGGGGATATCATTGCCCTCAGGGTCAGTGTACTGTGAATAGTGATCAGATGTGACATCTTCAACTTCGATCTCATCCACTGCTTGAAACTCCTCATCACTCAAAACATCAAATTCTAGAGCATCTTTAACCAGATCATCTGGATTCAGTCTGAACATCTCAGCGAGCTGCTCGTCAGTCAGATCATGTATGATTTCTCCTTCTTCGGGAGTGTAGCTCACTGACCTTCTTATAAGCCCTTGCAAATCAAGAATCATAGTTAGCTGAGTCTTGACTTGCTGAAGGGGAACGATATCATACTCATCAGCTTGTGGAGCTTTGCCTTTTCCCTGATCCTGTGTCTCCTCAGCTGGTGCTGCAGAGGACGCAGCTCTTTTGGAGCGCCTCTCCCGGTGAGCTGCTTGAGTTGAGGCTGATGCTGATGCATCACCTTCTTGATCATCATCATCATCCACATCATCTTCCTTACCCTTTCCACTTCCTCCAGCTTCCTTGTCATCATCATCTTCTTCTGATTCATCATCTGACGTATCCTCATCATCATCATCTCCACCATCATCTCTATCACCTTTGATCTTCAGGGGCTCACCCTTGGTTCCCTTTAGTCTTAGCATCAACTTTTTATTCTTCTTCTCCAACCCCTCAATCCTCTTGACGGATTCCTTTCCAAGCTCATTTTGAGCAGTTAGAGCATGGTGAGCTCGAACTAATGCTCTCTCGTGAGTTGTGTTCTTCTCTGTCAGTTGTGCAATCTGCTTGCCTTGGGCGTTGTTGACCGCTATCAGCTGGTTCATCTGATTTGCTCTCAGCTCATCTGTAGCTAACAGCTTTAGCACCAGTCTGTTGAGGCTTGCTAGTTGTTCCTCTAACCCAACAGTGGGTAGAGTAGAGCCCGATGTAGGTGGGAAGTGGGTGGATGTTCCAGCTTGGGGAGTAGTGGATGTAGTGGTGGATGTGGTGAAGATGGGAGTAGGTAAGGAATTGGGTTATGGTGGAGCTGTGTTGGATATTGTAGGTGCGGTGGATGTGAATGTATGAGTGGTGGTGGGAGTGTTAGTGGTTGTGGTAGTGGCTGTGGTAGTGGTGGTGGCTGTGGTAGTGGTGGTGGTTGTGGAAGTGGTGGTAGTGGAGGAAGGACTGATCAAAATAATCTTCTGCCTCTTTCCCTTCTTTCCATGGGGTTGGGCCATGCTCTTCTTTCTGGAGCCCTTGGCTATCTGGGCTCCCCCTGAGCTGATTGGTTGGTCGGGTGTGTATGTTGAATCACTGACATCAGTCTCATCACCCTTAGAACCAGCTTGGCGTCCACCAACCGCCTCTTTCCCCTTCTCGGTAGCCACAACCCGGCTACCGACTCGCCTGACAAGAGGCTCATCATCAGACCCTTCTTCTTCATCTAACTAGAAATCCTGGTGGAAAGCAGCCTGCTCAGATCCACCAGGTGCATCAGAAGTACCGTGTGGAGATGGTGGAGATATAGTAGACGTGTCAGTGGCCCTTGATTGACTGGGACCAGCATCTCCCCCTCCCCCTTGACCGTCATCAGGGTCATCATCATCATCGTCTTCTTCTTCAGTGGGAACCACAATGGGCTCCACATCAGAATCACTATCATCATGACGCCACTTCTTCCGTGAAGGAGCCACATAATCCTCATTAGCCAGATGGCCAAACAATCTCATGACCGGGGGTTTCACCTGCTTCCCCCGGTATACCTTCATCCTGCCCAATGTGGTGTCATCCATTACCTCTAATACAACTGCATCATCCTTCTCCTTTGGCGGCAAAGGAAGCTCCTCGTCTATAATCATCTGTAAGAAACGTGGATACATACAGAAGCCTTCCTTGCCCTTGGCCTCAATGTTCTCGATCAAGTAAAAGAATAGCATGCGGGAGAAACTGAACGGGTGGTTCAGTACCAGTGCAACATATGCATTCTGGATTTGGTCAGACATCTCATTAAATCCTCCTCGCCTGGAGGCTATGCACTTTAGGATCACATGTGCCAAGTACTTGAACTGGGGGCACATGTTGCTCTTGTTCAGCACGCCGGCATTGATGTTCCCAGTGTACTTTATCCTCATAAAGCAACCTCAAACTGTCAGTGGATGCAGCTTGGTTGGGTAGTCTCCGTCCTCACGTAGATCTAAGACCCTCCTCAGGTCATCTTCAGTGATCTCTATGTCTTGTCTGAAGATAGAGCTCCGGATACAGTGTGGCTCAACCGACCGGTCAACTGAGGCACTTTCCCAGAAGGCCTGCTGAATAGATCTATAGAGTGTGCATGGAGTAGAGATAGCCTTGTAGATCCTCGATCTATGTAGGAAGGCTATGATCCCAGCAAACTCATAAGCATTCCGGTATGTTTCATCCAGATGAGCACAGATGTTGTGCTTGGTGCTCATCGTCCATCTTTCAGCCATGTTACTGCAACACAAAAAACATATACATTAGATTTGTGCAATGGAGATAACAATTGAATTTTTTGCTGATTTTAATCCACTGGTTCAATCGTGCGATTGAACCATACGACTGAGTTCAGTCGTACGATTGAGCATGCGACTGAGTTCAGTCGTGCGATTGAGCCTGCAACTGAACTTAGACGTATGCTAAGTCATGCGGTTGAGTCAGTCGTGCGACTGAGTTACCCATTGATTCATCTGTGCGATTGACTCATGCACTTGGCTCAATCGTGCGACTGAGGTTCATATGGAGTGTCCATTCGTATCTTGCTCTATTCTTCACTCTAACTCATAATCTTTGTCAAAACATTATATTAAACTTTCTGTTTACACTCATTCGATTCGTAGGAACTCGATTTAGCACTTATTATCATTTAGATCTACATTTGCATTCATTTAAGTGGTCTATTTTAGATTATAGTCCCGGTTATTGTTTTAACCCTTTTGGTCATATAGGGTTCGATTAAACCTCTCATTTGAACTGATTTCAGTTGCAAAGTACCTGTAGATGAGTGAGAAATCAGTCAGTAAAATAATCGGAGATCAATCACAGTAAATGAAAATTTGGCAGAGTGTCTAGGTATGATCGGTTTTTGAGAGTTTTGAAGGGTGGTAGAGCATCCGACCGACTAACCCCCCTTATTTATACTGTTTTTAAGTTTTAGTCGTGCGACTGGACCTATACGCATGATTCATGCGTGCGACTAGGGTTCAGTCGTGCGACTGGCTCAGACTGCTTCATCCAGTCGTACGATTGGTTCATTCTTGTGACCAATCGCATGGTTGCCCCATACTCATGGTCCATTCGTGTGATTGGCTCATACTTATGGTTCAATCGTGCGATTGGCTCATACTTATGATTCAATCGTGCGATTGGCTCATACTCATGAGTTTGACCTCAAATATTTCCCTACACTCAAAATTAACCTTTGATTTATGACATTATGACCAATGATCATCTCAGACATGACCCTTTTTAACAGAACATCATTTGATCACCTCAGACGTGATCCTTTTAAAAGAAAATCATTTGATCACCTCAGACGTGATCCTTTTAATTTGGAACCGATTGGTCACCTCAGACGTGACCCTTTTACTTTGTGATTCACATAGTTCATCTAGTTATATAGTCCGACATCGATGCAAAAAGATAACGAAAACAGAAAACAACTTGAATGAAACAAAACAAGACATATTTTTGAGTTTTTGGTTTGAGGTGAATTAAAACCTTTTAGAAATCTTCTAACTGATTTTTCTTCCTAAGCAGACCAGCTTCCATTTAGTTTTATCATATCTGGAAAGATTCATATGGAATCATACAGGTATATCATAATCATTTGGGACCGCTATGATATGTATTTGGATACTTGATCCTTATTTTTCTGAGAGTCAATATCACTTTCAAGAAATCATACTAGAGCTATAAGATGCACACATTGATTTTGACTGTCGAGAGTTGCCGTCACGATGATTGTCAGTATGTTTGTCCACTTAAATCCATACACAGATTTTTGACTCACATTGGTGATGAGTTAGGTTATATTATTTCAACAAGCATTTGTGGATCCCACACTTATATGGTAATCAACATTCCTCAGGAGATTTTTGAGCGGTCTACGGGTATTTGACAAGAAGAAACTATTCTAAGAGCTTTCAGAGAGATGCCAAGCCTCTAGTCAGTGCCATCGCACAACAGAGAGGCGCAAACAACAATGAATTCTAGAATATTTAGGTTATGCTTATCCTCAGGTTAGTGCCATCGCATAGCAGAGAGGCACACAACCTATCTTCTTGTTAGAGCACCTTTATTTCTTTTGCACATAACGCACCAACAACATTAGTCATTAGCTTGATTGCGCTTAACATTTTTTCATGTGTTGTGCTCATTTTTATTATGGTTAATCGCACATATTTGTGGCGTTTATTTTGCTCCTCACCCCTTATTGGAAATGCGTTGATTGTGTTAACCAGAGATAAGATGAGAACCCACAGCAAGTTGAACAACTTAGTTTGAATTTGATTCACCAACGAAGTCTACTCGTCTATTGTGTTGAATCTACCGACACATCATATAATGAACTAGAAACCTCTAGGTCTACTTTCTCTATGTTACCTCAGTAGCAGACTAGTTTACTATCATTTTTCCTCTATTTTGCTTAGACTTCTCAGACTTGTAATTTGAATATAGCAATTTGATAATTTAAATCCTTTTATGTCCCAAATAATTTGTTCCCTGTGTACTATCACTTTCCATAATTGTTGAATCAATCTCAAATAATTTGATTTCTTAACTTTCAGCTAATCTGCCCGCCCTCGTCTTTTTAAATACTGAAACTAAACTATTCTCCCCCTAAAATTCTAAAACGGAAAATATTTTTGTGCTTTTGGATTTTTAAAGACAGGAAAATAAAATTAAAAAATAAGAAAAATATGGCGGACTACGAAGTCGACTCTTCTGGAATCACAACACTTTTCTTTTTCACGCTATTGACCTCCAACAAATATAAAAACCGAGGTTTGTCAAAAGGTTTTGTGTAGAGGTCGGCGCGTTGAAAATCCGTATTAATTTTAACAACATCAATTAATTGCTTTTCAAAACAGTCACGTATAAAGTGATATTTAATACCGATGTGTTTAGTTTTCGGGTGTTGGACCGGATTTTTAGTGACAACTATTGCAGCAGAATTATCAACAAAGATAGGGGTGTTCGAAAATTACAAACCGTAGTCCCACATTTGCTGTTGAATCCAAATGATTTGTGAACAGCAACTTGCAGCAGCAACATATTCAGCTTCACATGTTGACAAAGCAACAGATGTCTGCTTCTTACACTGCCAGGTGACTAAGCGTCTTCCAAAGAACTGACATCCCGCTGATGTTGACTTGTAATTCATCTTGCACCCACCATAGTCCGAGTCACTATACGCTCTAATCTCAAAGTCATCATCATGAGGATACCACAACCCTAGTATTGGAATACCCTTCAGATAATGAAAGATCCTTTTGACCCCAATGAGATGATCACTTTAGGTTTAGCCTGATATCTGGAACAGAGACACGTGGCGTACATAATATCGGGACGAGAAGCTGTGAGGTACATCAGAGATCCAATCATTCCTCAGTACATCATGGCATCTACCAGATCACCATTTTCGTCGGGTGCCACATCGTGGTTCGTGGCAAGTGGAGTCCCAGCAGCCGTTGCATTCTCCATGTCGAACCGACTAAGGATATCTCCTACATATTTGGACTGATGCAGGAAGATTCCATTTGGTGTCTGATCCACCTGTAACCCAAGAAAGAACTTCATCTCTCCCATGGCACTCATCTCAAACTCAGCTTTCATCACAGATTCGAATTCTTTACACAATTCTTCATTTTTGGAACCAAATATTATGTCATCCACATATATCTGTACCAGTAGTAAATCACCATCTTCCTCTTTGATGAACAACGTGCAGTCAATAACCCCTCTGCGAAAACCATGCTTCACCAGATGAGTAGAGAGTTTCTCATACCAGGCTCGAGGGGCTTGATGTAGCCCATAGAGAGCCTTGTCCAGTTTATAAACTCTATCCCGATGATAAGGATCCTCAAATCCTTCAGGTTGACTAACGTACACAGTTTCACAGATTTCACCATGAAGGAAGGCACTTTTCACATCTAATTGATCAACTTTGATCTTCATGTAGGATGCATAGGTTAAGAAGATACGAATTGCTTCCATCCTTGCCACAGGTGCAAACACTTCGTTGTAATCAATGCCTTCGACTTGTCTAAAACCTTGAACAACAAGTCGAGCCTTGTTTCTGATTATCACCCCTTGGTCATCATTCTTACACTTAAGGACCCATTTAGTGCCAATCACTTTAGCACCTTTTGGTCTGTCCACAAGGGTCCATACTCCTAACTTCTTGAATTGAAAGAGTTCTTCTTCAATAGCACTAACCCATGCCTCATCGTTTAAAACTTCACTTACATATTTTGGCTCAAATTGAGACACGAAACATCGATAAGCACCATCGTGTAGATAACCTTTTTCCATGGTTGCGGTATAATCAGCTGAGTATAGTTGATTTCGTGTCTGAACTCCCGATAGAATATCCCCGATGATGTTGTCCAGGGGATGATGCATATTAACTCGAGTTCCGGGAGTGGTGGGAACAACTACCTCATTATCCAGATTTTGAATCCCAGGTTCAGTTTCTGAGGCTGTTGGAGTATGGGGTTCAGAAGTTCTAGAGGCATCAAGATTAGATGCTTGTGTACTTTCGGTAGCGAGAACCTCTTCCTCTTGGTCTATATTTGCAGTCTTACCTACTTCATCATCAGTGGAAGATTCACTTACTTCAAGCTCTCCCTCTGAAGGGCTAGAAGTGTCGTCTAATGGAACCGATAATGTCGGGTCTAGTGGAGGAGTATTCAGAAAATCATAAATCATTCGAGCAGATAACTCATCATCAGGATGAGAAGGAGGTAGATTGAAGGACTTGAAAAATCCATCATAGTCAAAAAAGAAGGAAGGTCCTTTGCCAGCAAGGGGGGTGGTGTATCTTTGAACATCAACATTACACCACACTTCTACCTGACCAGTTGAGTTGTTATAAACTCTCTTATCTGGTATACTATATCCAAGAAAGATACCTTCTTCTTCCTTCTCACAAAACTTCCCTGTCTGAGTTTTCTTTAAGAGCATGCACGGTGCTCCAAATGGTTCTAGATACTCCAAGTTGGGTTTACGTCGCTGGATCAATTCATAACATGTTTTTACATGACGTTTGACCACTAAGACTCGATTGAGAGTATAGCATGCATTAGCCACTGCCTCGTTCTAGAATTGAATAGGCAGTTTAGAGTTCGCTAACATTGTCCTTGCTGTCTCTATCAAGCTCCGATTCTTTCTTTCAGCAACCTCATTCATCTGTGGAGTGTAGGCAGAAGAAAATTGATGAACAATTCCTTTTTCTCGACAGAATGCCTCCATCCACTGATTCTTGAACTCTGTTCCGTTGTCTAATCGAATCTTTCTGACTTTCATCTTGTACAGTGAATCTAATGTAGTGAGTAGATGCTTGAATGATTCAAATGTCTCTGACTTTGCTTTCAGAAACATCACCCAAGAGAATCTTGAGTAATCATCAGTTACTACAAAGCAGTACAAATCACCAGCAATGCTTTTTGTACTGACTGGGCCAAACAGATCCATATGTAGAAGCTCGAGAGGAATGTCGATAGAATTGACTTTCTTTGCTTTGTCAGACTTCTTGGTCTATTTCCCTTTCTTACATGCTACGCAGAAATCTGGGAGTTAGAAATTCTTGACTGTAACTCCATTCACCAAATCATTTTGAACCAAATGAAACATCTTTCTGGGATTAATGTGTCCCATTCTCCTATGCCAGGAGACAGAATCCCTCTCTTTTGCCTTGGTTAAGAAGCACTGGGCAGTAGACTCAGTTGGGGAGGCTTTTGATAGATCCAAAACATACAGATCATTATATCTTGAAGAAGACATTAGAATTTTATCCTCCTTGACAACATACTCCTTCTTCAACACGTAGCACTTCTTGTTGTCAAACATAACTTTGAATCCTTTATCATAAATTTAGGAGACAGAAAGCAAGTTGTTTCTGCAATTGTTGAACGTAGTTGACCTTGTCAAACTTCACTTTCTCATTTCCCACTTCGCCTTGAGCTGTGATGTAACCTTCTTTATTCCCAGCGAATGATACGTGTCCCCCTTTAATTTGCTTGACGTTGAAAAGGAGAGACGAATTCCCGGTCATGTGCCTGGAAGCCCCACTATCAATAATCCAGGTATTAGTGATAGCGCTATAGCGGACACCCTGCACATACAAAGGAAATGATTAGTTCAGGTTTGGGACCCAAGCCTTAACTGGCTTGGGTGTCCCAGAGGTATCACACATCATGAACTCAACCCACTGTCCTTCAGAGGATAAGGGCACATCTTTCTCCTTCTTATTCTCACTATCAGATACATTACCTGTTTTGATCTTCCATAAACCAATTTTGTGTAAGGCCTGTTTGTGGTAAACAGACGACTGCCTTATGGTTTGAACTTTAAGTTCACTACTAATCTTAGGTGTAACCTTAGGTGACACGTTAGATCTAGTTTCAGAAAATCTTGGTTTTTCATCAAAAAGTTCAATTTTCTTTTTAGGTGTCTGATAATAAGGACAATTTGGAGAGATATTTCCTCGTCTTCCACAACTGTTGCAGGATCTCCCTTCAACAGTTTGAGGAATGTTGTGAAGTAGGGTTGAGTTTGGCCGGGGTTTTGATGAAGACTCTTCCTTTTTAGATGTCTCACTTTCTTTAACAAGTTTAATTGTTTTGACATTTTGAACATCTTTCATTTTCATTTTATTTGGATTTTGATGATTAACACGTTTAAGGTTCATTGAATTAGGCCTCTTAGGTGCTGAAATAGACGTTTGTGAACCTGACTCTAATTTAACCTTTTCACTTTTGCATCCAAATTCTCAACAGGTATCTTATCTGTTGATTCTAAAGAAGAATCCTTCTGTTTAGTGACAGATTTCACAGGTTGACCCATAGAATCTGGATCACTAACCAGAGGAGTAGACACCACATGATCCTTTACAGGGTTATTATTAATTGGTCTACATTTAGTGTTCAAAAGGATTTCATGTGGTGGCGGTACAACCTTTTAACCCAGACCTACCCCTGCATTTCGTTCTTTCACAAGGTTCTGAACAATGTGAGAAGAACTTGCCAAACTGTGCAGTTTTTATTTTAAAGAATCAACTTCCACTTGTAAAACTGCTTTTTCTTTCTTAGTTCCCTCCAAAAAATTTAGATAGAATTTGATGTCATTTGATTGATTTAAGGCAACAACCTCGGTTTCCCTTAGTTGTTTCCCTAACAGTTCTATCTTTTCTTTGAAACTGCACTCATTTTGTTTTAAAATACGATTTGCTTCAGTGCAGAGTTGTAAATCATTTACTAGATTATCATTATGTTCTAATAACGTAGCAAATTTTAAATCAATGCTTTCTCTAAATTTATCACATTTAGTACAAGCATGGTTTTCAAATAATTCGTCTTTAGAACATACCTGTGTAGAACTAGACGAATCAGCCATCAAAGCAGTGTCAGAATCTTCGGTGACTGGAGATTCTGATTTTGTAGCACTGAGCTCTTCTTCAACAATGATCAACAACATCCATAGCTTCTTCAATATCGGAAAGTAAATGCTCAGCTATGATGTCTCCTTCACTTGCAGATTCATCATCCAATGTATCAACTAAGGCAATGTTTGATTCGCCCTGAGAAACGAATCGGAAGGACCAGTCTTGTCCTTCATCACCTTGAGCAACCAACGCCTTAGACTCTTGACTTGAAGATGAAGCTCCAATCTTATCCTTGTCTTGTCGGTTGAATGTAGGAAAAGGATTTCCATTTCCAGTCTTCTTTGGCTTCACGCACTCACGTTTGAAGTGCCTTTTTTCACCTCAATTGAAACATGTGACTTTGGTTTTGTCAAATCCAAACGTCGTATCTTTCGTTGCAACCAAATTATGCCCTATCTTTTTCACAAACTCCTTGGCTCTTCTAACAGCACTAGCCAAGGCCCATATTATGTCCATGCGTTCTAGGTCATTTTCATCAACTTGCTCGTAGTCCTCGTCAGCAAGATGATAGTTTCCAATCTTACCGGCAACTAATCCATCGTAAGATTGAACAACAACAGCTAGAAGATCCATGTGCTCTTTGGCTACTTCCACGGTGACATTTCTGAGATTCTCGGTCTTCAACTTGGTAGTATTTGCCTTAGGAACTATGTATTGGGTTCCAGGCGACCCTGATGTTACAGTTCCTGAAGCATTGCTTTGAGAAGGAGCAGAAGAGCTAAACACGAATGTCGTTTGTAGTGGTGCACACAAAGCAGCCGGAGTTGGAACTGAATTGTATAGTGCAGGATTCTGAACATAGGATCCTTTCTTTGACTTGTATTTCATACGTAGTTCTTCCTCCCTTAACTTCAAAATGAAATCATTTATGTCTAAAGTAGCAAGAATGTCCTTTTGTCTCAAATTAGACACAAATGGATCTCATTTGTCTGGCAGACCATCAGCAAAACTAGAGACTTTATCTTCCATGGACGTGGTCACGCCATGAGTGTGCAACTCACTCATCAGATGATAGAATCTATCAATGATATCATCCAAGCTCTCATTCCCAATCGGAGAGAAATTGTCAAATTCCTTCTTAAGAGCTTTTGCCCTCAGTGCTTTCAAAGATGTATTCCCTTCGTATCTCTTTTCCAATGCATCCCATAACTTCTTAGACTGCTTGTTCTCAGAGAACTGATGAAATATGTCCTTAGGTATAGACTGAGTCAACAAGGCATATGCTTTCTTTTCAGCATTATGCAGAGTCTTCTGGGATTCACTCATTCCTCCCAAAGTCAATTTGACTCCATTTGCACTGACTGGTACCGTGTAACCAGACTCAATGGATGTCCAAAGTTTTGGGTCAACTCCATTCAAGTAGATTTCAAACCGCTGTTTCCACTGTGGGTATTCATCCAAACTTAACAACTTTGGCGGTTTGTTGTGGTTTCCTATCTCATTCTCCAGAAGTAGAAGGTTCTGGATACGTGAGTCCTTTTCAGCAGTGAATGTAGCAAACTAGTCTTCCATTGCTATAGACTTGGTAAACTTAGAACAGGACAGATTCACTCGTGCGAATGAGCTATGTGAATGGCTCACTCGTGCGAATGAAAGATGCGAATGAATTCAATCGTGCAATTGGATTCAGTCGTGCGAATAAGCAGGACAAATGAAAGCAAACGACTGGAGCTATTTAACTTTGCGAATGAGAGACACGACTGAGTTCAGTCATGCGAATAAGTGTATACAACTAAGTTCAGTCGTACGAATGGTCCAATCGTGCGACTGAAGGCTGCTGTGTTTGAAAAATCGAATATTTTGAATACTTTGACACAAAATACGAATTTTCCAGAAACCTTAATCTGCTGTTTGATGAAAAATCAAAACTTTAACACATGCAAACGTAAAAAAACACCTTTTAAAGCAAAATGGTGACTCTTTTGATTGAAAACGTAGGTTTTAACACCAAAACCAATTGAATCCACGCAAAATCACGAGCCAAGGCTCTGATACCACTTGTTAGGACCGTTTTCGTACGGAGTACTAACGGATTCTGTGTGAGACCGGATCAAATAGCGTGGAATTCTATTTGATTGGCGATCCAATCATTGAGAACGACAACCTGATCGATCTAACGATGAAACAAACGTTAAGAATTGATTAGAACTCGATCAGGAACGGTTGGATATGCTATTTAGGACGCTTTGGACGGCTAGGGTTTAATAATCTTCGAAGTCTCTGTTTTTCCACGAATTATGTGGTATTTATAGGTTTCTAGTGTTTATTCGTACGACTGAACCATTAGCATGGTTCAGTCGTGCGACTGACTCATGTGGTTGATTTATAAGCACGACTGAAGGTTCAGTCGTGCGACTGAGTCAATCTTATGTCTTAGTCATACGACTGATCCAGTCTCCTGGTTCAGTCGTGCGACTGGTCCATAAGTATGATTCATTCATGCGTATGACCCATAAGTATGGTCCATTAGCATGAATAACCACCAATAATATGAAATATTTAGAGATAAATAAACATCAAGAACATATCATGTTTCATTAAGTAGTTGCATTACCCATGTGTAAGAAATGAAAGACTTTTACATTAAGAACATAAACTATAACATGATGTATCAACATGCTGGCGAAATTATACTTTCACCTGCCGAACTATAATTTATCTGCGAAACTGTAGTTTCGGCTAGCAAAATTAATTTAATTTTGTTCATTCTTTATTCTTTATTCTTTTCTTATCCTTATTTCATATTAGCATTTAATCATTAATTCTAATGCATTTCATTTGTTTTTAGGTTTAAATGGAAAATCTAAAATTTGATGAGAGAAACAACATCACAGCCATCTTAGACGATACACATCCTAAAGCAGCCGGCTTTAGAGACTGCATTCGGTGGTTGCAAGGATCTTCTATTGCTTATGCTATCTCTCATTCTACTACCATCTATGATCTTCACATTAGAGAATTTTTCGAGATCAGCTGAGTATGATACTAGCTGAAACACACAGAAGATTACTGCTAAAGTTTTGGAGCATGAGGTGTCTATTACAGCTGAGACTATCTCGAGGATCCTAAGACTAGATGAAGATTCAGGAGAGGAAGTTTCTATGACTGATGTTGAGGTGTTTGCGGTGTTTAGGAGTATGGATATGAGGGACCAGCTTTTGGCACACAAAAAGAGATCAAGAAGTCCTTCCTTTCAAAGGATGGAGATACATAGCCCACGTCTTTATTATGTGTTTAGATCATCGTAAAGGTGGATCAGATGGGCTGAACATAGACTGGGCAAAAGCCAAGGTGTTATGCTGTAAAGGAGAGAAAGCAAACATTGCTAGGCTGATATTTGCATGTATGCCAGAAAATATGATGGCGCTGAAGAAGGATAAGTGGCTGTTGTATCCTAGATTTTTGCAGATGATCTTTAATGATCTAATTCCTAATGTGCCAAGACACGGGGAGGTTAAAAGGTTGGTGCAGATGAACACCTGTATTTTCACAAATTGTTGTGCCATTCGACATGACTTTAGTGGAAAGATCACCCATTTTGGGAAAACATGTACCCACCTGAAAGATGGAATTATATCAGGAGGGTGGACGAGTCGGAAAATAAGAGAGCTGAGGAGACCCGGGCACAACAGACAGATGCTGCTAAGAAAAGAAAAAGATATGCGAAGGAAAAGTATTATGACTTCGAAGAGGAGGTGAATGAAAGGGCTGAGGAGATAAGGGTTGAGAAAGAGAGAAGGTCGAAAAAGAAAGCTGATGTAGGAGAGTATGAAAGGAGAACCAAACAAAGACACCAAGAATTTACAGAAACCTCAAGGAGAGAAGAAAGAAGTGGTTTAGATGAGGATGTGATTCGAAACATCAACAGCTCTCTTGCTAATGAACTGAGCATGATGAAACAAAACTCACTAATCAAGAGATAGGAGAGAGTCACATGGATGAGGTAATTGAAAGGATGAAGAAGATGCTAATGGATCAAAGCTTGTTGAAACCCTAATCGTTTATTCTTGTTGCAAGTGAGTATTGTAAGCAGTTTATTCACTGATATATCATTGTGCTTTGTTATTATGGATTATGTTGATCATCATTGCCTTATTTTGACTCATTTGTGGTTGTTCTCAATCTTCATCATCTTTGTTTTCCAATTGTTTGTATTTGATATTGAAAGATCCAACATCTCATTTGTACTACAAATCGATCAAATGGACCAACAGAAAGTTACAAGTACTTGAGATACATATACTACATCCTATAGACGGCCATACTTTAAAGGCCAGCTACATACATAAGACTAGACAACTAGAAAATCAAATGTAAAGTCAAAAAGCAGATTGCCTTTTGACTAGTGACTATGACATGCCATAGCTCACATCCTAATATATTAAAAAAGGATAAAAGTACATAAAGTAGAAAGCAAAGACTCAAGACCTCAATGTACAGTTACCAAAAGCATGAACCTTTTCACCAACTCATGTAAGTTGGTGACTTTACAGAGTTGCAGTGAAAAGGTAGTCCAGCTTTATGGTAAAGTACATCAGATAAAGACATGTCTTTAAAAGTCTTTGGAAGAAATCTATCTTCACTCTTTGGCTTCGGAAGACTTTGTCTTTGAAGCTTCGGAAGACTTCACTTTTGGCTTTGGAAGATGTTGGTCTTGGCTTCGGAAGATTTTACACTTAGAATATTTCTAGTGCATGGTGTACAACATTCGAAGCATTTCTACTTTTGTTCTTTAGTGCATGCATGCAGAAAGACTTTGGATGTTTTGGCTGCGTCAGACTTATAGGAATCCTTACACTTACTTGTTGCAGCTAGAGTCACAAAGGCCGATGGGCTGTGGTCGCGGGGGGTTGGTCGTAGTGGGCTGTGGATTCACAATGGTCGGTGGTTGTGGTCGTGATGGCTGTGGTAGCGGTGGTTGTGGTCAAGGTGGGTATGCGGCTGTGTAGCCTTGTCACATCCCGCCCAAGGCGGAAATCGCTGGGTGTCACGGTCATGGTTTCCACAGCACTTGTTTATATTAAACGACACCAAAAGGTGTTTGGTATTATACCATTGAAGAAATTAAAGATTGTCTAGAAATTAAAGATTTCCAAGTTATATTGAAGATGAAGACTAGAAGATAGTCTAGGGTTTATTTTGAAAAAAAATTTGTAAACACTAGACTAGTATAAATAGCATGTAAATCATCATTTGTAAGCATGGATGGTTCACCACCAAGTGTGGGAATCATATTCTATCACCAACATCATATCATCATCCTTCATGGATGATGAATTCATCATCAAATCAATAAACAACAAGCATTAAACACTTTTGTGTTCATCATTATTAAATTTTAGCATCTAATCATCAAATTTTGTTCATATCAAATTGAATTCTAAGATCCAAGCTCATCTATCCCGTTCGAATCGGGAACACACAATTGGTATCAGAGCTGGAGTTGTTGGATTCATATTGATTTTGATCATATTTCATGGTTAGATTGCTAAAATTAGTGGAGATT
This sequence comes from Flaveria ramosissima, assembly GCA_025215565.1. Classification (NCBI taxonomy): domain Eukaryota; kingdom Viridiplantae; phylum Streptophyta; class Magnoliopsida; order Asterales; family Asteraceae; genus Flaveria; species Flaveria ramosissima. The sequence continues at coordinate 20,358,807 of CM046031.1, forward strand.
TGAAGAAAACTTGGAGAAAAGGTCAAGTGTGTTCTTCACTAGATCTATGGATTTGAAGGTGAATCTGATGAAACCAACATTAAATTGATGTATTTATTCATTTCTATGATAGATTCATCAATTAGAAGGCAAATCAATCAAGTTTGAATCAATTTGATTAGATTTTGGGTTTCTAGTAGCATATGAACACTTACACACACTAGTGTGTGTGTTCATGGTGTTTTCAACAAATTTTCAGATCTGGAGCATGGAATTAGATCAATAAGTGTTTTGGATTATGATCTAAGTTGTTGCTACTCCAATTCAACAATCAACTTAATAATACAAGGTGATTTCAAAGCTAATCATTGAGTTAGTTTTTGGATTTTTGATGTTCAAGAGGTGATGATTATGATTATGATTCAGATCTGATTTGGAATCAAAATTTGTGTTAAATTGATATACAAACAAGTTTCAAATCAATTTAATACAAATTTTCATCAATATACAACAATTGGGTTGGGGTCTACATGGTTCTAAGAGGGGGTTTTCATGGGTTTATTTGCTGAAATTTCAGTTCAGCAAATATACGAGTTGCATAGCATTTTGTACAAATCCTTTCTGCAACAAAAACATCCCTGTAGCATATTCGGTCAGCTTGTTGTTGGAGTTCGTTGATGAGGCTAACACACGACCTACAGATAACTTGTTGTTTCTTATCCGTTGATGAGCACAACAACATCAAACAACACCTTTGTGCAGCCCATAATTAGCTTAATAACATCATTCCAACACCCAAATGAGCATATGAACCTCTCAAATCAGCAGCAAAAACCAAACTTTAGTGCAGCCCCTGCACTTAACCAAAACTTGAAGCAACCAAATTACCTTCAAACAACATCAAACAACATCCAAACAACACCCAAACTTACCCAAAACCACATCAAAAATGCAGTCCTTGCAGCCCCTGCACTAAGGACTTTAGTGCAGCCCCAAACAAACCAAAATCAGCCCGTAAATACACATCAAACAGCCACTATGCAGCCTGCACTCAATCCTCATCAAACCATCATCAAAACAGCAACGAAATAGCAGCTATTTAAGGTGCAAAACAGCAGCTAAAAGGCTGCATTTCAGCACCAATTTAAACAACATTTTTGCTGTGTTTCAGCAGCTAAATCAGCACCCAAATAGCAGCCCGAACCGCAGCTGAACAGAAACAATTTAGCAGCTTGAATGGTAGCATAAGAAGTTCCATTTCAGCAGAATTTTAACAACATATAACATCCGCAGCAACAAAAGCCAAGCAATCAAACTCCAGCAGATGTTTAAACTTCACATCTGCCAACTTACTCTTGTCCTAACTGATCATATTCTCACATCCAATGCAGTTTACATCATCTACGGATGTAAAAAATTCAGTCCTGCAGATCAAGCATAGAACCAAAATTGTCAACTAACTCAAATGTTTGCTTCAACGTATTCACAATTTAAAGGATCTGCGGAATTAGCATTGTGTTGTGAGTTCGTGGATTTTGGCTGTGTGAGGTTGGGAAACAGTAACAAAAGAACAAAAGGCTTCGGCTATGCCTTGTGTTCATGGACCAGGATATGAATGTGGGCTTGGGATTGTGACTAGGGCTGCATCATTAAACAATAACAGGAGTCGGACTTGGTATTTGGGTTGTCAACAACAAAAACACATGTGGACTTGGGTTTGTGCGTTTGACTCGGGTCACAAAACAAAAACATAATCTTTGTTCCAGAGTTTTGAAGACCTCGCTTCCGCAACAACAACAAAAATTCTCGACTTTGGGCAACAATCAAGAAACAAAAACAAGATCGAAGCTTCATTTTTACAATCGGAAATCTACAATTTAGGGGGACTATTGTTGGGTATTCTACCTTTGAAGAAATTGAAGATTTCCAAGTTATATTGAAGATGAAGACTAGAAGATAGTCTAGGGTTTATTTTGAAAAAAAAATATAAACAATAGACTAGTATAAATAGCATGTAAATCATCATTTATAAGCATGGATGGTTCACCAACATCATATCATCATCCTTCATGGATGATTAATTCATCATCAAATCAATAAACAACAAGCATTAAACACATTTGTGCTCATCATTATTAAATTTTAGCATCTAATCATCAAATTTTGTTCATATCAATTGAATTTTAAGATCCAAGCTCATTGATCCCGTTCGAATCGGGAACACGCAAAAGGCAATTTTAACAAAGGCTTTTGAATGATTAAATGAGTCAAATTTCAAATTATTTCCCAAAAGACATGTTCCAAATTGTTTCACAAGATACTGGTTTACAAGTAGTTTCGTAGATGACATGAGTTTTGCAACTATGGCCTAAGTCGTGAAGGCTATAAAAGAAAAACTCTGAAAATTCTCCTAAATGCGTGCAAATCATAGTGACTTCATGCACTTTAATTTCCTGAGAAAAATACACTTAAAAGAATCAACATAAAGTTAGTGAGTTCATAGGTTTAATAGACTCAATAATATTTGTTATCGGATGACGAGCCTTTTTTTATTACTTAATATTGTTAATTAGAACCATATATCCAATGTTACCGTTACCATGAGTTCCCATAACTAAAATTGACCGTTTCAAATGTGGCCCCTACCAATGTTCTAATGCAAAACATTGAAATGAGATGGATAATAATTCACCCGATTTGACCTCCATTCAAGGTTAGAGCAACTAACCACGGGTGGGGGTGTCAATCCAAATAGATTTATTCATAATTCCCACGTCTATCGATAGTTCATGATTATGGTAGCAAGGGGGCTTAAATGCTCTAATGTATCTTACTCATGTAACAATTGTTTCTTGTTTCCACTCGTATCCAAAATATGATTTCTAGCATGTTTTCTCCCTCGCATTTTTAAAAGCAAAATCACTTAAAAGAGGGCCCGTGAGACTCACATGATGAGTAACAATAAAACAGAGTAATAACAGATAGCAAAAGTTCATGTACGTGAGTCAACCTAATCGTTCCCTAATCACAAGACACTTTAAGGCCTATGCAAAAATCTAATGTGCAAATTTGGTTGTTTAATCAATTCACCCCACCTAGATTGGACATGATAACTCATTAAGTTTCAAAACTTTTGATCACAAAACCATTGGTGATGTGTTACGAATTCTAAAAAAATATACTCATACAATCTACATAATTTATGCGGGTCGTATAATTGTCATTGTGTCCTCGATTTCGTGTGTCCGTGTATTGACATCGTATCCAAATGTGCAAACTCTATTTATTAATTCGACTCGAGTCATATTTTGTATTGTACAAAAGTAGGCACATATTTATATACTTATTTTTATTTAATATATATACATATATATATAATGATAGACGACATGAAATTTTCTAATAATAATATGTTTTACTTTTACACACATATATCAACAAGTTCTCATATTTTAATATGTACGTATATGGAATGAAACCGCATAATAACCATAAATTTTAAATAGAATATTAGGATTTAATCATTATGAAATAATGTATTTTTGTAAAATGTGTAAAGTAAGATTCTAAAGAGCTATGGACTCCTAGGTCTAATAATTTATTTGGCGGTTTTCAAATTTAGTAGCTAAATATTTATGCACTAATAAATATATCAAGTCACTAATAGGTTATAAAGTTTATATTTTCTCAAAATAAATACAAATTTTAAAAAGCTATGGATTCCTAGGTCTAACAATTTATTTGGTGGTTTTCAAGTTTAATAGCTAAATATTTATGAACTAAGAAATATATCAAGTCACCAATTGGTTATATGGTTTATATTTTCTCAAAATAAATACAAAGTTGCTATTTAAACCAAAACTAGTATCAAGCTACCCTCATTGCGGCGGAGGCGTAAAACTATACCAAGTAAACCATCGTTAACGACCACCAATACCAGAAAAACTTGTATTGAAAGAATAAAAATGAAAAAATAAAAATGCACGGAAAGTAGATGTAAAAATATTAAACCACTCTTGTGAAACATAAAAGATTAAAAACAATAATTAAGTCGATCTAGGACCTGAACGTTGCAATGGGGCCTTTAAACAAGAATAGGCTTGACTATGTTGAATCACACATTGGACCAAGCCTCCTTCTAGAGAATCCATATAGCTTCAAGAATCTCATCATCCTCTGCCTATTAGTAGACTTCTTTAGACTCTTTTGAATGATAGATCTTGACTTTGCAACTTCTCTCATCTTCCTCTTAGTAGATTTTTGTTCTTTTATTACTTGTTGCTCAAGCTGCTTGAGTTACACAAACTCTATGTACTCATAGGGCAAGGAAAAAAATGCAGATGCCTGATAGAGGCATGTGGCACTCAAGTAGTTGATCATGTTATGTCTATTTGCTTCTTTGTCTACCTGAGGTTGTTGCTCAGTTGCCACAAATCTGTCTCATGGCTTTCTTGAATTGGGGAGAGAGTAGAAGCATGCTTGTAGAGTCTTTTCCTCCTTATTTCTTCTTTGATCTTGAGGAGCAACTCTACATCCTCCGCCTCCTTTCTCTCCTTTGTTAGCCCAGCATCAGTCAGTTCATTCAATTCCTCTAAAGGAATAGAGATAAGTTCATAAATGTTGTAGTTTCTCGTCCCCAAGTAGTTCAAAATGGCTGCCCTTAACTCATCTCTTAAGTGTTTTGTGACATCTCTTAATTTCGTTAACTTAGAAGTTAACTTTGTAAATCTTAAAAGGGGCCTTTTATGCCATTTTGAAACTTTGGGGATTAACAAACTAATATAATAATAATAACATTATAAGTGTTATAATGTTTGCTTATCATTAAAAAATTTAAGGTGTTAATAATCTTAAATAAATGAATAACTATTATTATTATTATAATGATGACAATACTAATAATAGTAATTGTAATAGTACTAATAATAACCAAGCTTATGTTAGTAATAATAATAATATTATTAGTATTAGTAAGATTACTCATAACAATAACTTATAAGGCTTATTGAAACTAAATAATGTTTAAAACACAAAAATTAATTAAGTTTGGGGGGTGCTTTTGCCAATTAATAAACTTTTGATAGAAGTTTAAGCATAAAATAATAAATAAACGCAAGTTGAGGGACTGTTTCTGTAACTTTTAAATCCCAAACCCCCACCCCCATTTACCTCCCGTGTTTCCGGCAGCCGATTCCGGCCACCGCCGGCCATCTCTCCGGCCAACCCCAAAACGCATTAAAAACCTTCATTTTTCGAACCAAATCACTCCTTAACGCCTCGTGTACCAACCTCGGACTTGAATGAGCTTAATAATTGTGATTAAACATCGGTTTCAAAGATTAATCGAAAGAATAACCGACGGATTTAATCTTAGAGCCGTTCAATCATTAAATCGCACTAATAAACTAATTAACTCAACAAAAACGATCATTTGTTAACCTCTAATCGTTTACAAACCTCAATTTTACCTAAAACACACTTGAACATCATTAACGACATTCATCTACATCGCAACCTGCAACCATGGTGTTCGTCAACCTTCGGTCGATTGTAGATGAAATTGACAGAGGGCTTTTCATTAGTTAATCTATTGGAAACTTTCTGTGCAATTAATTTGAATAATATCGATGTTTGCAACACAAACTACTTCTAGTGAGGTCTCGGCTATATCTCCATCTCACACTCTCGATTTGTCATTCTTTCTGGTAATTGCACATGTCTACACACTCGATTACACATGGGGAACAAAAGCCCCATGGTTATTAACATTCACTAGATCGTTTGGTGCTTCGATTTGGATCCAAACAAACCTAGGGTTCTTGGATTTGGGGGCACCTCCATTTATTTTTCTTTATTTTTTTTAAGCCTTTTTACTTACAAATAAAATTACTTAATATAAAAATCATTTTTGATAATTAATATAATGATTTTAGACACTAAAATATTTTCTGAAATTTTTTTAATTTAAATATATTCATTATATATAAATATATATATATATATATATATATATATATATATATATATATATATATATATATATATTTAGTTATTCCTTATAAAATGGATTTAAAATGATGGTTTAAATTAATAAATTATTATTGATCCAAACGTTACCTTTAAAAACATAATTATCTTTATTGTTTATTTAACTTTTATATTTAAATTGTCTCCTTTTAAAATAATTAAGTAATTATTAGACTTGAAACAACAAATCTTTATAATATTAAAAGGCATTAGATTAAATAAAGTTTTATCATGATAATTGTAGAAATTATATATCTTATAATTTCACAAATTAGTTACAAATATTATTTTTCTTATAAAAGGTTTAGATTAATAATATGTTATTAATCAAAATGCTATTCCAACGAATTTTAAAGCTTTATTTATATTGAACCTTATCAATACTTATACTTAAATTCATTTCTAGAATATTTAAATATACATATATAATTCTTTTAATTGAAACAAACATAAATAATTGCTTTATAAACTTATTACTTATTAAAAACCCCCATGATTCTATCAAAACTCTAATCCTTGTTTGAACGTTAATCTTATTGTTAACCTTAAACTTGTAATATACATGTTAGGTGCCTTGTAATGGATACGTTGGATTATCTTTTAATCTTTTATATCATCTTGAAATGCATATATCAATGTGAGTATTTCTATACCCCCTTTTCTTATTTTCACACTTTGGGGTGAAACATGTTAACTTATACTATTGCACTTGTAAACTTATTGAGACTTGTAAACCATGGCAATTCATCTTGTATAGTTGTGGTTAGTTGAACTTTTGTGGTTACCATGTTATGGCGTTATATGTACAATCATTAACTATTGCTAGCCCAGCGAAGTCATAGATCTATGGGCAAGACAAGCCTACTTTGGTTGATCCAAGTACACTTAGCTGATCGTATAATCTTGTAAACGTTTGAGACTTGTAAAACTTTGTCGAGGTTTGATTGTTGCATTGTTCATAACATCCCTAATCACTTTATTCACTAACTTATGACTTGAATTGCCATCTTTTATATACTTATGTATTGAAAACTATGGAATGCTCACCAACATTTTTATGTTGACCTTTTATTTTTAACATGTTTCAGGAATACCTCAAGTATGTGATCTACTCTTTGAAGCTTGCACATCTAGGAATGGACCTAGATAAATAAATGAAATAAGAATGATTTGTTACATTCTATGTTATGCTTTTAATTTCTTTGAGACCTATGCTTGTAATTTTACAATTGAAACTATGATTGAATTATATTTGAGTTATTAATAGCGTTATGTGGCTGTGAACGATCTTAACTCTCACTCCTCGACGTTTCCGCCGTCAAGGTTGGGGTGTGACATGTTTGGCCTAGGGCAACCCTGATTGCAGCTTCTATGAAGCTTGGGGAGCCACTTAAACTCTCTCCCCTTAGCTTTCTTTTCCTCTCTCTCTCTCTCCTCCTTATCAATCTCCTCAGGAGTTAGTTTCCTTTTCATGTTGTCACTCATAGACCTAGATGACTCATGGTGGAGAGAGTTTTGGCCTTCATTGCTTGGTTCAGCACTTGAGCTCTGACTAGAGAGAGGTTATGAAGTACCTTCACTAGCTGATGCCTCACTAAGGGTAGAGGATGTTAAAGTAGTTCATGTGTCAAGGTTCAAGGTTCTATTATTTGGCCTTTAGTCAAGGTTTCCCCTTCGAAACTAATCTTAGGGTCCACCTCAACATCCAGTTGACCAATGATATTGCCTATTAGCCTTTGTCTTCTTTTTAATCTGAACTAATCTACAATCCAGTCTGGTATCCTTAGAGCTAGTCTGTCAGCTTGCATGTTTTGACTTGGGTTGGCAAGTGACATGTCAACTAGAGAAAGACTGTCATAGTACTTCGAGATTTGAAAATTGAAGACTTCTTGCTGCCCCTGAAGTCTAAGCAGTATCAGGGTTTGTTAGAATCATACCTCCACCCTAATATTTCATTTTCAGCATCATAGGCTGGTATAGGCATAGCCCTTGGAATGCCCTCCTCAAACAGACTTTGTATGAGTGAGTCCACATCAATGTGAACTTAAGGAGGTTGCTGAGTATGGACAATTGTAAAGGAGGGTGTGGATCCTCTATGTCCATACCCTGAGAAGAACTCCCAAGATTTGTGATTGCATGTAGGACTTTCTCCCCCTTTTTTCTAGCATCACCCTCGTGCAAAAGTAAGCTAGAAGTTAGGTACACCACATCCCTTGAGATCGTTGATCTCAAGTTGCTGGTCCTTGACCCTCCTTTGTAAGGTAGTCACCTGAGATTCGAAGTGACTAACTTTTGAGATTAAATAGGTGCAGGTTTTAGTCAATCTTTGTACCTTTAGTTTCAGACTCCCCTCATCTTCATTAGAAGAATCACGGGGGGATGAGAGAATAGGACCAAAGTCTTCTTCCTCATCACCAACACTAAGTTCTTGGCTGTTGGATTTACCCTGCACCATGACAGCTTTAGTTGAAGTGTTAATGGGCTGGATTGCCATGGATGAGGTCTTAAAGATGTAATCACTTGAAGAAGTGAGAGCCTCTTCCAAATGGATCTTTTGAACAGGTTCAGGGAGATCCACCTCAGTTGTAGGTGGATGATGTGGGCTAGACATAGTGAGTCAGGAGCACTCGTCTCTTGTTGAACAGGGGTGGAGAAGAAAGACTCATTGTACTCACTGAATCTCATGTCTTCATCATTATAAAATTCAAGGTTAGGTATGGGTTGATTGAGGTCTAGGGGCTAGGCATGATAGCTTTCTCCTGAAGGTTGTTCACTAGAGTTTTAAGACTCTGAGTGAAGGTTTAAGGCTGGTGTTGGTGTAGTGAGTTCATCAGGCTGAGCATGAGGAACCTCAGCACTGATCCTTGAAGTTATAGGAGTGGTTTGCTCCTTAGGGGAAGTGATAGCTCTAGTGTCCACTTCCTCCTGCATGGGTGAGGATGTGGGGGCCTACACAACCTGAGGATATGGGGGCCTTCACAACCACCATAGTCACTATCTGTATAAGCATATATATTAAAATAAGAATTCTTTGGATACCAAAGGCCTAGTTTTAGAGATCCTTTGAGATATCTAAGAATCCTCTTGACAACAACTAGATGTGACATCTTGAGATTGGCTTGATATCTTGCACAAAAACATGTGGCAAATATGATATCAAGCCTGCTGGTTGTGAGGTACATGAGAGACCCAATCATTGCACTGTAGAAATATTTATCCACACACTCCCCCTCAAGATCATGACCAAGGGAGTGGTTTCTGGCTATGGGTGTCTTTGTAACCTTAAAATTGGTCATGTTGAATCTTGTAAGTATGTCTTGTACATACTTTGACTAACTTATGAAGATGTCATTGTCAACCTCCTTCATTTGAATTCCTAGAAAGAGATTGAGTTCCCCATGGCACTCATTTCAAATCTATTCTTCATCAGCCTCTCAAAGCCTTTGCAGAGCTTATGATTAGTTGATCCACATAAACTTGAACCGGTATCAAGTCATTCCATGTTTCTTTGATGAAGAGTGTTCCATCAATAGTAACTCTCTTGTAGCCATGTTGACAGAGATACTGAGATAGTGTCTCATACCATTTTCTTGGAGGTTGGTACAGCCTATAAAGAGCTTTATCAAGCTTGCAGACATAATCAGGATGATCTGGTCTATAAAGCCAGGTGGTTGTTTGCCATACACTTCCTCATCAATCACCCCATACAAGAAAGCACACTTGACATCAACTTGGTAGACCTTTAAGTCCTTGGATGCAACAAAAGCAAGGAATATCCTAACAGCTTCAAGTCTTTCCATTGGAGCAAAAACATCTGTATAGTCAATCCCTTCTTCTTGTGTATATCCTTGAATGACTAGCCTAGCCTTGTTTTAGATGACAAGTCCTCTATCATCCTTCTTGTTCCTAAAAACCTATTTGGCTCCTATGGTAGTCTTCCATTGAGGAAGAGGACATAGGTTCCAAACCTTTTGATTTTTGAATTGATGTAACTCCTCCTGCATAGCTTCAACCTAACTACCATCCTTCAAAGCTTCGTCAACGTTCTTGGGCTCTGTCTAGGACAATAAGCAAGAGTATAGACAAAACATTTTTGTCATGGGTTTGTCCTCTTGTTCTCACTCCTATGTCAACATCTCCAATGATGTTTGTGGTGGGGTGTAACTTATGAATTCTGAGTTGAGGAATCATAGCAAGTTGATTGGACAAATCTAAATTTGTGAAATTCAGATATGGCAATAGAGTGTCACCTACCACATCAACACACTTATCAAGAGAAGCTTGATCCAATGAGTGTATGACATCATTGATGTTACCTTACATGAAGTGATTACCAGCATCTAGAAATTCTCGACCACTATCACCACCTATATTTCCTCCTACACTTAGCTCTTTCATTTGAGTTTTGTGCTTCTGAGCTAGAATTTGTAGGCACCTCATATGTATCAGCTAAATTTGTCATGGTTGTGCTGATAGGAACTCCATCTGCACGGTTAGTTACCACCAGAGTTGAAGTCGTTTTCTTACTTGGTCTTCTCAGCCCAAATCTTGTGTCATGATCTCCTGTTGATAAGCTACCTATAGATCCTGAAACATTCTCACAAGATTTGTTAAAATAGTTGGTAACTAAATCAAGATCAAACGGTCAATCAGGACTAGAACCTTTCACACTAGGGGCTCATTGAAGGTCACATTGGTTGACTCCTCAACTACTCTAGTTCTGAGATTGTATACTCTATAATCCTTAGCTTGAGAAGAGTATCCACTAAAGTGTCCATCATCTGAATTCTCAGCAAATTTAGCTATTTGATCTTTGGTATTCAAGATGGTGCAAGGAAATCCAAATCATTTGAGGAAACCAATAAAAGGTCTCCTTTTATGCCACAACTCGTAAAGAGTCTTACCATGAGTCTTAACTACTAAAACTCTGTTCTACACATAGTAGGCAGTGTTGACTGTCTCTGCCCAGAAGGTGATAGACAGGGTAGAGTCAGGTAACATGGTTCTTGCAGCTTCAATAAGTGTCCTGTTTCTCGTCTTAGCAACACCATTTTGCTAAGGAGTCCTAAGAGCACTATATTGTCTTGTAATACCCTTTTCATCATAAAATGTATCAAGGATTTGGTTCTTAAATTATGTTCCTTGATCACATGTTATGATTTTGACCTTGTGATCATATTAATTCTCAATTTTTAGAATGAAGTTCTTCAAGATCTCAGGAGTCTCATCCTTAGTCCTAAGAAAGAAGACCCAAGTGAATCTTATGAAATCATTTGTGATCACCAAACATTATGACCTTTATGCGATTCTTCGCAACTTTTCAAAACCCAAAACCCTAGAATCCGGTTTTGATCTACAGAAGGGTTTAGAGGTCAATTCTTACCAGGATTTGTTGCTCCTTTCTTATGGTTTGATGCTCCAACACCCAGATCTTCAACTCTTAACCGTTAAAGCTCCAAATCTTGAGTTTTCTTCACTTTCTCTCTGTACTCTCTCTCTACGAATTTGGGTGGCTAGGGTTGCAAATGAGGAAGATGAAGGCTAATTTCGTGGGTTAATGGGCTGATTATGGGCCCTTAATTACTTAGGCTCTTGCCCATAAGCCTAATTTAGCCCATAACCCATTTTCTTCCTTTATTAAATACCCTATAATTAAGCCCATTGTCCTTGATGACTCGTTTTGACTTTTCGGGGTGTTACAAGTCTCCCCTACTTATTTAGGTTTCGCCTAGATCGGGTTCTAACACCCAAGGTGTTTTCCCCCAAATCTGAAACTTGTCCTTCATCCTTTTAGATTTGACTCTGTCATCTCTCAATGCCTCATCTTGAAACTCCCTCACTTGTTTCATAACATCAGGCGTCATGATTATCTGGTAAGCCCTCACCCAAATTGGTTCTGATTGTCCCTTACAGCTAAGGGCGTCAGCGACCACATTGGCTTTGCCTGGATGATATGAATTTTGCAGTCATAATCCTTGATCAGTTCCAACCACCTCCTCTGCCTCAGTTGAGTTCCTTTTGTTCAAAGAAATACTTCAGACTTTTATGATCAGTGAAGATGGTGCACTTCACCCCATACAGGTAGTGCCTCCAAATCTTCAATGCAAACACCACCGTAGCCAACTCTAAATCATGGGTAGGATAATTAGCCTCGTGGAACTTTAATTTTCTAGAAGCATAGGCTATCACCTTCCCTCGTTACATCAACACGCAACCCAATCGTGCATACGAGGCATCCGAGAAGACTACCAGATCCTCGTTCCCTTAAGGTAACATCAAGACAGGGGCTTGAGTTAACCTCATCTTCAGTTCCAGGAAGGCGTTCTCCTGATCAGTACCCCATTCATACTTCACGTCTTTCCGGGTCAGCTTAGTCAAAGGAGAAGCTATCTTGGAGAAATCCTGGATAAACCTCCTATAGTAACCTGCCAGGCCTAAGAAACTACGAATCTCGGATGGCGTCTTTGGAGGTTCCCATTGCATCACCGCTTCAACCTTTGCAGGGTCCACCCTGATCCCCTCAGGATTAACCACATGACCCAGGAATTGAACTTCTCGAAGCCAAAGTACGCATTTAGAGAACTTAGCATATAACTTCTCACTTCTGAGCGTCTCCAATACTTCTTGAATATGATCGGCATGTTCATCTCACTTTCTGAATAAATCAAGATGTCGTCGATAAACACTATTACCGATTTATCCAACATCGGTCGACATACCCGATTCATGAGATCCATAAAAGCAGCTGGCGCGTTGGTTAAACCAAAGGACATGACGAGAAATTCGTAGTGTCCATAATGCGCATGGAACACTGTCTTTGGAATGTCTTGTTCTTTCACCTTCAGTTGGTGGTAACCAGACCGCATGTCTATCCTCGAAAACCAGCTGGCACCCTGAAGTTGATCAAACAGGTCGTCGGTCCTTGGTAACAGATACCGATTCTTTACGGTCAGCTTATTGAGCTCACGATAGTCAATGCACATCCGCATGCTACCATCTTTCTTCTTGACGAATAAAACCAGAGCACCCCATGGAGAGATACTCAGTCGGATGAAGCCTTTATCCAATAAATCTTGCAACTGGTCCCTGAGTTCTACCATCTCCGAAGGAGCTAATCGGTACGGTGCTTTGGCGACGGGTTGTGCTCCTGGTAGCAAATCAATCTGGAATTCGATTTCGCGGTCAGGCGGCACACCAGTCAGATCTTCAGGAAAGACGTCAGGAAACTCACGCACTACCGGCACGTCTGATAATTATGGCTCTGGTGCATCCACATCTTTTACATAGGCCAAGTAAGCGCTACACCCACATCTCAAGTACTTTTCAGCTGTGATCATCGACACGACTTTCGGTACACAGCACACCTTATCCCCACGAATCGTAAAAGAACTACCGTCGAGCGCTGTTAGACGAATTATCTTCTTACGACATACTATATTGGCTTCATAGCTAGCTAACCAATCCATGCCTAACACCACATCGAAACCTCCTAAGGCCATAACATGTAACCTAGCAGGGAACTTACAATCTTTTAACTCAATCAGGCAATCCTCAACCACCTAAGTTACCTTAGTGGACTTACCAATTGTTGTTTGTACATAGAAAGGCTCGTCTAACTTCCTACCCTTATCATGCAACAAACGACAAAAGGCAGCGGACACAAAACTCCTACTAGCACCATTATCAAAGAGCACAGAAGCATATTTATGGTCCACCAGAAACATACCTGAAACTACTTCTGGATCTGCCCTGGCGTCCTCACGAGTTATGTTGAATGCCCTCGCCTTCGCCTTCGAACCGTCACCCTTTCCCTTATCTCCAGCTCTAATCGTTCTCGATCCTCCTAATTTTCCTTTCTTGCAGTCCCTTTCCACATGTCCCATCTCGCCACACTGGTAACGCTTTACCGCCTTGCAGTCCCTGGCATAGTGGCCCTCGCCTCCACATTTGAAACATTTGCCCGTCCCAACTCTGCACTCCCCTGAATGACCCCTTCCACATTTTCTACACACACCTCCTTCACCTGAATTTCCTCGCCTCCCTGACTGATCCTCAACTCTCATCCTCTTCTCCCCAATCCTGAAGTTGTCACCTCCGAACCTCTTCCAATTCCCATTCTTGTTCCCACTCCATTTCTCCACCTTCTTCTGTACAGGCACTGGATCTCTCTCATCGTACAACCTCCCAGCTAAATCCACCACAGACCTAAACTTGCCTGGTCTGGCCGCAATCATATGCCTCCTGATATCCACGGGCAAACCCTGCATGTATCTCTTGATCTTCTTGGATGCAGGTGTCACCATGTCTGGCACAAGTCTTGCAAGTTCATTGAACTTGGAGGTATACTCTTAATGAGTTATGTTCCCAGCCTCCAAATTCAAGAACTTCTTCTCAATCTTGTCTAATTCTAGATGGGGACAATACTCCTCCAGCACCAACTCCCTCAACTCAGACCACTTCATTTTGGCTATCGATCGCTTTCCTTCAGCCTGGACAACATTGTCCCACCAGTATAACGCTAAGTCAACGAAAGAATGAGTGGCAAACTTAACTTTCTGATCTTCCTGGCACTCACTAATTTCCAGTACCGCTTCCATCTCTCTAAGCCAGTGATGAGCGGCAGTAGCATTGCCGTTACCGTCAAAGGTCGGGGCTTGCACCTTTGAAATGCCCCATAGTTGCACCCCTTAGTAGTCTCTCTCTCGGACTCCTCATCATTGTCATCATCATGGACTACCACCTTAGGGTTTGATGGCTCCTCTTCAGATTCCTCCGTCCTCCCGGTGGACTTTCCAGAATTCTTCTCATTTTCCTTTCCCTTCTTATCAGCTTTCTCTCCATCCTTGACTGCTTTGATCACCTCGGTCACCATTGAGGGTAGGACATTTTGCATGACATTGTAGACTTCGTTAGCGATAGCCTCCTTCACAGTGGATTTGAGGGTGGCTGATCCCTCCCCCTCCGAGTGACTATGGAGGTCTGACTCCTCGTGAACAGTCTCGGGAGCCTTAGCTTGGCTCCGGATGACACGTGGCTGAGTAGTACGCCCGCCACGAACACCTCCTCGGGTTGCCTTCCCAGATTTCCTACCAGCCATAACTAATTCCTATAAGATTCAAACACCAAAATGGTTATTCAAGATAATTGCTCAGATCATTATAAGTATTGTAAGTCCTTAATTACAGTGGCTAAGTGTGATTAACTACTTACCTTACCCTCATGTCCCAAGCAATCACTATCCTAACACATGTCAGTATTCAAATCTAGAAGCACATAAACACATAGCACAAGCACATAATCACAGTTTTACTTGAAAACTTTTACCTGATGGCACGTAGCTACTTGGATTGACATCCATCATTCGGTCCCATTTTCAGTTTAAGTTTAGGTTTTGAAAATAGTTTACCCAATTCTCTTAAACTTTGGCTATAATAACAACTTGTAAGGCCCCGTTCCCGGAAACCTCACAGTTGGTTAATCATAGCATAAAACCATTTTTAATAACCAAAACATTGCAGCGGAATTAAATAGACATTCATTTAAAACTTGGAAACCATATTGTACTCATACATTTGTCCTTTAATTGTAAATAAAACATAGTACTTGTTCTTAAGTTACAATAAAAGATTTTATAAACAGAAATGCCACCCACTGCCATCCAAGTAGCTTCCCACCTTGTGTCATCCCCAGCAACATCATTTACCTTCCAACTATTATGCATAAAAGTCAGCTTTGCTGAGTGAGTTCTAGTTTTAGATAAATAAGAAATTATAATTTTATCCTTCATATAATGACCACGCATAAATCATAATACATAACATTTCTTGCATCATAATAAGCATGTTTATTATCTTTCATTCTTTCATTATCTTTCATTTTCATCATAACTGAGATTGCACAAAGCAAGAGCTCCATGTTGATCGACAACGAATGTCGATCCCTGTCGGCACACATCATCATGGTAGCTAACCCCCGACAGTTGATCCACACTGCAAGGTTGTGAAGTCACTGGATCGGTAGACATCCGAGCATGTTCTTGACGGAAGGAGAAACAACCAAAAACCAAGAGACAATCAATAACACGAACTATAATAAAATGGTTTCATTGATAAAACCTAACGATTACAAGCTCGTTACAACATAAGAATCAAGACTCTT
Organism: Flaveria ramosissima; assembly: GCA_025215565.1. Taxonomy (NCBI): domain Eukaryota; kingdom Viridiplantae; phylum Streptophyta; class Magnoliopsida; order Asterales; family Asteraceae; genus Flaveria; species Flaveria ramosissima. Next base: position 20,374,971 of record CM046031.1, read on the forward strand.
GGCAAGGGGAGATCGAGCATGACCTCCCCTCTCATCCGGCAGCCCCTAGGCTCCGGGCAGACTCCCTCCCCAAACCCCTTATCTCTCTACACATTAAAACTGGTATATATAGGCCTCGGCCCATATTAGATGCGACTGGGCCCATTCGTGCGATTGGACCATGCGTATGGTTCAATCGTACGACTGAACCATGCGTATGGTTCAATCGTGCGACTGGACCATACTTATGGTTCAGTCTTACGAATGGCCAATTGCATCTCTCAGTCGCACGACTAGCCTATTAGCAAGGCTCAGTCGCACGACTGAGTTTCATTCGCATATGCTCCTGCGAATGACCCAGTTTCATGTTTTTACAACATATGAGGTGTATTACATTTAAGCCTATAGACTATTCGACAAGCGACGCCGACACACTATATATGACTATATATGCTCCAACAAATTCCCCCTTGGACGTTGCTTGCGAATAGTAGATAACACTCTTACACATCTTCAGTCAATCTTTGCTCTGGTTGTCAATAAGAATCAAACGAAAACATATTAGCCAACGTTGCCGATTCGTCAGGTTGCCCTACAATATCCCTGAAAATAATTTAGGCACAATCTAGCTTCGTTTACTTTGCACAGACACCATCATATCCAGCAAGACTTCCCATTGACTTGATTTTTCCAGATAATGACATGAACAGTTTGTCCATTGCTTCAATCTTCACACAGCTAACATGATTAACCTTAAACACTTGCAGAAATTCCCCTCACATTTAGCATATCCCAATATATAAACGTTGTGCTCTCTTGCGTCTTCATACGGTGTATTGGGCAAAAGGTAGAAGGTTCCAATCCACAGCTGACAATCTCAACCAAATCAGCATGCATGTAGATTCTTCATCGGAAACCGGCTCACATCATCACTTTCTGATTGCGTCTTCAATCTCTCTATACATGGATTCCCCCTAAGAATGAGAATCCTCTCTGTGCGGATAGATATAACTTGATTGGCCCATAAATAGTCAGATGCTCCTGACTACCCCACAAAATCAGCACCGACTGCTGACATCTTCTCTTCTCTCTTTAGTGTTCCAACTTAATTCACCTATTCTGGAAGTTCGAAGAATAATGGGGTATACATCGAACTTATTTGACAAAAGAATCTCAGGGTGAATGTGCTTTGCTCATCCTCAAATCTGTGCAAAAGGTAGTTCCAGACACCCTTTTTTTTTGGTCTGGAACACCATTCATCCGTATGACGTGGAGGACAAATATCACATTCATGTGAATGGATGATACGAATGATATATTCGTGAGACTGGTCATAAGACTGGTCCAGTAGCATGATTGTTCATAAGACTGGTCCAGTAGCATGACTTGTCATAAGACTGGTCCAGTAGCATGACTGGTCCAGTAGCATGACTGGTCATAAGACTGGTCCAGTCGCATTCCAGTCGTACGAATTGTCCATTAGCAGGTCCAGTCGTACGAATGGTCCATTAGCATGGTCCAGTCGCACGAATGGTCCATTAGCATGGTCCAGTCGCACGAATGGTCCATTAGCATGGTCCAGTCGCACGAATGGTCCATTATCATGGTCCAGTCGCAAGAATGGGTCTGCACGCAGATTTTCAGATCTGCAGCCGCCAAAGCTGCCAAAAACCCTAATTTGATGAATTTTACATGAACCGAAACAAAATAGACATCAGTAGATTCGTAAGGGTCATAGGAACGTGGTTTCGAGTTCGATTTTAACATAGAAACAACACACGTAACAAGATCTGAGCAAAACACAAAGAACACGAAGTGGGTTTAACGTCAAGAATCTGAAATAGATCTAGAAATCAAGAGCTCGGGTTGCTAGAATGATTGTTAGATCATTCCAGCAGTAACCGGCTCTGATACCAATTGTGAAGTCATTGGATCGGTAGACATCCGAGCATGTTCTTGACAGAAGGATAAACAACCAAAAACCAAGAGATAATCAATAACACGAACTATAATAAAATGGTTTCATTGATAAAACCTAACGATTACAAGCTCATTACAACATAAGAATCAAGACTCTTGGCAAGGGGAGATCGAGCATGACCTCCCCTCTCATCCGGTAGCCCCTAGGCTCCGGGCAGACTCCCTCCCCAAACCCCTTATCTCTCTACACATTAAAACTGGTATATATAGGCCTCGGCCCATCTTAGATGCGACTGGGCCCATTCGTGCGATTGGACCATGCGTATGGTTCAATCGTACGACTGAACCATGTGTATGGTTCAATCGTGCGACTGGACCATACTTATGGTTCAGTCTTACGAATGGCCAATTGCATCTCTCAGTCGCACGACTGGCCCATTAGCAAGGCTCAGTCGCACGACTGAGTTTCATTCGCATATGCTCCTGCGAATGACCCAGTTTCATGTGTTTACAACATATCAGGTGTATTACATTTAAGCCTAGACTATTCGACAAGTGACGGACACACTATATATGACTATATATGCTCCAACAAAGGTACATAGCCCGCTCATGAATACGGACCAATCATCATACATCAGACTCACGTAAGTGAAGTCGATCATAGTGCTTGCAACACTTTTCATCATCAAATGGGCCTGGGGTAACATTCATTAAGTTTCACTTTTCATTAATATCATCTTCCACTTTAATATATAATACTTTACAGATAAACAACACAACATATCAAGTACATGCCATCATAAAACATCACCGACCCGCTGCGAAACAGCGGGGGTTCGGGGGCGGCAGCCCCTGATAGTGGGGTCCTAGGGGCAGCAGCCCCTAGTGGGGTCCAAGGGGAAACGCCCCTATTAAAACCTCTTAAAATCTTGGTCATTTAAAAACGTATATTTAGTATGTATAATAGCCCCAAAACATGGAAAAACTTGTAAATAGGGGATCTAGAACTCCCCTGGATACCGTGAGTAACTTCTAAACTAGCTTTCTAAGCTAGGATCACACTACACAGCCTGCAGATAAGTTAACACTTAGTGGGGTTAATTTCTGCCTAAATTCGCTGCTAATTTTGCTGCCAGAAAAGCAGTTTCGCTGCCAGTTTCGCTATCAGTTTCGCTGCCAGTTTCGCTGACAATTTCACTGCCAGTTTCGCATGGCAGTTTCGCCTAACTTTCGTTGGAATTTCCATGGCTGTGAAATTACCTGCGAAACTATAGTTTCGCAGAAAACCCACAGTTTCGCAGCTTGAATATGCAATTTCGCTGGATGCATAGACAGTTTTGCAGATCGTATAAAAATTACGAACCAGCCCGTTTTTAACCCAAAATCGCACTTTTTACATCCAATCTCTTAGTTTATCAAACATGAGGCTATATCTAATCTTTATACATGTTTTCATAAGTAAAAATGTGACCTTTATGCGATTATTTGCAACTTTTCAAAACCCAAAACCCTAGAATCCGGGTTTGATCTACATAAGGGTTTAGAGGTCGATTCTTACCGGGATTTGTTGCTCCTTTTTTATGGTTTGATGCTCCAACACCCAGATCTTCAATCTCTTAACCTTTGAAGCTCTAAATCTTGAGTTTTCTTCACTTTCTCGCTCTACTTTCTCTCTCTACAAATTTGGGTGGCTAGGGCTGCAAATGAGGAAGATGAAGGCTGATTTGGTGGGTTAAAGGGTTGATTATTGGCCCTTAATCACTTAGGCTCTTGCCCATAAGCCTAATTTAGCCCATAACCCATTTTCTTCCTTTATTAAATACCCAATAATTAAGCCCATTATCCTTGATTACTCATTTTGACTTTTCAGGGTGTTACACCACGAGGGTTACGTGGTAACTTGGTTATGAAATCCATGGATATATGTTCCCATTTCCACATAGGGATTTCGGGTTGTTCAAGTAAACCACTCGGTCGTTGGTGTTCAGCTTTGACGCTTGCACAACATAAGACGCTATGTCTTTCTTCATTCTAGGCCACCAATATTGACTGCTCAGGTCCATGTACATCTTATCGGAGCCAGGATGAATAGAATATCGGGTTTGATGAGCTTCGTTCATGATGAAATGATGGAGATTGTCACGATTCGGGATCCAAAGTCGATTCAAGAAATACCACATGCCGTTCGGTTTTGTCTCCAGTTGTGACCGAACGTTAAACACCAAATCTTCATCTTTTCCTTCCTCGGTTAACGCTGCTTGTTGAGCCTCGCGAATGCATAATTCGAGATCACTATCAATCCTTATGTTTTGGTGCATGATAGTAGCTCGTTAACATCCACATGAATCTCAGTATCAAATTCTCCTAACGTGTCAAACCACTGCCTTCGATCTCGGATCTCTTGAAGCGAAACAGTCTTGTTGTGGATCTTGCGACTCAGCGCATCGGCAACAACATTCGTCTTTCCAGGGTGATGGCAGATGTCATAGTCGTAGTCGCTAATCAACTCGATCCAATGTCTTTGTCTCATGTTGAGATCCTTTTGATTGAACACATGTTGAAGACTCTTATGATCGGTGTAGACTATGCATTGCGTCCCATAAAAATAGTGCCGCCAGATCTTCAAAGCGAAAACCACAACACCAAGTTCAAGATCGTGGGTTGTGTAGTTCACTTCATGAACCTTCAATTGTCTCGACGCGTATGCTATGACTTTTCCTCGTTGCATGAGAACACAACCAAGACCTTGATTAAAGGCATCACAGTACACGGTAAAATCGCCGTTTCCATCGGGGAGTGTTAGAATAGGAGCGTTACACAAATTGCGTTTCAACGTCTCGAAAGCCTCTTCTTGTTTGGGTCCCCATTCAAAGAGTCGATTCTTTTGAGTTAGCGCTGTAAGTGGTTTTGCAATCTTCGAAAAGTTTTCGATGAATCTACGGTAATAACCCGCTAAACCCAGAAAAGATCGAACTTCGGTTAGGGTCGTGGGAATGCACCAGTTTTTCATGGCTTCTATTTTAGCAGGGTCGACGTGAATTCCTTGGCTATTCACCACATGACCTAAGAATTGGACCTCTTCCAGCCAAACACGCACTTGGAGAACTTGGCGTATAGTTGTTCCTTCTTTAAAAGTTCGAGAACTTGTCGCAAGTGCAACTCATGATTGGTTTTTGTCTTGGAATAGATAAGAATATCATCGATGAACACGATCACGAATTTGTCCAAATACGGTTTAAATACCCGATTCATGAGATCCATGAACACAGTAGGTGCATTGGTTAAACCAAAAAGCATAACCATGAACTCCTAATGTCCATATCGAGTATGGAAAGCGGTTTTTGGAATATCGTCATCGAGAACACATAGTTGATGATTTCCAGAACGTAGATCAATCTTCGAGAATTGCATAGCTCCTTGAAGTTGATCGAAGAGGTCATCGATTCAAGGAAGAGGATATCGGTTCTTGATAGTAAGCTTGTTGAGTTCCCGGTAGTCGATACACATACGAAAAGAACCATCTTTCTTCTTCACAAATAACACAGGTGCACCCCATGGTGAAGAGCTGGGACGAATGAAACCCTTATCGGTCAACTCTTGCAGTTGGCTAGCTAGTTCTTGCATTTTAAACGGTGCAAGATGATAAGGTTACTTAGCCACAGGGTTTGCACCAGGGATCAAGTCGATTTTGAACTCAACTTCTTGTACGGGAGGTAACCCACTAAGATCCTCGGGAAACACCTTGGAAAAATCTCACACAACAGGAATATCCTTCAGTTCTTTACCCTTGGCTTTCGTGTTGACTACATAAGCCATGAAGGCTACATAGTTTTTACTTAAGCACTTTCGAGCCTTGATGCAAGACATAAGTTTGAGTCTTTGAGATGATTTCTCCCCGAAGACTTTCATTGTATCACCCGATGGTAAAGGAATGTGAATGCACTTCTCAAAGCATATGATTTCCGCGTGTTGCTTGGCTAACCAATTCATGCCGATAATAACGTCAGAGCTTCCCATTTGTGTAACACCCCGGCCCCTCGTAATCACCAATATTGTCCGTTTTGCTCACTAAGAGCTCACAGATTTGTTTTTGGTTACCCAGGTGAAAACTTCCCAGGAGGTCACCCATCCTGGTACTACTCCCACCTGAGCACGCTTAACTGTGGAGTTTTTTAGGCTCCACAGCCAACTAAGCCCAAAACGCATTACTTATGAGCCAGGAATCTCTCCTGTCCACGGACAATGTGGGAGGTACGCCTCTAGGTGTTGCAATCACCCCCTATAAGGGACTCATCGCACTCGATGAGGTTTTGCCCCAACGTATATGTGGGAGGTTGCCATTAGGTGTTACAATCACCCCCCCTAGGGACTCATCGTCCTCAATGAGTTTCTGCCCCACATCCCGAATGGAACAGGAGTGGCTCTGATACCAATCTGTCACACCCTAACCTTGACGGCGGAAACGTCGAGGAGTGAGAGTTAAGATCGTTCACAGCCACATAACGCTATTATTAAATCCAAATATATTATTCATAAGTTTGAAAGGTACATTACAAGCATAAGTCTCAAATAAGAACACAATATAAGGAATATAACAAGCTCATTCATTAAGTTAACTAGGTCCATTCCTAGGTGTGAACAACTTCAAAAAATGGCAATCAAGCTTGAGTATTTCCTGAAATATATTAAAAATAAAGGGTCAACAATAATGTTGGTGAAATTTCCATAGTTTTCAATACATAAGTATATAAAAGATGGCAATTCACGTTGTATGTAAGGCCCCGTTCCTGGGACGCCTACAGTTGGTCATTCATCGCACTCAAAACATATAATTACATTTTTCCTTTCTTAAATAGTTGCAGCGGAAACATTAAAAACATAATTTCATTCCAACAAAATACTTTTCCACTTTAGTACAATCGTTCCCTTAACAATATCCTGTTACATTTATTACAAAAGCATTAAACATAATGGATGCCATCTAAAATACGCTGAGTAGCTGCCCCGTGCCATCCTCAGCAACATACCTGCCAACTGGAAACACATCAAAGTCAGCGTTGCTGAGTGAGTTCTAGTTTTATAATAAAACTTACTTTTCTTTCGTAAAACCGTTCTTTACTTTCTTTATAAACACATTCGTTACATACATGCATTCACACATCATACGTACATACAGATAATATCATTATTATCTTCGTCATTACGTTTGTTACATTCAGTCTTTATCATACATCATTATCTTTCACTTCTTTATAGATCCTGTCAGGCTTTACCCTCTTCATGGCACACAGCCACGATTGCTGAGGTCGAATGACAAGGATCCCATTTCATACATTATTAGGATCATTCGTTAATGTTCATCTCATACATTCATTCTTTCATTCATCTCTTGCTCATTACCCTTCATTACTCGAATCTTGTCTCATGCAATATCCCCGACTCATGCTCGAAAGCTGATGTTGTGCCGGGATCTGCTCACAAGTCCCCGACTCATGTCCGAAGACTGACACAACACCGGGATACGCGACAAAGATCTCACATGAGTCAATCACAGAGATTGAACTCCATCCGAGGCCGTTGCCACACAAAGTTGCTCACCTCATTAGCAATCTCAATGATTGCACGCTATCCGAGTCTTTTGCACCCATAGGGTTGCTCACCTCATTGCCCATCTTAATGATAGCGAGCTATCCGAGTCTTTTGCAACAACAAGGTTGCTCACCCCAAGGCAACATCACGATAGCACGTTACTCGAGTCTTTTGCAACGACAGGGTTGCTCACCTCATACATATGCATGGCCTTATGCTACACCCCCGGAGTTATGCGTAACCCGGGTAACCATCATACATTACACCCCCAACATTATGGGTACTACACCCCCACCGAAGTGGGTACATCACCCCCATAAACATGGGTACATCACCCCCATCAACATGGGTACATCATCGAAGGTCAGTCACGGAGACTGGAACCCTTGCGTGCACACTATAGGATAGCTGAACCTCTCACGGTTGAGTGTGGAAAATTCTGGGAAAACGTCAACGGTTGCTGTCATATTTCATTTCAGTTGGAAAATGCATTCAGATGTTTGGGCTAAGGCGTTAGAGCCGTGCACTTCACTTTGCTTTACTTACATACCTCACACTATTTCATTCATTAATGCATGCATTCATTCATTACGTTCCTCTTTTCTTTATCTTCCACTTTACGTTACATAATACTTTCATTTCATTGATTAACATTCAACGCAAAGCCATAGAAAGATAAACATACATAATAAGGAACATAAACATAAACATAAACATACGGCATCATCATCATGCGCATCAATCATACATCAGATCACACACATCATACATACGATGCAACAATTGCACCACCATGCCTAACATATCACATAACATCATACATATCATTATCATCTCCATCAACATCATCATCATAATCTCATCATCCTGCGTCACCTTATACCGTCCATGCCCATCACATCGCCGAGGAATTTCATCTTGGCTATCATCTCTGAACACTTAGGCGAATGGGCATCTATGCGAATGGACCCTATGCGAATGGACATCTATGCGAATGGACTCTCAGTCGCACAGCTTTCATGCGTATGGCCTTCAGTCGCATGACTTCAGGCGTATGGGCTTTAGTCGCATACTATTCATGCGAATGAACCACAGTCGCATGGCCTCCAGCGCATGGACGTCAATCGCATAACCTCTCAATCGCACAACCTCTCAATCGCATGACTCCCAAACACATGAACTTCAGTCGCATGACCATCATGTGTATGGACCTCAGTCGCATGGCAAACGTGCGCATGGACCTCAGTCGCACTTCAATCGGCCGAATGGCCTCCAGTCGCCCTCCAGTCGGTCGCCTAGCCCTAGCTGGTGCAGAATGCAGGTTGCTCGATTGCAGCCGCGGGTTTTCGACCTCCAACCCCTTCCAAACCTCTTTTAAGCTCAAATCAACCTTTCTAAAGGTTAGGGAAACATACCATGACCTCATACAAGCATAACCAAGCAAGAAATCAAGCCTCTAACGCATCATACACATACATACATGCATCAAAACGGGTCCTCACCCAAAAACTCGAAAATAGGTTTTTGGACGTGTTCCAGCTCCAAAATTAGTTGAAAACGTGTAAAAGAGGGGTCCTAGAACTCAGCTTAACGATCCCGTCGAATAGAGCTTCGATTTGACTCGCTCCACGTCGAATTCCACGCTCGAATCCACTCGAACCAACTTTTCTCCTCTTTTCCCCTTCTCTTCTCTTCTCCTCTCTTGGCTGAAAAATGGGGAGAATGGGAGTGTCTCCTCCCTTTTATACTCCCGTGCATCGAAGTTTCTCTCGTTGGCGGGTTTGGTCCCTCGACTTCGGACTTTATTTCTTTTTCTTCTTTCGTCGGCTTTAATATAAATTTCCGGGTGTTACAAGTCCACCCCCCTTAAATAGGTTTCGTCCCCGAAACCTGTTGTTCCTTGAACCATTGCTGGCAATACTGTCTCATCTCTTTTCCAGTCTCTCACCTGGGATTCAATCGCTCTACGTCGTTTATCAACATACGACTTCTGGTTTATCTCTGACTACTTCCCCCAGGGCTTTGATCCTTTCGAGCTTCTCAGTCGTTGCCTCAGTCACCTCAATATTTCCCAAACGTCGTTTGGTGCTTGGCCTTCACTTGTAGACAAGTAAGGCATCTACTCACTTACTCCATCATGTCACGCTTCATGCACCTTCCCGCCATTGCCATCGAAATCACCTTTGGAATCGTCGTGACTCAATCACCCTAAGCCATCACCGTGATCCCCTCAGGCGCTATCAACCGTATCATCTTTTTGCAACACATAGTGTTTGCTCCGTAGCCCGCCAAACAATCCACTCTTAGGGTTATATCGAATGGCGTATCTATATTCTTACCATTAACAAGCAATTTAGCATAGAAAGCAGCAGGAATAAAACTTTCACTAACGCCAACATTAAATAACACAAGCTAAGGATCTATTTACTAGGAACATACCTGACACAACATCGAATTCCGTCCTAGCTTCCTCCGATCTTCTTCACTCCCGAACCTTCAGCCCTTTGCTTCTTACAGTCCCTGCTCTTATGACCTTCCTCACCACAAGAATAACACTTTCCCATACCGCAGTTCTTCGCTACATGCCCGGTCTTTCCACATCGAAAGTAGGCATCAGTCCTCAATCTACATTCCCCGGGGTGCCTGTGTCCACACTTGTCACACCTTTCCGAACCCACATCATTTATGACCACACGCTAGTCATCCACCCGTGCGCCTTTGTTACTTGGAGCGGCTCCGCCGTGTCCCAATCGCTTCCCGTTCCAATCCCGATCACCATCTCCTTTCTTGCTACTTTCTGTCACCACCATCAATTTTTCATCGTATAATCTTCCCGCTAAATCAACCGCCGACCTAAACGTGCTCGGTCGGGTAGCAATCATGTGCCTACGAATGTCCGCTGGCAAGCCATGGATATACCTCTTGAAATTTCGTGAAAAGGGTGTCACCTGATCCGGCACCAGTCGTGCCATTTCGTTGAACTTGGTGGTGTATTGCTGATGCGTCATTGTTCCCGCCTCCAGCTGCAGGAACTCTCTTTCAACTTTATCCATCTCACGGTGAGGATAGAATTCCTCAATCACCAGCCTTTTCAATTCTGACCATCTCATCCTCCCGATGGCCCGACTACCCTCAACTTGGACTATGTTGTCCCACCAGCACAAGGCTGAGTCCACGAAAGAGTGGGTAGCAAACTTTACTTTCTGATCCTCTCGACACTCGCTGATATTTAGAACAGCTTCCATCTCCCTCACCCACCGGTGAGCAGCAGCAGCAGTGCCATTACCATCAAAAGTAGGGGGCTTGCATCGTGGAAATTCCCCATAGTTACAGCCTCGTGCCAAATCGAGCGCAGGCTCTTCCTCTTCTTCTTCCTCTTCGTCATCGGAGAGAACCGTTTCAGTCTCGGGTCGTCTCCTTTCGCCCGAAGGTCTACCCCTTTCTTTCCTCTCCTCATCTCTAACAGTCCTTATCACTTCGGTCACTACAGACGGTAGGATCGTCTGCAAGACCTGATGCACTTCCTCCACGACCGCCTCTCTCATCGAGGCCCTCTGATTAGCATTCTCATCACCGCCCTCAGGATGAGGGGTCACAGGTTCTTCATGAACTACCCTTTCGGCCCTTGACCTTCCTCTTGTGACCCGTGGATCAGCACCACGTCCACCGTCACCTCAACCACGAGAAGCTTTCGAAGATCTTCCACCGGCCATCCTCTAAACACACTGAAAGATTCAAACACTAACACAGTCATTCAAGGAACAGCTCAGTTTATGTCAAGTATAGTAAGTCCCTAATTACAGTGGCTAGTTGTGATTAGCCACTTACTTTACTCTTCATACCCCAAGCATTACCTGTCCTGACTACATCAGTATCTAAATCTACCAGCGACACATAAACTATATAACATGCGCACGTAATACCGGTTAACTTTACAAAATACCTGATGGCACGCAGCTACTCAGATTGGCATCTCATTCCCTTTCCGTCCCATTCTCAGTTTAAGATTAGGTTTTTGAAAATATTTACCCAATTCACTTAAACTTTGGCTCTGATACCAACTTGTAAGGCCCCGTTCCCGGGACGCCTACAGTTGGTCATTCATCGCACTCAAAACATATAATTACATTTTTCCTTTCTTAAATAGTTGCAGCGGAAACATTAAAAACATAATTTCATTCCAACAAAATACTTTTGCACTTTAGTACAATCGTTCCCTTAACAATATCCTGTTACATTTATTACAAAAGCATTAAACATAATGGATGCCATCCAAAATACGGTGAGTAGCCGCCCCGTGCCATCCTCAGCAACATACCTGCCAACTGGAAACACATCAAAGTCAGCGTTGCTGAGTGAGTTCTAGTTTTATAATAAAACTTACTTTTCTTTCGTAAAACCGTTCTTTACTTTCTTTATAAAGACATTCGTTACATACATGCGTTCACACATCATACGTACATAAAGATAATATCATTATTATCTTCTTGATTATGTTTGTTACATTCAGTCTTTATCATACATCATTATCTTTCACTTCTTTATAGATCCTGTCAGGCTTTACCCTCTTCATGGCACACAGCCACGATTGCTGAGGTCGAATGACAAGGATCCCATTTCATACATTATTAGGATCATTCGTTAACGTTTATTTTATACATTCATTCTTTCATTCATCTCTTGCTCATTACCCTTCATTACTCGAATCTTGTCTCATGCAATATCCCCGACTCATGCTCGAAAGCTGATGTTGTGCCGGGATCTGCTCACAAGTCCCCGACTCGTGTCCGAAGACTGACACAACACCGGGATACGCGACAAAGATCTCACATGAGTCAATCACATAGATTGAACTCCATCCGAGGCCGTTGCCACACAAAGTTGCTCACCTCATTAGCAATCTCAATGATTGCACGCTATCCGAGTCTTTTGCACCCATAGGGTTGCTCACCTCATTGCCCATCATAATGATAGCGAGCTATCCGAGTCTTTTGCAACAACAGGGTTGCTCACCCCAAGGCAACATCACGATAGCACGTTACTCGAGTCTTTTGCAACGACAGGGTTGCTCACCTCATACATATGCATGGCTTTATGCTACACCCCCGGAGTTATGCGTAACCCGGGTAACCATCATACATTACACCCCCAACATTATGGGTACTACACCCCCACCGAAGTGGGTACATCACCCCCATCAACATGGGTACATCACCCCCATCAACATGGGTACATCACCCCCATAAACATGGGTACATCACCCCCATCAACATGGGTACATCATCGAAGGTCAGTCACGGAGACTGGAACCCTTACGTGCACACTATAGGATAGTTGAACCTCTCACGGTTGAGCCTAAGGCGTTAGAGCCGTGCACTTCACTTCGCTTTACTTACATACCTCACACTATTTCATTCATTAATGCATGCATTCATTCATTACGTTCCTCTTTTCTTTATCTTCCACTTTACGTTATATAATACTTTCATTTCATTCATTAACATTCAACGCAAAGCCATAGAAAGATAAACATACATAATAAGGAACATAAACATAAACATACGGCATCATCATCAAGCGCATCAATCATACATCAGATCACACACATCATACATACGATGCAACAATTGCACCACCATGCCTAACATATCACATAACATCATACATATTATTATCATCTCCATCAACATCATCATCATAATCTCATCATCCTGCGTCACCTTATACCGTCCATGCCCATCACATCGCCGAGGAATTTTATCTCGGCTATCATCTCTGAACACTTAGCCGAATGGGCATCTATGCGAATGGACCCTATGCGAATGGACATCTATGTGAATGGACTCTCAGTCGCACAGCTTTCATGCGTATGGCCTTCAGTCGCATGACTTCAGGCGTTTGGGCTTCAGTCGCATACTCTTCATGCGAATAAACCTCAGTCGCATGGCCTCCAGGCGCATGGACTTCAGTCGCATAACCTTCGTGCGAATGAACCTCAGTCGCACAACCTCTCAATCGCATGACTCCCAAACACATGAACTTCAGTCGCATGACCATCATGCGTATGGACCTCAGTCGCATGGCAAACGTGCGCATGGACCTCAGTCGCACTTCAATCGGCCGAATGGCCTCCAGTCGCCCTCCAGTCGCTCGCCTAGCCCTAGCTGGTGCAGAATGCAGGTTGCTCGACTCTTCCAAACCTCTTTTAAGCTCAAATCAACCCTTCTAAAGGTTAGGGAAACATACCATGACCTCATACAAGCATAACCAAGCAAGAAATCAAGCCTCTAACGCATCATACACATACATACATGCATCAAAACGGGTCCTCACCCAAAAACTCAAAAATAGGTTTTTGGACGTGTTCCAGCCCCAAAATCAGTTGAAAACGTGTAAAAGAGGGATCCTAGAACTCACCTTAACGATCCCGTCGAATAGAGCTTCGATTTGACTCGCTCCACGTCGAATTCCACGCTCGAATCCACTCGAACCAACTTTTCTCCTCTTTTCCCCTTCTCTTTTCTTCTCCTCTCTTGGCTGAAAAATGGGGAGAATGGGAGTGTCTCCTCCCTTTTATACTCCCATGCATCAAAGTTTCTCTCGTTGGCGGGTTTGGTCCCTCGACTTCGGACTTTATTTCTTTTTCTTCTTTCGTCGGCTTCAATATAAATTTCCGGGTGTTACATTGTAAGTTAGAGAACAAAGTAAACTAGGGATGTAAGAAAGAATGCACAATCAAACCTCGACAAAGTTTTACAAGTCTCAAACGTTTACAAGTATATACGATTAGCTAAGTGTACTTGGATCAACCAAGCAGGCTTGTCTGGCCCATAGATCTATGACGTCGCTAGGCTAGCAATAGTTAATGATTGTACATATATTCGACATTACATGGTAGCCATAAAGTTCAACTAACCACAACATACAAGTAAATTGCCATAGGTTTACAAGAATCAAACGTGTTTACAAGTGCAAAGTTTATAATGTAACATGTTTCACCCCAAAAGTGTAAAAATATAAAAAGGGGTATAGAAATACTCACTTGATAATTAAAGTACAGGAATGGTGATTATTAAGAAATGTAATAAGCAGTGATCCAATGTAGTTCTTCACAAGGCACCTAAAATTATATATATATAGCCCAAGTTTTAAATTTAATAACAAGATGAATGTTTTATCGCGAACTAGGGTTTCGATAGGAATTTGGAGTTTATTTTTATTAATAAATACAGTTAGTTATCGAACTCATAAATATATATTTTAAAGCAATGAAAGGAACTTAACTAATCTTTTTTTATTGTTTTGTGACATTAAATGATAAAATGTAAATAAAGTTTTGTAATTAACCTAATTAATCTATAATTAGGGATAACGTAATGACCGATAATATTTTAGTGATTTCAACTATAAGGTATACACACACACACACACACACACACATATATATATATATATATATATATATATATATATATATATATATATATATATATTTATATGTGTGTACATTTATATATGTACATATTTTTAAACATAAAAATAAACTAGTTATAACCATTGTTAGTACTTTTTTTATATAAAAATATTAAGATGTTTAAAAAAATAAATTTATAAAAATTTAACAAAGTGATTTAAAAATAAATTTTGTTTATAAAATTATTTTTAATAATTTTTCAGAATTTTTATATATTTTTTGAAGGCTAAAAAGCCTTAAAAAAATTTAATGGAGGTAGCCGGGTTCGAACCCGGGACCTCAGGCGTAGTATGCATGCGTGCTACCAGTGGACTAGGGGCCTTGGCCGTGCTAAGATCCAGTCCTAAAATTTTATAAACACAATCACATGGAAAACCCCCAAATCCAAGAACCCTAATTTGTTCCTGGTTCAAATTGAACATCAATTCGATGTTGTTAACCGAATCAACCATGGGGCTTTTGTTCCCCATGCTTAATCGAACCTAACTATATAATTGGCTTACATGATTTTGTTCGAGTACGATGAGCAAGCAACGAGAACTGTCGCGACCCAATCATTGATTCGTTTGATACGCAATTGATGATGAAATAGAGTATAAGCTGTGCGTAGTTTCAAAGGGTTGTGTTCTTCGAAAACCCCCAATCAATCGTGTCTCTAAGTGTGCAAAATGCGGGGTTCGACCCGATTGCAGGTCGTGATGAAAATGGAACTTGTTTGGGATGTTTGGTTGTGTTTCAGATGAAATTAGATTGCGTAGAAGTTTAGTTACAGTTAAACGATCATGTAAGTGTGATTAATTTGATTATTATTGTGCGTTAATACCTGAACGGCTATATGATTAAGGTTTCCGGTTACGCGATGGTTCGAGTTGTAACCGGTGCTTTAATCACATCTAATACATGCATTCAAGCTCGAAATAAGTATACGAAAGAGTTTGGATCGGTTCGTAATCGGGTTCGAAGGATTTCAGTGGGTTTTGGCTCACCGGAGCTTGCCGGAAAAATGGCCGGACCGGCGGTCGACAGGGAAAAATAGGGGAAAATTGGGTTTATATTTAATTTACACTTTCACCCCTTGTAGTTTGGTTTGTTTCTTATTTTATGCAAATATTTTCTTTTAAAGTTTATTAAATTGACAAAATAACCCCCTTAACTTTCTTAATTTAAGTTTTAAATAGTTTCAAGTTTAATAACTCTTATAGGTTGATATTATTAATAACAATATTTTTATTGTTGTTGTTATTATGACCATTGTTATTATTATTTTTAGTACTATTACTAATTAGGTTTCATTTAATAATTAAGATTATTAGTTTGCAAAAATAAAGAATTAAAACCAAACTAGGAAATAAACATAAACAACCCATGAGTTCCATATTTGACAACAATGGTCCCTACAAGAATAAACGATGCTAACTTTTAGTTAACCAAAAATATAGGATGTTACAGTCTCCCCAACTTAAAAGAATTTCGTCCCGAAATTAAAAATAAAACTTAAACGAACAGGAGACTTATGATGAAAGATAAGTGTACTAACGGACTGTGGTTGGCGTTTGATTACGGGTGAGATGCTTCACTTTGCGAATTATGGAATTTTACATGATGCATTCAAATTTGAACTCTTCTAGTGGAATGCGAAAATTATCATTGACAAGCTAACTCTCTGAGATTTGACACATGAAACGTTGAAAAACAATGAGTTCCTGAGGTATATTAGACTTATAAGTCACACTTCTCCCATCATCTGGAATGAAATTGTGTAATAAAGTAACGTCTTGAAACCAATAAGAAAAAAAATAATATCCCGTAATTGTATGAAAGTTTGACCGTCAGAATTTAAGAATCCCAAGTGCCACTATATAATGACACAAGCTTAAGGCATATCTTGTGAATACGTATCGCTCCTCCGGTTAAACCGTCAGGTTAAGAATGATACGATATGCCGAGATTTTGAGCTGGGTTCCCAAAGATGATTAGAGGCATTGCTAATAACAGAAAGTGATTTGATCATTAGAATTAACGATCGATGTTTAACGACACACCACGATAACCGACTATTTGAGGTAAGTACGAGTCAATTTCTCGACTCGTTATCTCACATGAGTCAATATGAAATGCGTGAAAGTAGCCAATCGGTCAATAATGCACAAAATGACATCCAGAAATACAAGGCAATTTGAACATATACCAAGCTACGTCAACATTTCCTTTATGCCGAACCATGAATACCAATCGCGGAAATTCATGATCCTTTTTGTCTACATCGGAATGAATGTAATAGCAAGTCTTGTGAGTCGCAATCAAGATAGAGATTTAGATATTTTCAAGATTAGGAGTTCAAGGTTATCTAAAATAATGGGCATTGCATTTTTAATTATGGGTAAAGAGTTAAACAAAGACGTCGTTCATGATCGGATTGGAATTTAAATAATTCAGAATATCAACGATAAAGGTTATGGCAAATAGTTTTCCAAGTACGGCTTGCACACGCGGTTCATCAAACCCATGAACACAACCATACATTGCTATAACCAGAAAGCCATGGCATAAATTTATAATAACTTTATATTGTACAAAAGATTGTTTTAGAAGTGTTATCATCGTGCAATTAGGTTTTAATGATAACTCAGAATGAAGGTCGATAAAAAGTTTCCATAAAGCTAGATCAAACGTCAAAATGAAACATAAAAGCGTGAGAGAAGAAATCGATTTAAAATCTAAATGTTCCAGGCTTGGAACTAGGATTACCCTAAAGTAACAACGACCCCTTGTGAGTTCAAGATTCATGCTTTAGCTTGACTGGCTGGAACACTATCGTCAATAAATCAGATAACGGTGTTCACCATTCAAGTTATTACATGTTTCTTGTCAATTGAAGTCTTAAAACCTTGGTAAGTTTGAGATCAAGAAATGGGAATACTCACCAAGATGCGGTTATCACTCCTAGCTTGGTGGTGTATTTCCCAAAGTATGACTCTTAACTACCAAACGAGAGCTTGATCCTAACTCATTGTTGAGGATCCATAAGAATAAAATGAGGTAACTTACCATTAAGGTAAGGATAATCACTCCTATCTTAACAGTGAAGTTTTATAGAAACAAAATATAGCAAAATGAAAAGTTTCATCAAAGAACGGAATTCACTCCTACTGATGGGGTCATTTCATTTGAGGAAAATACCATCCATAAAATTTTAAACGGGTGAAACTATCATCAAGGTATGGATTTCACGCCTATCTTGATGATTGAATTTCATAATAACAAGAAAACAATCGAGAATTGACCTTTGTCACCAAAGTACGGGATTCAATCCTATTTTGGTGGGGTCATTTCATTCGTGAAATACGAGTTCCAAAGAAAAATGATTGAAATCTGTCCTCAAAACAAGGAAATCACCCCGATTCAGAGGATGGGATTTCATAAAACACACAATACAAAAATTGAAAACCATCATCAAGATACGAAATTTTACTCCTATTTTAAGGAGGTAATTCCATTTGTAAAATACGAATTCATAAAAACAAAAAGGAGAAAATCGTCATCAAGGTATGAGATTCACTTCTGTCTTGTCGATAAGATTTCATAAGAACAGTGATAGCGAATGGAAAGTCATCACCAAAGTAAGGGAGTCACCCCTATTTTGATGAGATAGAATCATTTAGGGGATACGAGTGTCCTTAGTCATAGGTTGACTTGCGGACTCTTGCATTGCCTACGATGCAAAACGGTTTGAAGTTTTTATAAAGCTCGACTTAGCAAACGAAGAGAATATC
This sequence comes from Flaveria ramosissima, assembly GCA_025215565.1. Lineage (NCBI taxonomy): Eukaryota > Viridiplantae > Streptophyta > Magnoliopsida > Asterales > Asteraceae > Flaveria > Flaveria ramosissima. Next base: position 20,393,709 of record CM046031.1, read on the forward strand.
AGCTAGAAATTCAGAAACTTCAAATTACAACAATGTAACATTAACGGGAAAAGGAAATCATGCTTGCTAGGATTAAGGTTAAAGTTCGGGATAACGGAGTTAATTGTGTTAGGTTCTCAAATCTTGAATGGTTTAAGTCAGGGAAACAAGATCAATGACGGAAATGATTCAACACAATAAGAGATGTAAACGTTCGGTTCAAAATAAAAGGGAAATGCATTGACTTCTCAAAGTGTTACGTCAACCACAACTTTACGGTAGACACGCGTACCTATAAGCGAACACCCATCTCATAAGTTCCAGGTCAAATAAACGGATCCAACGGTCGAAACAAATTTATGTGTATACCTTGCATAGACAAGGTATCCCGGGATGCAGGTATTCCACCTTTCGGCATTGCATGATTTCAGTTATGGGACACACTTTAAGGACATTTGAAAACCCTAAGTAACAATTTTAAGTTTTTTATAAAAAAACCATTCGGTTTAGACGACCAATATCTTTGGATATATTAAGATTCATGTACACGTTGGTCAAGGTATGAAGATAGTTACATAAGGCGCACAACGTATAACGTTGTTTAAACGTAGGAATTGAGGAGTATAACGAGTTCAATATTAACGGGAACATTCTGTAAGATAGGAATGAGAAGATATTAGAGTTTCGATGGTAAACCAGACCAAGGAATCAAGGATTTTTGATATTTTAAATATAAACCGGATGGTTCCATTTGGTAACGCATCACCATTTGGAAACGTTGACACGTCAAGGTAAATTGACCCATTTGCCTTAGAAACTTGTGTATGTTGACCATAGTTTATCACTCATCCCAGAAATCCCCAGGTAAGCATAACTAGTCCCGTAGGATTTATGCGAAATGGTTACCTTAGCCCGAAGGCCTTTTTCCAAGAAATCCAAAATACAGGTGTCTATGTGTCACACAATATTTCTTAGGTTCATGGAATCAAAATCTTGATGAGATTTATATAGATTAGACATAACGTCTAAAGATCCAAGTCATAAGCATAAGCATAAGATTCCATGTGTCGTCGAAAATAAGATTAAGAGGTTTCATGTTCAGGGAGTGTCAAAGTGTCAAAGTTAAGTTTAAGGAGACAAGTAACAATGTTTAGGCAATCATATGCTAAGGCATCAAATTGCACATAAGAGGGCATAGCATTATGTAGCATGGAAACTATATAATTACAATATAGAATTATGATTCTATAAGGTTCATGCATACTATAGTCTAGGTCACCATTCCTAATAACCGAAATCCCTATAGTTATGGGCTCTGATACCACTCTGTAACACCCCAACCCCTCGTAATCACCAATATTGTCCGCTTTGCTCACTAAGAGCTCATGGATTTGTTTTTGGTTACCCAGGTGAAAACTTCCCAGGGGGTCACCCATCCTGGTACTACTCCCACCTGAGCACGCTTAACTGTGGAGTTTTTTAGGCTCCACAGCCAACTAATCCCAAAACGCGTCGGTGATTTACGAGGCAGATCATTACTTATGAGCCAGGATTCTCTCCTGTCCACGGATAATGTGGGAGAACTGTCGTGACCCAATCCTTGATTCGTTGATACGCAATTGATGACGAAACCCAAATTAAAGCTGTGCGTAGTTTCAAAGGGTTGTGTTTTTCGAAAACCCCCAATCAATCGTGTCTCTAAGTGTGCAAAATGCGGGGTTCGACCCGATTGCAGGTCGTGATGAAAATGGAACTTGTTTGGGATGTTTGGTTGTGTTTTAGATGAAATTGGATTGCGTAGAAGTTTAGTTACAGTTAAACGATCGTGTTATTAGTTACAGTTAAACGATCGTGTTATTGGCCATTGCTATTTTCCCCATGAGAATTGTTGTCACCACCACTATTGTTTCCATTGGTGTTGTTGTTGTTATTGGCCATTAAGGTGCTGCTAAGTTCAGCAACCATTGACGGGAGCACAACAGCCATTTGCCGGGCGATCATTGCAGCGAGTTTACGATCGGAACTTCCACGCTTTCTATGGTGACGAGACATGCTGGATACAAAATGAGTTAGTCACGGGAATGGGGATATAAAAGGACAGTAATTAAACAAGGATAAATCAAGAGTTGTAAAGCACAAGGAATGGTTCCATTTGGTAACGCATTACCATTTGGAAACGTTGACTCGTCAAGGTGAATTGACTCATTTGCCTTAGAAACTTGTGTGTGTTGACCATAGTTTATAACTTATCCCAGAAATCCCCGGGTAAGCATAACTAGTCCCGTGGGATTTATGCGAAATGCTTACCTTAGCCCGAAGGCTTTTTGCCAGGAAATCCAGAATACAGGTGTCTATGTATCACACAATATTTCTTAGGTTCATAGAATCAAAACCTTGATGAGATTTGTATAGATTAGACATAAAGTCTAAAGATTTAAACCATAGATATAAAGCATACGAACCCACGTGTCGTCGAGAATAAGTTTAAGAAGTTTCATTCGTCCGTGAAAATTAAAGAGTCACGAATAAGTTTAGGGGAGACAAGCAATAAAGTTTAACCAGTTACAAGGCAATCCTATTCTAAGGCATCAAGTTGCACATAAGTAGGCATAGCATCATGTAGCGTGTAAACAATATATATATTTACAAAAATATAAATATTATTCTATAAGGTTCATGCATAAAGTATAGTCTAGGTCACAATTTCTAATAACCTAAATCCCTATATTTATGGGCTTTGATATCAATCTGTCACACCCCAACCTTGACGGCGGAAACGTCAAGATGTGAGGGTTAAGATTGTTCACAGCCACATAACGCTATCATTTAATCCAAATATTATTATCATAAGTTTCAAATGTAAATTACAAACATAAGTCTCAAATAGGAAAACAAACATAACATAAGATGAAATAATTCAAGACAATTCATTTATTAATCTAGCTCCAATCCTAGATGTGAGTAAACTTCAAAGATGGCATCAAACTTGAGTGTTTCCTGAAACGTATTAAAAATAAAGGGGTCAACATAACGTTGGTGAGTTTTCCATAGTTTTCATACTTACATATATAAAAGATGGCAATTCATGTCATAGGTTAGTGAGAAAGTAACTAGGGATGTATGACAAATGTAACAATCAAACCTTGACAGATTACAAGATTAAACGATTAGCTAAGTGTATTTGGATTAACCAAGCAGACTTGTCAGGCCCATAGATCTACGATGTCGCCAGGCTAGCAATAGTTAATGATTGTACATATAATAGTCATCACATGGTAATTACTAAAGTTCAACTAACCACAACAAACAAGGTGAATTGCCCAAGTGTTAACAAGATTCAAACGAGATTATAAGTGCAATAATTATATAGTAACATGTTTCACCCCAAAGTGTAAAATTAAGCAAAAGGTGTCACACCCCGAAAACCGCAGCGGAAGGTCGCGTGACGTGGTGGTAACGGAAGTTGGAATTGACCCAACTTTTATAGTCAAACGTATTCAAAGATAACGTTAGTCATGGAAACCATATATTAACATCATATAAGTACTTTGTTAACCAACATTTAACGTTTCAGTAGTAACACATAATACTACTTTTATTACACAAACTTAATTTTATTTAAAAACGTTTGTAACGTTTGACCCTCCAAAGACAAAGTTATCCATATAGAGCTCACCTATAACCCTGAAAAGCATGAAGGGTAATAAAGTCAACATAAAGTTGGTGAGCTTTCGGGGTTTTGTAATCTTGCAAACATTCATTTTAAAAATAATATGATGAAACAAGGCATAATATATTCCACATAGACTAGCTAGGTACTATGATAATTTAGGTCATAAGCCCATAATCAAACCAAGAAACACGCCATTGCCCCACAATTATCCAGACATATAAACTCCCTCGCCTCAACCTGACCAGCGCGACTGGTCGCGAGAGCGGGCCATTCTAACCCGATAGATCTACCAATATATTTTGTGGCCTCACCCCTGAGGTTAATGATTATAGGGGGATTTAGGGCTCAATAGTATATATATCCATACTACTGACCCAAACTTATACCCTCATAATATATATTATCATGTTTAACCCATCATATATTTTAAAGTATCATTTCATGCTTTTCCCCCAAAACAATTAAAATAGTATTTAAAATGGGGCCGAAGAACTCACTTTGAGTGCGATTTTCAAAATGAACCAATGTGCTACGCTTTCAATAGTAAAATCCCTAATCATGAGCATTATGGTCAATACATGATGATTTATGCTTACGAATGCATTTCACCCATTTTATTTGGTTGTTTTAAAATGGCATGTTTTTATTATTTAGAAATGTAAATTTTTAAAAAAAACTATTATTTTTCTTATTAGGGTTACATATCCTCTCACTATTATTTATACTTTGCTCATATACTAAATGTCTTATGTCTTTACTATTCTGTTTGTGAATTTTGCATTTACAACTTATATTTAATTAGTGATTTTCTAATTTGAGCGTCTTGTGCTATAAACTATAATTTTTCCAATCTTATCTTATATATATTAGTCTTTATTCAAAGCTTTGATTAATAACTTGTTACTAATAATTTTTATGTCGAAAAGTCCTATTTTACCTTTTTATAAAATAATTCTTTTTTTGATTATTAATACATATAATATTTTATCAACATATAACTTATTAATTTGTTGTCTAATATATATATATATATATATATATATATATATATATATATATATATATATATATTTTCTTTTATTAGTCATGACTTGTCCAAGGTATGTTTTATTCTTAGTCTTGTATGGATATATTTTTATAAGGTTTTTGAAGTCTCAATCGTCGTCTTAGTCAAGTTCGTTAGTCATGGTGTCCTTTTGGTATTTTGTTTGATCATAATTCCTAGTTTCAAAATTTATTAGTAGATTTTTATCTAATGAAGTCCTTCAATTGAGTCCAAGTGTCTTTACTTTAACTTAGTCATTCTTCAATATTATTTTCTTAGCAATGTCACCCAAAATCTTTAACCTAATTATTATTCTAAGTTGCCATACTAACAATAACCCTCATCCAATAAACTTTACCTAATGTTCTTACCAAGGCCAAAATTCATCATTCTTCCAATCTATATGATTATACATACATACATACACGATATATACATACATACATACATTTTTCCACCTAGATCTCTTATGTAACATGATTTCATCAACTAATCATCCTTTAACAATCCATTTTCAGATTCATCAAACCATTATAAGAACCATTTTGTAAACAAAATCATCAAAACAACCATTTCATACAATCCTTAAATGGGTGAACTAGGGTTCATCAAGATCCTTATCTTGATCATCCATGCATGAACATATATACATTATCTAATCTAATATACCTTTGATAACACTAGATGGAACTCTTAACACAATGCAAGCACGATCCTCGATTCTTTGATGAACACTTCGGGTTCTATACCAAGTTCCAAACTAGAGTTCCTTAGTGGAAATGTAAGTGAAGGTCACTAATGGTGGTGTTTGCGGTCACCGAAAGAGAAAGGAAAGGGGTTTCAAGTTGGCGTCGGGTGAGGGTGGTGGCGGTGATGGCGTCGGGTGTTGGTGACGGCGGTGGTGGTGTCGGGTGTTGGTGGTGATGATGGTGGTGTCGGGTGTAGGTGATGGCGGTTGTGGTGTCGGGTGTGAGTGGTGGTGCCGGTGGTGTCGGGTGTGGGTGGTGGTCGCGGCGGTAGATGGTGTCGGGTGTGGGGGTGGTGGTCGCGGCGGTTGGTGGTGAAGGTGGCGGCGGGCGGCAGGTGGCCGGCAGCGGGAGGTGGCCGGCGGAGAGGGGGGGCGGCCGATGGGGAGCTGGGGTGATGGTTTGTGTGTGTGTGTGTGGAAGATGGAGAGAGTTGAGGAGATGAAGAGTTGTGTGTGTGTGTGTGTGAGGGATTTAAACATATTTAGGAGGGTGTGTTGTCTTGCATGCAAGACTTCATAATCCTTCTTGGATTTGTTAGTAATTATTAATATTATTATTATAATTATTATTATTATTATTATTATTATTGTTATTATTATTATTATTATTATTATTATTCAAGCAATTGTTAAATAATTACAAGGTTTGTTAAAACGTTAACGCAGGGTTTCCGATTAATCAGACATAATAATTAAATAATCATAAATTCATTATTGCGAATGGTTTCGAGTGTTGACCTGATTTGACCGGGTGTCACAGTCTCCCCTCGTTTAAGAAATTTCGACCCGATATTTACGTTGTTGAACCTGAGTCAATTCTGGTTTTGAACAGGTTAGGGTACTTTTGTTGCATTTCATCTTGGCATTTCCATGTAAATTCAGGTCCTCTTCTAGAGTTCCGTCGAACTTTAACTAATTTGATTTGTTTCCGTCTGAGTTTCTGAGTTTTCCAATCTAAGACCTCTATTGGCTCTTCGATGAAGTGAAGTTTGTCGTTGATACAAACTTCGTCTGGAGGAATAACTAGAGATTCATCCGTCATGCATTTCCTTAAATTAGATACGTGAAATACATTGTGCATATTACCAAGTTCCTCTGGTAATCTGAGTCGGTATGCAACCTTCCCAATCCGTTCCAGGATTTCAAAGGGTCCTATGAATCGTGGACTTAGCTTCCCTCTTTTACCAAATCTCATAATTCCCTTCCATGGAGATACCTTCAAGAACACTCTATCGCCGACCGTGAATTCTAATGGCTTTCTTCGGTTATCTGCATAACTCTTTTGCCGACTATTAGCAACTTCTAGCCTCTTTCTGATCTGAACAATCTTATCTGTTGTCTCTTGTATAATTTCTGGTCCTGTTAATTGTCTTTCTCCAATGTCGGTCCAACATAACGGCGATCGACACTTCCTTCCGTACAGTGCTTCGAATGGAGCGGCCTTGATGCTGGTGTGATAACTATTATTATAGGAAAACTCAGCTAATGGTAGATGAGTATCCCAATTTCCACCAAAATCAATCACACATGCTCTTAATAGATCTTCCAGAGTCTGAATAGTTCTCTCGCTCTGTCCGTCTGTTTGTGGGTGATAAGCCGTGCTCATATCTAGTCGGGTACCCATGGCTTCCTGTAAGGTTTGCCAAAATCTAGAGGTGAATCGACTATCCCTATCTGATATGATTGAGACTGGTACACCGTGGCGTGACACTACTTCTTTGATGTATAAGCTTCCCAATTTGTTCATACTGTAGGTCTCCTTCATCGGTAGGAAATGTGTAGATTTCGTTAGTCGATCAACAATTACCCAAATGGTATCGTAACCACTTGTTGTCCTGGGTAATTTTGTCACAAAATCCATGGCAATGCATTCCCATTTCCATTTCGGAATTTCCGGCTGTTGTAGAAGTCCCGATGGTTTCTGGTATTCTGCCTTTACTTTGGAGCAAGTCATGCATTGGTTAACATATGAAGCTATGTCTCCCTTCATGTTAGGCCACCAGAAAAATTCCTTCACATCATGATACATTTTGTCGATTCCTGGGTGAATCGAATACCTTGATTTGTGTGCCTCATCAAGAATTACTTTGCGTATCTCTCCATACTTAGGAACCCATATTCTATTTGCAAAACGCATCATTTTATCAGAGTCTATTGTTATTCCTTGACCATTCCTCGCAGACCTTCACTTTCCAAGTTTTCATCCTTCAATGCTTCGAGTTGAGCATTGCGAATTTGGTTAGTAAGGTTCGAGTATATGGTAAGTTTTAACGCTCGCACTCGTAGCGGCTTTTCCCTTTCTTTCCTACTAAGTGCATCTGCCACAACATTTGCCTTGCCTGGGTGATATCGAATATCGCAGTCATAATCATTTAACAGCTCCACCCAGCGGCGCTGTCTCATATTTAAATCATTTTGATTAAAAATATGTTGCAGACTCTTATGATCCGTATATATGGCACATTTGGTCCCATACAAATAATGTCTCCATATTTTAAGAGCGAAAACAACAGCTCCCAATTCTAGGTCATGAGTGGTGTAATTCTTTTAATGCACTTTTAATTGTCTTGATGCATAAGCGATGACTTTATCTTTCTGCATCAATACACATCCAAGACCTAATCGTGAGGCATCACAATACACTATAAATCCCTCTGTTCCATTTGGTAGAGACAGTATGGGTGCACTGCACAACTTCTGCTTTAGTAATTGAAAAGATCTTTCTTGATCTTCGCCCCACACGTAATTCTTATCCTTGCGAGTAAATAGGGTCAAGGGTTGGGCTATCTTCGAAAAGTTTTCTATAAACCTACGGTAATAACCAGCTAACCCTAGGAATTGTCGTACTTCCGTTGGAGATTTGGGGGCTTCCCAGTTCCTAATTGCTTCAATCTTGGTTGGATCCACGTGGATACCCTTTTCGTTAATAATGTGTCTGAGAAATCGAACTTCTCGAAGCCAAAATTCACATTTTGAGAATTTTGCGTACAGCTTTTCTTCCTTTAAAACGTTTAGGATTAGCCTGAGATGTTGCTCATGTTCTTCCTTGGATTGTGAGTATATCAAAATATCATCAATGAATACTATCACAAACTTGTCCAAGTAGGGCTTACAAACCCTATTCATAAGATCCATGAATATAGCAGGTGCGTTGGTCAATCCAAACGGCATTACTAGAAATTCATAATGACCGTAACGTGTTCTAAAAGCCGTTTTTGGAACATCCTCTTCTGCTATCAACAGTTGGTGATATCCTGATCGTAAATCTATCTTTGAGTAGTAGCTGGATCCTTGCAATTGATCGAACAAATCATCAATTCTTGGTAGTGGGTATCGATTTTTAATGGTGAGTTTGTTTAATTCTCGATAATCGGTACACATTCTGAATGATCCGTCTTTCTTTTTGACGAATAGCACTAGTGCTCCCCATGGAGAAAAACTTGGTCGAATGAATCCTTTGTCTAATAATTCCTGCAGTTGTTTTGACAACTCCTGCGTTTCAGAAGGTGCCAGTCGATATGGTGATCGTGCTACTGGTGCAGCTCCGGGTATGAAATCAATTCGAAATTTGATCTGTCTTTGTGGAGGTAACCCTGGCAAATCTTCGGGAAATACCTCTGGGTATTCTCGTACAATGGGAATGTCTTCAATTCTTTGCTCCTCATTTTTAGTGTCAATGGCTTTTACTAGAAAGGCGGGATATCCTTCATTCAAGTATCCATAAGTTTTCATGACACTTATAATTTTAAAGGAGGGTTTTCCTTTTTCTCCTTGTATGATTAGGAGCTCTCCACTAGGAGTTGGCAATCGGATGATTTTCTCAAAACATACTATTTCAGCATGATTTCGAGAGAGCCAATCCATTCCAATAACAACGTCGATACTTCCAAGATTGACAGGTAATAAATCAATACTAAAGAGATGGTTGTTAAGTTGTATCGTGCAATTTCTAATTATTTCATTGGATTCTATTTTCTTTCCATTAGCTAGCTCTATAATATACTTCTTTCTTAGCTTACATGGTTTAATTCCCAATGATGGTTCAAACTCTTTGGATACAAAACTTAAATCAGCACCAGTGTCAAACAAGATGGAGGCATAATGATTATTGATAAGAAACGTATCGTTAACTACTGACGGTTCTTGTTGTGCTTCCTTGGCATTCATTTCAAAAGCTCTCCCTCTGGCCCTGGACCCATTCAACCTTGGGCAGTTCTTCTTGAAGTGTCCAATTACACCACACTCATAGCAAGCTTGATCATTTCTGATTACCCTTCCATCAGGTTTTGCTCGGCAATTTTGGCTCAGATGTCCAAATTTATGGCAATGAGTACAAATTTTACAATCACCAGTATGGGGATATCCACATTTGCTGCATTTCCCTTGAGATTATTTGTTTGTCCTTCCATTGTTTGATGTTGCAACATAAACCCGTTCAGATCTCTGATTAAAATTTTTCCTGTTGTTTACTTGTCCCTTGGGATTTTCAAACCACTTCCTCTTTCCATCAAATGATCTTCTGTTCACTTTAATCGTCTTCCTCTCAATTTCCATCGCACTCTTTCCATGATCATTCTTCTTGATCAGGGTTCCATTTCGTATCGCGTCATCAGTTAAGGAGTGTGCAATAGCGATCGCACTTTGGATGGTGGTAGGTTTGGAAGCTGTAACATTGCTTCTTATTTGAGGTGCCAATCCCCATATGTATCTTTCGATTCGGACGTATTCCGGCGTAACCATTCGAGGTACCAATCTAGCAAGGTCATTGAATCTTGAAGTGTATGTCCGGATCTCAGCTCCTTCCATGGTATGGTTCCAGAATTCGGTCTCGATCTTCTAGAGCTCATTGCGTGGGCAGTATTCTTTAAGCAGCATCTCCTTTAGTTGTTCCCAAGTAAGTTCATACGCGTTCGTATCGCCCAAAATTTGACGCTGGGAATTCCACCATGATAACGCTGCATCTTGAAAGGAACAGGTTGCATACTTGACCTTTTGATTGTTAGAACAATTGCTTATCGTTATAACAGTCTCCATTCTTTCGATCCATCGGATTATGTCTAACGGTCCTTCAGCGCCTGTAAAAGTACTTGGATTGCATCCTTGAAAAGTTTTATACGAACACCCTTGTGGTTGTCCACCTGATGAACTACCTGGGTTTCCGTTCGTACCGGATCCGTTGTTTGCACCAATACCGGAACCTACATTTGAACCGTTTCCTGCTCCATTTCCAAGACCGTTACCCGTATTTTCTTGCCTCCTTCCTTGACCAGCCACTAGATTTGCATCATGTTGTTCTAGAGCTTATTTGACGTGCCGGGCTATCAATTGGGCTAGTTCCTCTAGTGGTTGGTAAATTGACGTTTCCACTCGAGGGTGTGTTTCGTGTTACAGGTGGCATGATTCAATTCTGTTTCGAAGGTAGGGAAGAAGAGGTTTAGATTACGTACGCTTGTTATTATATCTTCATGACGGTTTATTCTATATAATTGGTTCGTTAAAAATATTCATACAATAATCAAGTATTTACCGCAACCAAACATATATCATAAAGATAAAAACTTTTTAAATTTTTATAAGCGTCTCGATCATACATATATGATTATCAAGCACATAAAAGTTAGTTATCAAAAGATCATAAGTTAATATCCTACATGCATCATCGAGTTTACAACTCGGTCAAAAGAAAGAGTTCAAGCTCCCCGGCTTATATCAACAATTATCCTAAAACGAGGCTCCACTACCAACATGCGTAAGATATGAAATCATCACAATCAAACATAATGTAGCCCATACCCATCGAAGTCTCTGCTGCCTCTCTCCCATCACAATCGCGTACTGTTGTGCTGTCACCAATGCTGTCTCGCCACATCTGCTCTCTGCTCCGCCTGGGTCATCGATCCCTAGTCTCTAACTCTCCAGGTTTGCCGAAAGTGCCTGGCTCAGAGCGCTATCATCCAATAATCTCTCCTCCTCAATCGTCATTAACCTCCCATCCAAAGCTTGGCTCACCTCATCCTGGATCCTCATTTTCTTTCTGGTAGTCAGCAGCTCCTTCTCGAGTCGAACACACTGGGCTACCAAGGTGATCATCACCCGTTCAACGGGCTCGCCACCCATAGTAGTCCCATGTGGAGCAGAAGATGACTCTCCCTCCTCGAAGGTGGAAGGAATCCCATCTCTCGAAGCCCATCCTCTCATGGCCTCCATGATCCATCCCCACTGATCATCTAAAAGTCTGGCCCGTTTGGGCATAGGTGTACTCTCCATACCGACATCATCAATCACTTTTCTCTTCTCTCTGCGTTTCCTTCGCTCATACACCAACCTAATCCTTGGCGGTGCATCATCATCAATCATCTTTCTCTTCTCTCTGCGCTCCCTTCGCTCATACACCATCCTAATCTTTGGTGGGTGCTGCATGAGGGGAATAGGAGCAGCAGGAGTCACAGGTGTATGGATCTCACTCTCCGAGGCCAAGCCAACTGGCTCCTCGGTAATAGGCTCAAGAGTGACTGCTGGTGGGGTAGGGCTCTCATCATCGGACTCGGATATCCAACCATTCCCCGAGTTTTCCATACCCGGGTATATGGTAGCTGCGAAGTATGGCTGAGTAGGGTGATACCATGGTGTCGAGGAAATAGGCTCTGATGAACCATCGGTGCTACTGCTAGAGTCAGGTACTCTCTCTCGGCTAACTCGGTCAAACATCTACAAATAGAGAAATGCATGCATGCGTACATATTAATTTATAAAGTTCTAGCACATAAAATTAATAATCATAATCTTATTATGACTATTATGTTCACATAATGTTCTATTCTAGCTTTCAGCCCATGTCATGGAATTGTCTTTGGAGTCAAATATTCTTTTTAAAGGTTATAGTCTAGATTTTTGAAAAATACTTTCTAGTTCACTATAACCATTGGCTCTGATACCAACTTCTGTCACACCCCGAAAACCGCAGCGGAAGGTCGCGTGACGTGGTGGTAACGGAAGTTGGAATTGACCCAACTTTTATAGTCAAACGTATTCAAAGATAACGTTAGTCATGGAAACCATATATTAACATCATATAAGTACTTTGTTAACCAACATTTAACGTTTCAGTAGTAACACATAATACTACTTTTATTACACAAACTTAATTTTATTTAAAAACGTTTGTAACGTTTGACCCTCCAAAGACAAAGTTCCGGAAATCCATATAGAGCTCACCTATAACCCTGAAAAGCATGAAGGGTAATAAAGTCAACATAAAGTTGGTGAGCTTTCGGGGTTTTGTAATCTTGCAAACATTCATTTTAAAAATAATATGATGAAACAAGGCATAATATATTCCACATAGACTAGCTAGGTACTATGATAATTTAGGTCATAAGCCCATAATCAAACCAAGAAACACGTCATTGCCCCACAACTATCCAGACATATAAACTCCCTCGCCTCAACCTGACTAGCGCGACTGGTCGCAAGAGCGGGCCATTCTAACCCGATAGATCTACCAATATATTCTGTGGCCTCACCCCTGAGGTTAATGATTATAGGGGGATTTAGGGCTCAATAGTATATATATCCATACTACTGACCCAAACTTATACCCTCATAATATATATTATCATGTTTAACCCATCATATATTTTAAAGTATCATTTCATGCTTTTCCCCCAAAACAATTAAAATAGTATTTAAAATGGGGCCGAAGAACTCACCTTGAGTGCGATTTTCGAAATGAACCAACGTGCTACGCTTTCAATAGTAAAATCCCTAATCATGAGCATTATGGTCAATACATGATGATTTATGCATACGAATGCATTTCACCCATTTTATTTGGTTGTTTTAAAATGGCATGTTTTTATTATTTAGAAATGTAAATTTTTAATAAAAACTATTATTTTTCTTATTAGGGTTACATATCCTCTCACTATTATTTATACTTTGCTCATATACTAAATGTCTTATGTCTTTACTATTCTATTTGTCAATTTTGCATTTACAACTTGTATTTCATTAGTGATTTTCTAATTTGAGCGTCTTGTGCTATAAACTATAATTTTTCCAATCTTATCTTATATATATTAGTCTTTATTCAAAGCTTTGATTAATAACTTGTTACTAATAATTTTTATGTCGAAAAGTCCTATTTTACCTTTTTATAAAATAATTCTTTTTTTGATTATTAATACATATATTATTTTATCAACATATAACTTATTAATTTGTTTTCTAATATATATATATATATATATATATATATATATATATATATATATATATATATATATATATATATATATATATATATATATATATATTCTTTTATTAGTCATGACTTGTCCAAGGTATGTTTTATTCTTAGTCTTGTATGGATATATTTTTATAAGGTTTTTGAAGTCTCAATCATCGTCTTAGTCGAGTTCGTTAGTCATGGTGTCCTTTTGGTCTTTTGTTTGATCATAATTCCTAGTTTCAAAATTTATTAGTAGATTTTTATCTAATGAAGTCCTTCAATTGTGTCCAAGTGTCTTTACTTTAACTTAGTCATTCTTCAATATTATTTTCTTAGCAATGTCACCAAAATCTTTAACCTAATTATTATTCTAAGTTGCCATACTAACAATAACCCTCATCCAATAAACTGTACCTAATGTTCTTACCAAGGCCAAAATTCATCATTCTTCCAATCTATATGATTATACATACATACATACACGATATATACATACATACATATATTTTTACCACCTAGATCTCTTATGTAACATGATTTCATCAACTAATCATCCTTTAACAATCCATTTTCAGATTCATCAAACCATTATAAGAACCATTTTGTAAACAAAATCATCAAAACAACCATTTCATACAATCCTTAAATGGGTGAACTAGGGCTCATCAAGATCCTTATCTTGATCATCCATGCATGAACATATATACATTATCTAATCTAATATACCTTTGATGACACTAGATGGAACTCTTAACACAATGCAAGCACGATCCTCGATTCTTTGATGAACACTTCGGGTTCTATACCAAGTTCCAAACTAGAGTTCCTTAGTGGAAATGTAAGTGAAGGTCACTAATGGTGGTGTTTGCGGTCACCGAAAGAGAAAGGAAGGGGGTTTCAAGTTGGCGTCGGGTGAGGGTGGTGGCGGTGATGGCGTCAGGTGTTGGTGACGGCGGTGGTGGTGTCGGGTGTGTGATGATGGTGGTGTCGGGTGTAGGTGATGGCGGTGGTGGTGTCGGGTGTGAGTGGTGGTGCCGGTGGTGTCGGGTGTGGGTGGTGGTCGCGGCGGTAGATGGTGTCGGGTGTGGGGGTGGTGGTCGCGGCGGTAGATGGTGTCGGGTGTGGGGGTGGTGGTCGCGGCGGTTGGTGGTGAAGGTGGCGGTGGGCGGCAGGTGGCCGGCGGCGGGAGGTGGCCGGCGGAGAGGGGGAGCGGCCGATGGGGAGGTGGGGTGATGGTGTGTGTGTGTGGAAGATGGAGAGAGTTGAGGAGATGAAGAGTTGTGTGTGTGTGTGTGTGTGTGTGTGAGGGATTTAAACATATTTACGAGGGTGTGTTGTCTTGCATGCAAGACTTCATAATCCTTCTTGGATTTGTTAGTAATTATTAATATTATTATTATAATAATATAATTAATAATTATTATTATTATTATTATTATTATTATTATTATTATTATTATTATTATTATTATTATTCAAGCAATTGTTAAATAATTACAAGGTTTGTTAAAACGTTAACGCAGGGTTTCCGATTAATCAGACATAATAATTAAATAATCATAAATTCATTATGCGAATGGTTTCGAGTGTTGACCTGATTTGACCGGGTGTCACAAAAGGGGTATGGAAAAACTCACATGGCAAATAAGTATATGAATGATGATTAATAAGAAATATTAATAAACGTTCCAACGCAATCCTTCACAAGGTACCTAAGTGTATATATATATATATATATTTACAAGGTTTAAGCTTAATAATAAGTTTTAACAAATTAACGAGGACTAAGGTTTTAAGTAGAATTTGAGGATTTTTGTAAGTACGTTAAATATTTTAATAAAGAAATTTACTATTTATGTATTTTAATAGAGAAAATGAAATTAAACCATTTGTAACAACTAATAAAGTTTAAATATAAAATTTAAATAAAAACTTTAAAATAATCATGATTAAAAGGTAACGTTTGGACCAATAATAATTTATTATTTATTATTTGAAATCCATTTTAATAGAAATAAACCAAGAATAACCTTTGTTAAAAGGTTTTATTAAAAAAATATTTAATTATTTAAATTTAATAAAAATTCAGAAAATCATTTGGTGTCTATAAAAGTATTTAAAGTTTAGAAAAACTATTTTTATATTTATTAAAAAATTTCTATAATTAATTTGAGGGCTAAAAAGCCTTATAATATACATGAGGGTGCCCGGGTTCGAACACCGGACCTCATGATTGTGGGGGTAGAGTCTTAACGAGTGAACCACGGTCGCGGCCTTGGTTCACTTTGGTTCCAAATTCTTTTAAACACAAATAGCCAGACATCCCAAAATCACTATGAACCCTAGAATGATTGAATCAATTTTGGACATCAATTCGATCTTATTAACCCAATTAACCATGGGGCGTTTGTTCCCCATGTGATTTCGAGTTATTATGTATGTTTAATTACCCGGATGTTGTTTGGTTTCGATGACAAGACTTGAAGACCAGCCACGACTAGAGACTTGAATCCTTTCGATGAGCAATCGTTAGTGGCAACCAAATTAAACTCGAGTGTAGCTTCAGACATGTTCTTGATGCAAAGCCCCTTGTCAATTTTGGTTCAAATTGTTTGGAAAGTGGGTTTCGATTAGGTTGCAGGCTCACGACAAAGATGAAGTTCAAATTCGAAGATCGTGTTTGTTTCAGGTGCAATTGGAAGTTGGAATAGATTAAAGATAGTTAAATGATTGTTTATGCTTGTTTAATTTGATTATTATGGTGTCTTCAATGTCGAAAGGTTATACGATTAAAGCCTTCGGTTATTCGATCGAATGGGCTTGTAACCGGTGGTTTAAACACCATTAATTCATGCATTCAAGGTCGAATCATGTACACGAAGGGTTTAGAACATTTTGGGTTTCATAACCGGTCGAAATTTGGTGATTTCTGGGCGTCGCCGGAGCTCGCCGGAGCTCCGCCGGAATGGTGACCGGAAATGCGGGAATGGAAGTGGTATTTGGTTTTTAATTTTTAAAATTTATACAATTAGCCCCTCAACTTTTGTATGCTTATTATTTTATGCTTTAAACTTCCTTTTAAAGTTTATAAATTGACAAAACTAACCCTTGTACTTATATAACTTTTATGTTTAAAACCTTTTTGAATTTTATAACTTTTATAAATTGTTATTATTATTATTGTTTTAAGTATTATTAACGTTATTATTATTATTATTACTTATTATTACTATTACTATTATTTTTAGTATTATTATTATTATAATATAACTTACTATCTTTTCTTATGATATTATTATTATTAATATTATTATTATTGTTCTATTTAATATTTTGATTATTAAGCTTTATACATTAAAATTTAATAACAACTAAGATATAAGCATAAATCACCCATAAGTTTCAAGATTTACAACAATGGTCCTTATAAGAATAAACAATGATAACTTTCAATTAACTGAAAAACACGAGATGTTACATTCCTGTAGTAATTTGGCCGGCTATTGAAAGAATAAGCTTGCATATGTTCCCCCTATTATATAACTGGTCCTATCTCTCTCCAAACCTAACGTGGTAGTTTTCCATCATAGGGCTTTCTATCTATAGACTAAGCCATTACCAAACCAAGGAGCAAATTCGTTCAGAAGTCAGTTGACTGCTTCTATAGATAAGGCGGAGCGTCCTTGGCTCAACATTATAGCCATGTGAAGTCACTGGATCGGTAAACATCCGAGCATGTTCTTGACGGAAGGATAAACAACAGCAAAAACCAAGAGACAATCAATAACACGAACTATAATATAATGGTTTCATTGATAAACCTAACGATTACAAGCTCGTTACAACATAAGAATCAAGACTCTTGGCAAGGGGAGATCGAGCATGACCTCCCCTCTCATCCGGCAGCCCCTAGGCCCCGGGCAGACTCCCTCCCCAAACCCTTAATCTCTCAACACATTGAAACTGGTATATATAGGCTTCGGCCCATATTAGATGCGACTGGGCCCATTCGTGCGATTGGACCATGCGTATGGTTCAATCGTACGAATGGACCATGCGTATGGTTCAATCGTACGACTGGATCATACTTATGGTTCAGTCTTACGAATGACCCAATCGCATCTCTCAGTCGCACGACTGGCCCATTAGTAAGGCTCAGTCGCACGACTGAGTCTCATTCGCATATGCTCCTGCGAATGACCCAGTTTCATGTGTTTACAACATATCAGGTGTATTACATTAAGCCTAGACTATTCGACAAGCGACGGACACACTATATATGAAGATCATGTTAGGTTGGACTCACTTTAGTATAGATGTTTACTTTACATTGTAATAGGACTTTTGTTAGTTTCATTTTGTATTTTGTTAGTAATTAGCAGTTTTGGCAGTCCAGCGAAACTGTGAGCGAATCTATACATTCGCTCACAGTTTGCTGTTTTGGTTTACCCGGCGAACTTGTGTTCTGCCGGGCGAAACTATAGTTTCGGCATGACAGTTTCGCTGGTAGCGAAACTGTCAGCGAAACTATGACTGCTATATATACTATTGTCATTTCACTTTGTATGGTAAGCTTGCAAAACCCTAATCGTGGAATTCTGTTGCAAGCTACCAATTCTAAGCAGTTGCTTATTGAAATACTATTGTGCTTGTTATTATTGAGTGAGATTGTTCATTTGAGTACCAATTATGTCTTGATTCATCTTATTCATTCTCAATTGTTGTTGTTTGACTTGTGTGTTTGATATTGATCAAATTATCATATCAATTGTATTGTTCATCGATCACATGGACCAACAATATGGTATCAGAGCCTTAGTGCTCTTGATTTGTTGAGTTTTTGTGGTTTTGGTCAATATCTAGTTTCAATCAATTTTCATTGGATTATCAGCTGTTTTTGGCATGGAAATTGATTGAATTATGCTTGTTCTTGATTGAGGAAGATTCTACAATCATCAGATCTCAAATTCATTGAGTTTTGGATGATTTCAGATTGATTTTGAGGTGAAAAAGGGTTTTGAGATCGACCAGCGAAACTACTGTTCTTACAGCGAAACTGTCATCTTCATTCAGCGAAATTATGAGTTATTTTGGATCAGAAGTCGTTTTCTAGAGTTTCAGCGAAAGTACTCCCTTGAACGAAAGTTCATTAGTGTTTTTGACCAATCATCAAGCGAAATTGCTGCCGAATCTATTTCTGAACGAAAGTTCAAGCTTGTTTCCTGCGAAGTTAGCAGCGAAACTAAGCAATTGTTGTCTCTGTTCAAGCGAAAGTGCTGCTGAAATTGCAAGCGAAAGTGTCTGTTTTTGCGAAAGTGTATGCGACAGTATTGTTTCAGCGAAATTGTTAACCAAGTCATCTCTTTCAGCGAATTTGTCAGCGAAATTATCAATTTTTCTGCCGAAACTATCATGTCGAAATTAACTACTCTTACACTTGCGGATCTTGAAAGTGTTGCTCCTAATAGACCTCCAAGACTCATTAATGGAGATAATTTTGAAGATTGGAAGAGATGTCTCAAAGCTTTCTTTTTCTACACAGATCATAATCAATGGGAATCGATTATTTCAGGTCCTCATATACCTACGGTTACGGTTGGTGATGTCGTTTCTCAGAACAAAGACCCATCTTCTCATACTGAAAGAGATCTGAAACTGATTGATCGTGATCAAAAAGCTTTTGGTGCTCTAACTCTCTGCTTGGCTCCAGACATCTACAATCGTTTTGCAGAGCATAAAAATGCTAAATCCCTTTATGATGCTCTCTGTGAATTCTATGATCGGAATGCAGATCTGGTGAAAGACAAGAGTATTCAAGCTGAAAAGGAGTTCAATTCGTTTGTAGGATACAAGAATGAAAGTTTGACAGATCTTACAAATCGTTTCTTAACCGTCTCAAGCACTCTGAAGAAGTATGATGAAAGACTCTCCAACAGTGAACAAGTTAATAGGCTTCTCGATTCTCTTCCACCACAGTGGAGTCTTCAAGTGAGAATGCTCAAACAAGAAAGAGGTTTTACAGATTATAAGCTGATGGATATCATTAACAAGTTGAAATCTTTTGAGTTGGATATGAAAAGAAGAGAATTTAACCAGACTATGATGCCCACATCTGGTTTTTCTCAAAATGCTGCTTTGTTGTCATCCGCTGCAAACTCTCACATTCAAAATCCAATTCAAGGAGGGAGCAATACAAGTAATTTCTCGAGTGGTAGTAATCATGTTGGAAAAGAATTGGGAAATTCTAAGGTGAATGCTGAAACTTCAATTCCATCTGAAACAATGGCTCTTTTTGGAATGTTTGTTCAGAGCTATGAAGCTCTTGTTGCTGGAGAATTGAAAGGTAAAGGAATGACTATGGAGGATATGTATCAGGTTGATCCTGATGATCTAGAAGAAACTGACATTCAATGGCAAATGGCGATGTTAACTTTAAGAGCCCGGAGATTCATGGAAAGAACAGGAAGAAAGAACTTTGGTGGTCAATCATCAACCTCAAAACTAGGATTTGATAAGTCAAAATTGAGGTGCTTTAATTGTAAACAATTGGGACATTTTAAACGTGAATGTCCATTACCAATTGTCACAGATCCTAGTAACACTGGAGTACCAAGATTGACAGCAGAGAAAGAAAAGGAAGAAGGAAATTCAAAAAAGGAGTCAGCCTTGATCTCAAACTTTGACTGGAGTGCGGAGGTGGAAGAAACAAGATCTGAAATAAATCACGCGTTAGTTGCTGAGGTTGTGGAAAGTGATGAGATGGAAGTTGATAAAGATGGATTTGTGCTGTTCAAGGAATTCAAAGGAGAAAATGAATCTTCAGTAAAGGAGAAAGAAGAGAAGGCAGATGGAGAGGAGAAAGAGGAAATTACAGGTTCAGATGAAGAAAGAAATTCAAAAGCTGAGAAAGGAAAAGAGAAGGATGATGCGGCCGCTACTGTTGAGGAAAGGAAATCAAGTACTCCAGTATGCATGTGCGATAAAGCTTTAGCTGCCGAAAGGATGGTAATGGGACTTCCTTATGAGGTAATACAGGATATGTGCTCATCTGCTTGCAAAATTAGACTTTTTGGGATTTATAAGGCTAATCGTTTGTTAATTGATAATGAAAAGGATTTAAAACGAATTAATGATGAACTTAAAATGAATGAATCAAAATATTTTGTGAAATTAAATGAGGCTTTAAAAGAAACTGATCATTTAAAAAGAATTGTTTTGGAAAGAAATGTAGAGGTTAATACTTTGACTGAACGGGTTGCTCTTGCTGAATTTGAAGCAAGCAAACTTCAGTCAAAGTTAGATAAATGGACTATTTCTGGAATGAAACATGATGATCTTTGTAAATCTCAACGGGGAGCAAGAATTAAAACAGGTTTGGGTTATGAAAATGTACAGGTTTATCCTCCTCCTAGTACATACTGTTATTCTCCTATGCCTGTTCCTCATCCTTCTAATGATTTAATCAAATCAGATACTGACAGTATGTCTGCAGGTTTAGTCGGGAATAACTCTAAGTACATTCGTGAAGACTACGACTATGGACCAACTAGTGGGCTTGGATGCACTAGTTCTAGTACACCTGAAAATCAGCAGTCTGTTTTAGATAATAAGTCTAGTTTAAATTCAGTGTTTGTTTCTAGTTCAAATGTAACAGACTTGAATGTCTCATGTTCTCTTGATAGTTCTATTTCATCTTGTACTTCAAATCATGATAGTGATGATTTTTGTTCTGGTAATGAATGCAATGAATCTGATGTTTCTCCTAAAACAACTGAGCAACTTAAAATTAATTCTTTCGAAAAGTTCTTTTTTCAAACCATTAAATATGACATCATCAGAAAAATGCAGTTCGTCTTTATCTGACACTGGTACCAATGGTACAAGTTTTACTGATTTGTCAGAAGAATCACGTTCTGATTTTGTAAAGAAGAATTCTGATTCAAATAAACAAAAACATCATGAGATGTATGAGACATTCAGTGATGTTGATTCTAGTTTGTCTGAATGTGATGAGGAGATTATTATTGATCCTATTTTTACCTCATCACATCATCGACCTAGATTCAAACATCATTGTTTCAGGTGTGGTGAAGAGGATCATCTTGTCAAAAATTGCCCTTTGATTCAAAGATCCTCTAATAGGAATTGTTTTGGGAATAAATTGACAAAATTGGTTAATAATTTCTTTTGTAAAAAATCAGCTTCTTTAAAAACAAAAGTTGTTCAATCTTGGGTCCCTATTGCTCCTGGCTAAATGATTTGTTAATTCATTTCAGGGATCCTCTTCAAAGATTGTACACAGTCTGTGGCATGTTGATAGCGGATGTTCCAAGCATATGACGGGATTAAAGGATTTGTTGACCAATTATCGGATTATAGATGGAGGATATGTGGCATTTGCTGGAAATAAGAAGGGTGGAAAAATGATTGGACAAGGAGAAGTTACCAATGGTTCTCTTACTCTAGAAAAAGTCAACCATGTTCCTGAATTGGCTTTTAATCTTCTGAGTGTCTCTCAAATTTGTGATAAAGACATTCCTGTTCTATTTAAATCTGACGAATGTTTATTTTTAAAATCAGAGATAGCTATTCCGGAGGATTTAATTCTCATGCGTGCTCCAAGGAAACATGATACATATCTTCTTGATATGAATTCAAATGAGTCAAAGGCTACTGCAACTTGTCTTCTCTCAAAAGCATCAACCTCTGAGTCACTCTTGTGGCATCGTCGCTTAGGCCATGTCAATTTTAAGATAATTAATAAATTAGTAAAGAACAATCTTGTTAGAGGACTTCCTTTAAAAGATTTTTCTGTTACTGAAAAATGCATGGCATGTGCCAAAGGGAAACAACATAAGAAACCTCATAAGCCCAAACTTTTAAATAGCATATCAAGTCCTCTTGAGTTGTTACATACTGATTTATTTGGGCCAATTAGTGTTAAATCAATTGCTAAAAAATCTTTTTGTCTTGTTGTTACAGATGATTTCTCACGTTATTCATGGGTGAGGTTTCTTGCACACAAAAGTGAAGTTGCAGAGGAATTGCAGAAATTAATCATTTCTATTGAATCAGTCAGTAAGAGAAGAGTTATGGGATTAAGAAGTGACAACGGCACTGAATTTAAAAATCAGATTCTTGATTCATTTTGTGCTCAAAAAGGGATTGTGAGACAATTTAGTGCTGCAAGAACACCCCAGCAGAACGGTATTGCAGAAAGAAAGAATCGCACTCTTGTGGAAGCTGCTCGTACAATGTTGATAGAATCCTCATTACCCATTATTTTCTGGGCTGAAGCTGTTAATTGTGCATCTTATGTTCTAAACAGGGTGCTAATTGTGAAAGATAAAGTGAAGACTCCTTATGAACTTTTTCATAAGAGGAAGCCACTAATTGATTTTTTCGACCATTTGGCTGTTCTTGTACTCTTCTGAATACTCAATCTCAAAAGACAAAATTTGGTGCTGTTTCTGACGAGTGTTATTTTGTTGGATACTCTTCTTCACAAAAGGCGTACCGAGTTTATAACAAGAGAACACGTATTGTTCAAGAGTCATTCTATGTTGATTGGCAAGAATCCAATCCTTCTGAAGTGAAATCTGAACCTGCATGGTTCTTTGACTCCAATACTGTGTTCAATTCATTTAATTTGCCAGTTTTCGATGATGATACATCAATTCCAAGTACTCAAACGAATATTATTCCATCATCTCCATCGTCTGTTTCATCATCCCGCTAGTAAATGATGTTGTTTCAACTGATGTCAGCTCTTCGTCTCCAATGCCTGATCAAGCTCCATTATCTGATTCTTTATCTCCTACATCTCCTAATTTACCTGATTCAACACCTGTCATTGATTCACCTTCATCTAATCTTTCTCCGGCAATGGCTGATACTTCTTCAACTATCTTTCCTTCTTCAAGTGATTATAAAATTTGAAAGATCATCCGCTTGATAATGTGATTGGATCTGTTTCTGATGGTGTTCGCACGCGAAGTCAATCTGGTCTGATTAATGTTTGTCTTTTCTCATGCTTCATTTCTCAAATTGTTCCAAAAAATGTTCATGCTGCTCTACAAGATCCTTGTTGGGTAGAGTCTATGCAATTGGAACTTCAACAGTTCAGAAAGCTTAAGGTTTGGACCTTAGTTGATTTACCTCCCAACAAATATCCAATTGGTACAAAATGGGTATTTAAGAACAAACCAGATGATCGGGGTGTGGTGGTGCGAAACAAATCTAGACTTGTAGTGCAAGGCTTTGCTCAAGAAGAAGGAATTGATTATACAGAAGTCTTTGCTCCGTTGCTCGTCTTGAAGCAATCAGAATATTTCTTGCTCATGCTGCTCATAAACAATTCAAAGTTTACCAGATGGATGTGAAGTGTGCTTTTCTCTACGGAGACATTGATGAGGAGATATATGTGTGTCAACCACCAGGCTTTGAAGATCCTGATTTTCCTGATAAAGTGTATAAGCTTGATAAATCTTTGTATGGTCTTCATCAAGCACCAGAATCTGGTATGAGACTCTTACGCAATATCTTCTAAGCAATGGTTACTCTCGTGGTACCATTGATATGACCTTATTTAAAAGAGAGGTGAATGGTGAAATGATCTTTGTTCAAGTGTATGTCGATGATATTATTTTTGGATCTACAAACTCTCAATTGTGTAGAGAGTTCGAAGAAGTGATGAGCCAAAGGTTTGAAATGAGTATGATGGGTGAAATGTGTTTCTTTCTTGGATTGCAAGTTGAACAACAGAAAGAAGGAATTCTTATTCATCAAGAGAAGTACATTAAAGATATTCTGAAGAAATTTAAGATGGATGATGCGTCTACTGAGATGACTCCTTTTACTGCTCAGACCTGTCTAACTCCGGATGAAAATGGAAAACCAGTTGATCCTCATCTTTTTCGGTCTATGATTGGCTCTCTCATGTATCTTACTGCAAGTCGTCCTGATATCACTTTCGCTGTTGGTTACTGTGCTAGATATCAGTCGGCTCCAAAGGAATCTCATGAGAAAGCTGTCAAACGAATATTTCGTTATCTCAAAGGATCGTCTCGTCTCGGATTGTGTATCCATATGGTGGAAATTTTGATTTACATGCTTACTCTGATAGTGATTCCAATGGTTGCAGGTTAAACAGAAAATCTGTGTCTGGAGGTTGTCAATATTTGGGAAATTGTCTGGTATCCTGGCAGAGCAAGAAACAAACTACTGTTTCTCTTTCTACAGGGGAAGCTGAATATATTGCTGCATCCAGCTGCTGCTCTCAAGTTCTCTGGATCCAACACCAAATGATTGATTATGGAATTAATTTCCTTCATACACCTTTATTCTGTGACAATGAGGCTGCCATTGGAATTGCTAAAAATCCCATTCATCATTCTCGCACAAAGCATATTGAAACACGAATTCATGCGATTCGTGATGCTCAAGAGAAGGGTTTCATTAATATTATACCCATCGATACAAAAAATCAAAAAGCTGATCTTTTCACAAAAACATTTGATAAACCTCGTTTTTATGAATTGATTTCTATGCTTGGGTTAATATCTTTTTAAATTTTCATTTTCTATTTCTTTGATAAAAAAAAATAAAAAAACTATAATAAAAAAATTAAAATTAAAATTCATTTATAATAATAGAAATATGAAAATAAAAATTTGGGGGAGTAATATCATTATTCTGAGATCGGAATTTAACATGATGAGAAATGATTGTATATTCTCTAAATATTTTTATTTACATGACCAGTACTTCTATGAGAAATGATAGTAACTGTTACTGGATTCTGTTTCACATTAAAAAAAAGAAATGGATCAGATTCTTTAACGATATGCTTGATAGACTCAGCCTGACGAATGAAGTAGACAGCAGCTTTTTGATTAAATTAAACTTTATGCTTAAGAATGTCTGGATTTACTCAATCGTTTTGGATTGCACAAAAACTGAGTCCTGACAAAAATTGGATTGAGAATGAATCTTTCGTTCATTTTGCTTTGTTTGTCATCACCCTCTGCTGGTATATTTAGTGTCAAGATGTCTTGTGTCTGTGCTTATCTCCTCTGCTGTACGTGAGTACTGACCTGGAGTGATGATCTCCTCTGCTGTACGATAGTACTGACCTGGAGCTCTCATCAGCACATGTTCAAATGGTTATCTCCTCTGTTATACGTGAGTATAGATCTGGAGCTCTCACCATTTTGATATAATTATGTCAAATCATCTTATCGATGAATTTCTCTCAGAATGAAATATTCTGTTTATAATCATTTGCACACTAATCCACAAACCTTGTTCTATGAAGATTGATTCATAATTCAAGAAATCCTGAGGTTAGGTGAGGGTTTTTACCAAATGATTGTGGGGTCTTAGCATTCTAAAGCATCTAATCGAACCTTAAATGAATCATAAGCTGTTGGTCGAAAAAGGATAAGGCATGAGTTTAAGTGGACAATTATATCTGCAATCGTTATTGATTTGTTCTAATTTCAGTTGTTTCTGTGCAGATTGTGATCAGATCTTGTATTCAGTATGATCTCATGACTGGTAGATGATTTTTGATCATCTTTATGTTCTAAAATATTTAGAGAATGTGATCTCAGATTATTTTAGATCTCATTATGAGATGTGCTTCCTAATAAAACAATAATAAATAAAAAAAAGGGGTGCGAAATTATTCTTTCGCTAACAATTAAGCAAAGCGAAACTGCAATTTCGCTAGGTTTGCTAATAAGTTGTTAATCAGTTATCTCCTAGCGAAATTACAGTTTCACTGGGCGAAACTGTAAATTCGCCAGACGAATTTATAGTTTCGCTGTCTGCGAAACTATTTGCTATATAAGTCATGTTTGCGAATTTTCTCTCATAATTTCGCACAAACGCTCAGTTTCACTTTTAGGGTTCTTCCGTAACAGTATTGGCGATTTTGATTTATGTTAGTGATTTGGACTGATTTTTAGTGATATTCACTTCGTATGTGAGTTTCGAACCTTGATTCACTCTTTAATCTGGTTAAAATCATCTATTATTAAGTAATCTGGATTGTGTCTCTTCGGTGGTTTCGCTGTTCGTTCAGCGAAACTACAGAATCCTCTGCGAAATTGAACGAAAGTTCACATCTTTTCAGCGAAACTGTAAAGTTATGCTGTCCGAGCGAACTTAACAGTTTCGCCATATCTTCTCTAATTTCGCAATGACTGATCTTTAATTTACACAGTTTCGCTTGTGTTCTTATGTCAGCGAAACTAATTTTCATCCAGCGAAACTATATTGTAATAGCGAAACTAAATTAATATTTGGTGAAACTAATTGCGAAACTTCTTTAATTTATTCTAATCTTGTCGAAACTACCTTTTGTTCTGCGAAAATAACAAGTTTCAATGAGCGAAATTATAGTTTCGCTTGTCGAAACTGTTTGTTTTCCTTGTCGAAATTGTCTTTGATTCAGCGAAACTATCATGTCTTAGTGAGCGAAACTATTGTTTCGCTTGCCGAAACTGATTGTTTCTTATGTTTTTGTCTTATTTTCTTATTTTCAGTATTTCTCATTCAAATTTATTTGTTGTTCTTTTCAGGTTATCATGGCGAATCTCAAGTTTGATGAGAGGAATAACATCACTGCCATATTAGACGATACTCTTCCGAAGGCGGCCGGATTTCGTGACTGTATTAGATGGCTTCAGAGATCACCCATTGCATATGCTATCTCTCACTCACCCACTATCTATGATCTTCATATTAGAGATTTTTGGAGATCAGCAGAATACAACACTGGAGGAGATGTTCAGAGAATCACAGCTAGAGTGATTGATCATGATATAACTATTACTGCTGAGAGCGTGTCGAGGATTCTTAGACTAGAAGATGATACTGGTGATGAAGTGGATATGACGGAGTCTGAAGTGTTCCAAGCTTTCAGACAAATGGGATATGAGGGACCAGCTTTTGGTTCGAGGAAGGAGATTAAAAAGTCTTTTTTATCTAAGGAATGGAGATATATAGCTCATGTTTTTATTATGTGCTTAGATCACCGTAAGGGTGGATCCGATGGACTTAATCTCGACTGGGCCAAAGCTATGGTGATATGTTGTAAAGGGGAGAAAGCAAACATTGCTAGACTGATCTTTGCGTGTATGGCAGAGAATGTGATGGCTGTGAAGAAGGATAAATGGTTGTTATATCCTCGCTTTATTCAGATGATTATTGATGATCTTATTCCTGATGTTCCTAAACATGGTGAAGTCAAGAGATTAGTGCAGATGAACCCTCGGATATTTGCTGATTGCTGTGCTATCCGCCATGATTTCAGTGGTAAAATCACCCATCTCTGGGAAAATATGTACCCTCCAGAACGCTGGAATTATATCAGACGGGTCGATGAGTCTGAAAACAAAAGGGCTGAGGAAACAAGGGTGCAGCAAGCTGATGCAGCTAAGAAGAGAAAGAGATATGCAAAAGAAAAAGATTATGATTTTGAAGAAGATATAGATGCACAAGCAGAGGAGATAAGGGTGGAGAAAGAACGGAGATCTAAAAAGAAAACTGACTTTGTTGAGCCTGAACGGAGAACAAAACATCGACACGAGGGATTCACAGCCAGGAGAGAGGCTAGTGCTGGTCTTGATGAGGATGTGATTCGTAATCTAAATACTTCATTGGCAAATGAGTTGAGTATGATAAAGACTAAACTGACGAATCAGGAGATTAGGGAAAAACAGAAGGATGAGGTAATTGAAGGAATGCAAAAGATGTTGGTTGACCAGAATAATTTGATTAAGAGATTGTTTGAGGAAATTTCTCAGATGAAAGCTGCAGCTGGCCTACCTAGTCAACTAACTCAATCTGAGTTAGATGATATGACTGATATATCTAAGTACTCATTCTTGAATGTGGGTACTTCATCCAAGGTAGGAGAGGGCACTTCTGGAGCAGCTAATACTGAAGCAGGGGAACAAGAGATCCCAAGAGAAGATGCTGGAAGAAATGAGGATGATGATATTATTGAAGCAGGGTTTGTTAACTTACAGTTTGATTTTGATAAGGATATTGTGGGTGAAGAAGTGGTTGTTACAGCTACCACTGAGGGAGTGTCTGATAAAGGAAAAGGTTTGATTGATGAAGAAGAGGAGGATGAGCAATTGGTAGATTATGATTCTGAACCAGAGTTTTATGAAGTAGATGAGAGACCACTGGTGTATGTTGCTAAGAAGGGAGATGATGAAGCTGATGTGTTTGAGATGGATAAGAATGACTGGTTGGTGAAGGAGAAGGAGGCTGAAGAACTTACTCCTTTGTTTCAAAATATAGAAGGTTTAAGCAGGAAAGAGGCAGACAAGAAGATAATAAGTTGGTGTTATAATCCTAGCTTAAAGATGTTTATGATTAAAAGAAGAGGAGGTAATATCAGCTACATGCTCAAGAGGAAGGCTTTTAAGACCTTGCCCAAATGGGATCTGAGACGGTTGGCCACTTTGCCTTTGATTAATGCTCATTTAAGTGAAAGGGCAGTATTTCTTGAGAAGGAAATCAAAAATGGACTTAATGATAATTTTGAGTCATTTGGATACATGAAGGCTGAACGAAAAAGATCAAAGAAAGATAAAGACTGGGAGACTGGCAAAGGAAGGATTGTTTTGAGAGTCAAACCACCAAAGACTGTAAACAGGGTAAGATTGGCTGATCCTCTTCCCCAACGTTTACAGGACTTTGAAAAGTGGTTTTATGATAATAACACTGGCGAGGCGGTGATTAGAGCCAAACACGGAAAAGAGTTTAGGGTGTTTGACCCGATGGAGTTATTCAGCTTCAGTGATGAAGATCTCTTGACTCTTTGTGAAAATCATATTAAGGCTGGGGCTGGAGAGGAAACACGAAAAGAGGCCAGTTTGTTTATGAATGTGGCAAACAAAATAAGAGGAGTACGGGCGGAGGTAAAGAGTTTGGCTGAAAAGGTGAGAGCACAAGATGATTTTGCCATGGATGTTCAAGACATGACCAGGCAGTTTGCTAGAGCTAGTGGTCATTCTGAGGAAGCTGGTGATGCAGGAACTAACCTTGGAGGATCAGTGGCTGAAGCTTCTAAAGATGTTGCTGCGGGAGGTGATGAAGATAGACCAACAGCAGCAGAGGAAACCGGAGCCGACGAGTCAAATCAAGAGAAATGAAGATAGTGAGGTCCAACCTAGGGGGAGTATTGAAGATCATGTTAGGTTGGACTCACTTTAGTATAGATGTTTACTTTACATTGTAATAGGACTTTTGTTAGTTTCATTTTGTATTTTGTTAGTAATTAGCAGTTTTGGCAGTCCAGCGAAACTGTGAGCGAATCTATACATTCGCTCACAGTTTGCTGTTTTGGTTTACCCGGCGAACTTGTGTTCTGCCGGGCGAAACTATAGTTTCGGCATGACAGTTTCGCTGGTAGCGAAACTGTCAGCGAAACTATGACTGCTATATATACTATTGTCATTTCACTTTGTATGGTAAGCTTGCAAAACCCTAATCGTGGAATTCTGTTGCAAGCTACCAATTCTAAGCAGTTGCTTATTGAAATACTATTGTGCTTGTTATTATTGAGTGAGATTGTTCATTTGAGTACCAATTATGTCTTGATTCATCTTATTCATTCTCAATTGTTGTTGTTTGACTTGTGTGTTTGATATTGATCAAATTATCATATCAATTGTACTGTTCATCGATCACATGGACCAACAATATATGACTATATATGCTCCAACACTTAGTAAGGCTTCGGCCCTACTACAACGCTTCGATTATTGGCAGCCGCTCAACTGTTCGAGCGCGATGTCTCCTTCATAGCCCATCTGCTCAAAGGAATGATTTACAGCTTCCTTTGGGAAGAACAAGTCACCTTCTACATCATCCAGCTGAAGATGTATGTTGATGGTGGCTGGAGTGATGAAGATTGTCCTCCCCTGTACTGTGGCAGACAGTGCCTTCTCCCCGTCCATGATGACCTCTTGACAGTCTTCCAGAATTCTAACAGCTGATCCTCATAAAGAGGAGGATCACTGGTAATGGAGGTGAAGTACTTTGATAGAGAAAGAAACTGGTAAACCTCTAAGAAACTAGAATCTTTCTCAGAGTTCAACAGGACAACCTGATTGTGTTGCCTGCGAAGTTGCATGGAGAAATCAGAGTCGTTTCTGCGGTTAAGGTTGGTCATTTAGATAGCTTAAGGGTGAAGGAAGTGAAGAACAAAAGCGGTTTGTGGGTGAATTTAGGTTTCGGAATAGTTCAGATGAAGAAGAGTAAAAGAGGGGGAACCGTTTGGTATATTTATATGAATTGGATCTGAGAAAAAGTTAATGAAAGAGGATAAACTTTAAAATCCAGGTGTCGGTCCCACCTCTAAAAAAGTGCCCAAAAAGATAGTTTTCTTGGAAGTCAAAATTCTTCCGAAGGTATTTTGTCTTCGGAAGTTTTGATAAAAAGCTTCCGAAGCTAAAATGGCTTCGGAGAAAAGTTCAAAGATTTTAGAAAATTTTGCGGAAGATATTTAGACTTGGAGATTTTTATTTTAAAAGCTTCTGAGATTTAATTTGCTTTTGGAAGTAATTAAGAAGAAGTTTAAGCTTTGGAAGATATTTTGAAAATTTCTTTCGAAGATAAATTTACTTAAGTAGTTATTTGTTTTGAGGATATAAGTTTCTTCCGAAGGTAAATACATATCTTCCGAAGACTGAAATGATCAAAATTTTCAAAAATCTAAGAAATATTTTTTAAAAGATTTTTCTTCCAGTGTAAACAAGGGTTTAATAAAGTGATAAAATAGACAACTTAGGAACGTATTCTCTTATCTAAGCTTCTTCCCTGTGCATGAGCTCCCCCCATGGTAGATGGTTCAACCACGCCCGGTTCCACGAAATGATTGAGAACTACGACGGGGTTGAAATGCATTTGGTTCTTTGTCTTTTCGCTATGATCTTCCCAGTAGTTCGCTAGCGCTTCTTCGTTGCTTGTTCGGGACACATTCATCGATTTCTTTTTATTCTTCATGGGCTTGCAAGCGACTTACTTCTTTTGACCGTTCTTGTTGTCTTACGAAGCAACACCTATGCTAAAGTACAAATATATGCGGCCTCACACAGCGCCTGGCAGGAATAAGAAAATAAGGAAATTAGGTCGGGTTTGGTCATTCATTCTTGCTTTTTTGGGATTGAAGGATAAATTACAAGCAAGTCGTCTTTGGAGCGAACGAATTACCTCCTTTGAAAAAGAATTTCTTTAGTTATGGCCGATACCTATTGTTGTCAATGAGAAGATCTGCCCGGAAAGGGAAAAAAGATTGGATTGTTGGGCAGGCGCTCCCCTTTGGATGTGGCTGTGTATGGATAGGCTAAGGCACCTTAGTGTGCAAGGGCTAAGTCGTTCATTCAAGGACCAGAGCTTTCACCTGAATTCCCCTATGTTCGAGACCATTATTTCTTAGAGTCGTTGAAGGAAAAAAGTTGGGCAAGTCGAACGAGATACCTCTTGCAGTATTAATCACTCGTTCAACTGTCGAACCATCCCTGCCTTGGTCTTCCCTCTGTCTCTATCTTTGCCATGAATTACTTTCTGGAAGCAGGCTATGCCTGGCAGATCATGTGTAATGACCCGAAATTGGATCTTGGTCTATTTGAGATTGGTCCTTTTAATCGTAATAAAAGATGTTTTCTTGTCTCTCGTTTCTTTTCTGATTGAGTGCGCCGCCTAGAGGTGTACATACCAGTTTGGGGGCCCAAACCGAAACCGGTTTGGTCAAAGTTGGTCAAAACCGTTTTGGCCCCAAACCGGTTCGGGTCCAAACCGGTTTCAATCTAAAAAATCCCAAACCTATCAAACCGGTTTGGGTCGGTTTGGAACCGGTTCGGGCCCAAACCGGTTTTTTTTTTTGAAAATTTGGATTTTTGTTCTATTGAAATAAAATTTTAAACTTTTAATTAAAACATAAACATTTATAACATTTATATAATTTAAACAATTTATAACAATTTATAACATTTTATATAATTTATATAACATTTATAAACAATTTTAGCATTTTAACAATTTATAACATTTATAAACAATTTAAACAATTTATAACATTTATAAAGAATTTAAACATTTATAACAATCTATAACATTTAAAACATTTAAATAATTTAAACATTTAAAACTAAACATTTAACATAGTCGTTTCTTCGTTCGTATTATACTTGTACGTTTATTCCTCGCCACCAGAACCGGAACTGTTACAAAGGTAGTCATCATATGCCGCTTCGTCATCAGTCATTCCTGGTGTCAATCCGCTCTCTACCTCGTCCTCGTATAATTCTTCTTCGTATTCCAGTTCTCCTTCAAGTGAACGTTTGTCTTGTACTCTTTCCGCGGCATCCAAATAATCTTTCAAGCAAATTGACATTTCAACTGCTTGTGGAGTGAGTCGAGTTCGTCTTATTGATATAACCCTGCCACTAACAGAAAAAGCAGATTCTGAAGCTACCGTAGAAGCTTGGACGGTTAGTAAATCTCGGGCCATGATGGATAGGATGGGAAATTGATCTTCCTTACCTTTCCACCAAGCCAACAAGTCAAAATTTTTAAATTCATGTGGAGTCATGGTCAATAAAAAGTTTGTAAGACCATACCTCCCGAGTTCACTACTCGGAGTGTTACCACGTTGACGTTTATTACATTCATCCCTTAAAGTATTATATAAATCAAACATTGGATCATTCGAACTTTCGGCATTTGCCGCATGCCTTAAAGCATCATGGATTTGTGATGTTTCCTCGTATTTTAATAAATAAACATCATACATTTGTTGTAATTGTTTGTTGAAATTAGCTTTTAAAGTTTTACTATACATTGGTTTACCAACTTCTAAATCCAAACTAAAAGTAATTTATCAAGTAAAGTTTCAACCCCCGACTTGTTTAAACAAGGGTTTAAAGCAGCGGCACATGTAATAACGGGAGGCATTTCTTCAAAATACTTTTTAAGTTTTTCTTTCATTGGGGGTATCATATCGGAATAAGGTCTACCCCAACACGACAATTCATTTAATTTTGAAGTCATTAAATAAATTTGGTAAAGTACCAACGGACTCGTTGGGTAATAAACTCCAGAAAGACATGTAGTTGCATTTTGAAAAACTTGAAGCATTTTTGTTACTTCTTCGATGATGGCCCAACCCGATGGATGGTAAGAATTTGCCTTTCCCCGACTTACCAAACTATTATGAAAGGCTATTAAACTTTCTTTTTTTCTATAGCCTTTTAAACATGTTACATGTGGAATTCCATCGTGTTGGTACGTCCCAATTCGGACCTAAACATTTAGTATTTGCGTCTTTACAAAACTTGCGATATTTAGTATATCTTTGGTTATTACTAAAAATATCACGTAACATTCTTTTAAAACAATCTTTTTGGGCCTCAATCGTTTTTAAACCGTCTTGAACGGCTAAGTTTATGATGTGCGCAACACATCGACTATGAAAAACACACCCTCACATATTGGTTTATATTTTAATTTCAAATGATCTATCGCAAGAGTGTTGTTTGACGCATTATCAAAAGATATAGAAAATATTTTGTTTTCTAATTTATACGTTTGAATAACTTTATCAATAACATAAAAAATATTTTGGCCGGTGTGAGGATAATCAAACAATTCAAACGCAATCGTACGTTTCATCATTTGCCACGAATCGGGTTCAACCCAATGGGCGGTGACACAAATGTACGAGTCCGGTGAACCGTGAGGTGTCGACCAAACATCACTAGTTAAGTTAACACCGGTTTGTAAATTTTCAAAATAAGATATTATTGATTTTTAGCTTTTTTCCACATTTTTAAACAATCTCTTCGAAGAGTAGCACGACTTACATTGGTG
The DNA here is from genome assembly GCA_025215565.1 of Flaveria ramosissima. NCBI lineage: Eukaryota > Viridiplantae > Streptophyta > Magnoliopsida > Asterales > Asteraceae > Flaveria > Flaveria ramosissima. The sequence goes on from CM046031.1 coordinate 20,428,279, forward strand.
TAACGTGGTTGGAGAGTTCGTTGAATGAGTCGAGTCAAACGTTCGTTGTCGAAATGTTTGAATGGCAAGCTTTCTTGAATTACAAATTGCGCCATTTGCTCCCGAACCGCATCAACGTTATAAGCCCAAATATTTCCTTCGTTTGTCATCGAAGCTTGACCTTGAGAAGGTTCACCTTTTAACACTTTACAATATTTATTTGCAATATGGTTTTTCAACGTTGTGTTTGCATCTTTTTTGAAAAACTTATGACAAAACTTGCAACGAGCCTTGTTTGGACCGCTAGCCATTTGACATAAATCGTAATTGCACCATACTTCGGGGTTCCTATTCGTAGGAAGGATTGCTATCACCACGTTGCTTGAAGACGCTTCACAACCAACGGAAAATTGAGCACTTGTTGAAGCCATTTCAAGGATTTTTGTGAGAGCGTTTTTAAGAGCGTTTACAACGAAAGTATTTGTAGAGAGCGTTTTTGAGATTTTTGAGAGTAGAGAGTTTTATAAGTTGTTGTGATTCAACCAAAATATCAAATACATATATATACTAACCTAGTGGGGGTATAATGGTAAAAAAACATCAAAAAAACGGTCAAAAATGGGTACAAACGGCTATATATCCGTTGGGTAACGCTAACCGGTTTGAAAACCAGGTTTAAAACCGGTTTGAGGTACCGGTTTGGAAACCGGGTTGGAACCGGTTTGAAAACCAGTTCGGGTTGGAACCGGTTTGAAATTTCGAAAGGTTAAACCGCATAGGAACCCACGGTTCGGGGCCGGGTTGTAACCGGTTTGGGCCAAAAACCGGTTCCGGTTTTTTTGGCCGAACCGGTTCCCAAACCGGTTTTTTTGCCCATGTCTAGCGCCGCCTAGAGCTGCTGAACTACTTTCGCTGCTAGGGCTAGTTCATTACTAAATGATTATGATTGGCGGGGGGTTGGGCCCCATTAGTAGCGCATCTTCTCTTTCGGTTGTGTGAGTAAAGACAACATTCAACACCTGTGGCACAAACCCATTTTTGGCCTATTGGTCCTAGTATCATAGGCAACCGAACGGCCGCCCCCTAAAGTGGTAAAGAAGGCTCTTTGGGGTCCCTCTTTCTATCTGACAGGACAAACAAATAGGAACGGATGGTTCTTTCATTGCAAGAAGTCTAACTAGAAAAGGATCTGGATGCACGTCTTTTGTTCATATTCCTGCGCAGTTATGAGATATTCGGCATAAGTCGTCTTTGCTTTTTCTCTTATCGATGTGATCCTTGTCTTTAGCTTGGCACCAGGGCGACTTGCTTACCTACCTGATGACTTTCGCCAAGTGCTTCGAGGAAGCAGGAGATATGCTCTCTGGCATTGCCACGGCCGTTGTGTCCGAGCCGATGATCGGTGCCGTATAGAAATAATTGTTCCCGAGTTGAGAAGTTTTTCCGGTGATTAAGTTAAGGTATTGGGTCGAAAAGTAGGTATAAAGATATGCATATTTGAACAAACAATGTTTTGCGCTCTTGGTCAGGCCTGTAACAAGTATCTAAAAAATGTTTTCTTTTCGGCCGGTCAAAGCAATGACTTAAGTGAGTAAGGAAGTAGGTAGGTGGACGTATCAGAGGGCGAGAAGAAGGAAATCCTGGCATAATTCTGACTAGTTCTCCGCACTACTTTTATGCAGTTGAAAACAAACTTGGGGAAAGGAGTTCAAGCCCATAAAATGAGTCAAGTCTAAGATAGGTACCAATAGTCTTTATGGCGCTCTTAGCCCCTTATGCAAAGCACCAATGACTTTGGTCTTCTAAAAGGGGCTTAGGGTATATCATCAAAGAAAGAATCCCGAGGAAGGGGGTGAAGCTGAGGTTGGTTGGAAGGTAAGGATAGCATGACTGACTGGTTGCGGGTCGATCCATGATGAGAATGGGCTTCTCCATAATGTAATAGAAGAGTCACAGTCCAGTTCCACGGGCTTTCTCCCTTCTCGACCAGACGAAGGAGATATGAATTCTATTCAGGCGGGTAAGGGCTTGGCTTATTACATTCAGGGGTACAAAGATATTCCAATACCTTGGCTTCTTCATGATCAGCCATCAGTGCTTGGTTTGGAGATGCATCTTCAACCTGGAAGCTCCAATCAAAGTCTCCTTCTTTAACAGCAACTACAGCTTGTTGCTTGGACTTCTCAGTCCATGGAGCTCCATCAGTGTAGTTTGGTCTAGTTTGTGTTTGGCCACTCATTTGTCCTTGGTGCCTTGTAGTCTCTAGCAAAGTGTCCTATTTGGTTATAGTTGTAACACTTCACCTTGATTTTATCCAACCCAAACTTTCCACTGGTAGCATTGTTAGGGAACTTCCTGCTTGTACTCTTGTAGAAATTCTTAGCTCTGTGAGTGAGAACTACCATCTGCTGGACTATCTTCATGTACTCCAGATCATCTGGATGGATACACACACACGCACTCCACAATCTCCCAACTCATCAGCTTGTTTGGGCACGTTAGGCGCGATAATTATCTTGTACAATTGTAGTGGAACAACAACTTCATGATGATCATAATATTGATTATTAAATAACCAATTAAGGATTGGTTTCCATAAAACTTCAATCAGTTGCCTAGTTTGTTCGGTCTTGAATTGCTGGAAGACTATCAACAAAATAAATATAAATACTATAATTGTAAGTTATAAAATTTCAATCAGTTGCCTAGTTTCAATCAGCCGAACACCACCACCACGCAACCACCCCAACCATCATAGTCACCACTTTAAGTTGCCACCGTTGCTTGATTTTGAGGTTTGCAATCGTTGCAAGCTTTGTGTTATGATCAACATTGGTTTTGCTCTCGAAGTGTAAAGCTTTGAGCTTTATCGTCGAAGGTACAATCTTTAGGTTGATTAATTGTTTCTACGTGTGTAATTGGATACATGTTTAGGTTTATTAATTGGATTAATTACTAAAACTCATTCGCGTAGCTTTTGATCTAAAATTTTCTATGTTTAGTAACTTTAATTGGTTAAAGTTCACATACGATACCCAACAAGACAACCTGGATCTCTATGTTAGCAATGGACAAAAATTTGCAGCGAATGCAGTAGAAAAATTTGTTCTTTTTACACTCTAATGGTTTAGAATTGTTTTAAACAATGTTTGTTACGAATATAGTTTGAGTAGAAATAATGTTGTAGTTGGCCACACTCCCATTAGTAGCGAAAACATGATGATCGATGAACAGGATCGTCATAACACATTGGGGTCTAAGAGAATCTCTAAAGGAAGTCTCCATCAATAGTTCATGACGTCGCCCGACACACAAGAACAAATGTCAAGAACAATTAATACCACGACGTTATTCCATTAATACACAAGCAATCCGAAATTTCAAAACCAGAACAACTAGTACAAATTTAATCCAAACTAATTACAAATCCAATAATGACACATTGTCTAAAACCAATATACTTCAAATATTTAGTGCTCTTGCAGGAGCGGTCTCATCTAAAGTCCACTGTCCAAGTACTTAAGCATTGTTACCTGAAAATACATTTTCTAAAAAGTCAACATAAGTTGCAAAGTTCACATGTTTTTAAGAAAAAAATATGTTGACGTGTAAGTCATGAATAAAATTTATGTCTGTATAAGAACATAGAAGTCAAAGAAACCAACATAAGTTCATGACCAATCCAAATAACTGGATTATATGACTAAGGGCACGCACATGACACGTCAATCTCAACTAGTATACTGATAACAAGGGTGAGGTATCAACCCATTAGTACTAATAATAACTATTCACAATGTCCAATCCAAGTCCAAAATAAGCACAAATACAAGTGAAGGGAATCTAGACTAGATCCTATGACTTAACCACAGACAAGAGTCCAATCAAAATTTAGAACAAAATTTAACACGACATAATTCAAAAACTTTGAGCAAGCTTTTCCCCCAAGCAAGACATATTAAAAGGGATCGTGACACTCACATCGATGATAGCACAATCCAAAGTCCATAGCAAGTATAACAAGTAACTATAGATAATAAAACAAATTAAAATTACTAAAGGTTGAGAATGCCTATTTTGTTGTAATCCTTGTAGTTTAGTTTATAATGCCCATCCAAGTTCTTATTTTAATGAAATCATAATTCATTTATCATTTCAAGACCAATGTCCAACATTAAATTCCCAATCCTGTCTCATTTTAAATTCCACCTATCAAAGCATACTAAGTCGTTAACGTTCTTCGACGTACATTTATTAGTCCAAGTTTGATGACATATTAAACTTAGATGTTCTTATCCTTAAATGTATTAGAATTCATCTTTGAACCTAATTTTTAACTTATAGCACTTGTGTTTTTATCAATTGGGTTTATGTTGCAAGTACTTGATGACCTTGCAAGCTTGTTTTAGCCATTATGACTTTGCATTAGAAGCTGTGAACAATGATCACTATGTATTGAAGTTGACTTTAATTATTATTATTGTATAAAACCACTAATTAATATTATATAACAATTAAAACCATTACGTTTGACTGCAACATAGGATGATAGCTTTTGATCGAGTAAATTGTTGCAACAACCCTTTTTTTAAAATAGCACAAATGCCTTTAATATTAATATTAAAGTTACCATTTTTAATTGTATAAAATAACTAGTTTTCACTAGCCGCACATTGTAGCGGCATCGTACGCGACATAATAAATAGTATAGATTAACAATCGACCCGATTTGTCTTCGGATTAAATTCACGTCGAACCGTAAGTAACTTGAATTATACTGTTGAACGAAAACGTATTATACTTCATCCGTTCTTTTCCAAACCAAATTATGTTGAAATGTATACCACGTCAAAGCATACACAAAAGGACACACAGTTTACGATGGTCCCGACTTGTTTCAAAACTAACACCACGTTGAAAGGTAGAGTAACTCGGATTTATATCGTCGAATTAAAAACATTTTTTTATCCGACTCATTTCCGAACAAAACCTACATAAAAAAGTAAGCGACCCTCGAAACGTATATCATCTGAAAGCGTATATAAATATACATGAAAATGTTATATATAGACCCGCCGCATACGTAAAAGTATAATTTTTTTAAACCAAAATTTTACTGAGGTAAACTTGAAACTTTACAAACTTAAAGATATCAAAGTGACGTATCAAAGTTGTACAGATAGATTTGAGTTCAATAAACACATATAATTCAATAAAACAAATATAATTCAACAAACATATATTATTAATATACTTAAATATTAGTATACAATTCAATAATTAAACATTATATATCTATATTAAAAAGCAAATGAGACGCTACAATAAAGTTTTTGTGTTTGTACTTTTTGAGCACAAAAGTTTTCCCTTTGTGTTTTTTGCATCAAATATTGGTCAATTGGCATTTTGGTAGTGTAAATGAGGTGCTACAACAAAGTTTTGTGTTTTTGTTTTTTGACCACAAACTTTTTTTTTGTCATATAACATTGGTAAAATTTTATCTATCAATAGGCTATAACGATTGCAGCTACTTTTTCAGTACTAGAACGAACCAGCAAACCAAACTGATTATGAGTGAACATCATCGTTGTCGGTATAGGTATTATCGGAACCGGTAACGGTCTTCGCTTTTGTGGTTTTCTCTGAGGCAAGACAAAGGAGGTAATTCAGGAGAAAACAACCAAACTCACTCGTGGGAGAAAACACTAGTTATTATTATTTTATTATTAGTAATTAGGGAGTCGAAGAAACCATAATACTCTTTTTAGGGCTGCAAACGAACCGAACGAAAACGAACAAGGCCTTGTTCGTGTTCGTTTATTAAGAAACACTTGTTCATGAACGGTTCACGAACACTTACCAAACGGGGTTTCCTTGTTCGTGTTTGTTCATCAAGGAAATGAATATGTTCATGAACTATTAATGAACACTTACCGAACGCAAACGAACACAAACGAAATCAAACGAAAACAAACAAATGTTCATGAAGATGGCGAAAACAAAGAAGTCCATGAACACATACGAATACAAATGAACACATATTTATTTTTAGAATAAAATCAACATTTTTATCATAAATTTTACCAAAAATAAATAAACACGTAACGTAAATATCAAAAAACACTTGACATACTTGTCATAAAAATAACTAATACTAAAATTATAACATAATCGAACACATTAACGAACATAAACGAACACATTATCAAACGTTCACAAACGGACATAAACGAACACATATCAAACGTTCACGAACATAAAGAACGAACATGGCTTGTGTTCATGTTCACTTAGGGGCTGTTTGATTACCGGTGACTCGGTAAGATCTGACTGAGTCAGAAGCTGACCCAGTTAGAAGTTCTGACTGAAACTTGACTGTTTGATTCAGTCGCTGACTGACTCTACTGAATGATAAAAATAACCATATTACCCTTGTATTTTAACTGATGTTATGTAATATCTCCCTTCATAAATTCATTTAACATAGAAGAAACCATCAAAAAACAAAACCCACATCCTACACCCTTCTTATCTCCTCATCCCCTTTATATACACTCTTCACATCATCTTACCACCGTCACCACCGTCACCACCACCAGCGGCAAACATGACGAAAGACGTAGCTGAGCAAGGGTCGTTCTCCTCCAAGGACTAACCCACCGACGGAGGGAGGGAGGGCAGGAGCGCCGGAGGGGATGGGGGTTCGCATAGGGGGTCACGCGGTGGGGAGACCGCCGGAGAGGGGGTCGCCGACGGGTGGAAGACACCGCCGAGGGCCAGTCAGCGCCCCTTTTCTTGGTCAGAATGGTTAAAACTGGGTCTGGGTCGGAACTCACGGACCCGGTCAGAACAACCCCACAACCACATTAAACACAAGTTAGCCAACTAGCCGGGTCAGCCCCAAACAAACAGCCCTTATTAATTAGGGTGTCGAAGAAACTATAATACTCTCTTTTTTATTATTTTTAACTTACCGGGCCAACCGGTTCACTTAGTTTGGTGTAGTGTCGGGTTGATGTGGTTGGTATAGGTATTGGCGTAGTATGTTTGACCGGACCTAAAAGAGACAAAGTGGGCTCATTAGTCATCACCCCCAATCCCCCAATTCCTGTAATGTAATTCATTCAATCTATCCATCTATCCACGTTGCTTGCGTCTCCTTTCGATCCAATTCTCCATTCGCACTGGTGGTAACCTCCTTCTCTCCATCTCTATCCTTATCACTTTCCAATCTTCTCTTCACTTCATGCATCCCTTTTTCCTCTTAATTAACATCATGATTCGCTGCTATTTTTTAGGGTTTTCAAACTCACAGTCCTTCAATTCTTCTTAGCTTTTAATGTTTACGCTTATTTGATTCAACTTTACTTGCGATCGATGCTTGATTATGTGTAACCAAACTGTTGCTTTGTTGTATGTAGCCACACGCCGACTTCAATGTTAGGTTAAGATAGTACTTTGACTTTGAGGATGCAGGGCTCCTCTTGAACTTTGAAAAGGATATGGAGTTTGTGTTGTAATACAACTAGGTCTTTAGTATAGTTTTTGTTAACATATGCTAGGTTTGAACTCACCCATCCTTTCCCTTGGTGCCTTATTCAAGTTTCCATGCTTTGAAGATGTGTTGTTTGGTGGTGGTGTCAGTTTTAATTGTTTAATTTCCATGCTTTAAATTGAGAAGAAAATAATAACGCCATGATCTATTGTTTTTAAACCATAAAATATGGGAGCTTACAATTTTAATCATGATTTCATCTGTAAGATTTCAACTTTGACCCATGTTTAGGCTTGAGATAGTCTCTGTGTCAACAGCACAATGACGAATGGATAGCAGGAATCTTGTATGATGTATCTCTTTTTTGTCAACTAACAGTTTCATGTTATATCTCCCATATATGGTGCAAGAATTATAAACGTGTGGTTATGTGTCCATTAAATCAATACATGAATAAAAGTGGGTGGTTACCAAGGGCCTAGGTGCTGCGTACCTCACCATGTGACGTGTATGAGTTATAAAAAAACTAAAAAATATATATTTCACATATTGCATAAGGGACCTATACAGATCACTTTATTTCCCATGCCCACATACCCAGACTGATATACTACACTTTATGTTTACAGGTCTAATTGTTTATGTGAAATCTGCTGTTTCAAGACTGATGACGGCAAGAAAGTAAAAAATTGATTTCATTCAGTGTTCTGCATTTAATGGCTCGTAAAGGAAACCAGCAAAAGAATGGGTTGGGTGGAAGCCCATCAAACCACAAAAAAGGTGGTCTCCAGTCAGGGTTTGCAATGCCAAATAAAAAGCAAAAGGGAAGTGTGAGCAACATGAAAGATGTTAACAGGGAAGAATATTCAAGTGATGCCCAACCATCCATATCTGTGACAGATACCCCTCACAAACCCAATCATGTTAAAGAAGATAAGAAAAAAACAAGAAAATCTGCTGAACATATAAATGTAGAGACTCAAGGTACAGCTGGCGCCTGTAATGTAGAGCAATCAGAACCATGTGACGGTACTTCTCAAGATTGCAGTGCGGACATACCAATAACTGGAAGTTCTTGTTTGGAAGAAGATAATTGGGCATCAGCTAATGGTGCCCCTGGATCAAACACTCGACAGTTTGAAACTGTAGAGCTTCCAGAAACTTTGGGTGTTAGGTACTTGAAGACATTTGTGTCGTCTGTCTTGAAGGCTTCAACTGAATGGCTGCACAGACACAGACCATTGCTTGATATACTAGTAATCAAGATATTAATCTCTCGTGATTATGTTCGAATTAAAATCAAACATGCTTACCCAATTGTCTTGAAATGGCTTGCACATTTCGCGAGCATATTGCTTGTCCTTTCAATGGTTTGGTTGGACTGCACCCTCAGAGGTATAGACTCTGTTATACGTATGGGGACCACATCGTTTTTCACAGTTATTTGGTGCAGCATCTTTTCTGTGGTTGCAGTGATTGGAATGCTCAAGTTTATTACTGTTGGGGTAAGTCTACTTTAGGTTTTATTAGTTAATTTCCAGCTTTGAGAATTATCTTAAGCGTACAGTGATTATTCAAATCCTTTCCACGTATTCTGCTCTTAGGTTGTCGCATAGTGTCTAGGCATTTCTTAAAACTGTTCGTTTATAACTCAAATCCAATACAACGTTTTATATGTTATAATATATGTGGACACACACAAGAGTTTCATTTATATGTTAGTATATTATGTTGTGTTTTGGTATAAGTTTCCTCATTATATCCAAAGTTGAAGATACTGTTACAAAACATTATACAGTTAACTGTGACAGAGTATTAGAGTAATTGAAGATGCATGAACTTCAAATGAGTACTATGATAATGTATGATACTGCTTTATGATTTCTTTAACAATCACCGATCTTAACACTGCAACTATTAAGAACTGCTTTAGGTTTTTTTATTTGTTTGATAGATAAAGAGGCGTGGTCGTATGAAACAGGATTGTTCTAGAAAGCTAGAGTATACCAAAACATGGAGCGCTGACTTTCGTAGTACAAGTTGCTAAAACCTGCATATATTCAACATGGCATAAGCTGCAAATTTGTAAAATCTTATAATTGTTGTTGTCTATAGAGGTCCTCCATTGCTTTTACGGTCCAAATGAACCATGCTAACTAAATGTTGCACATTTTGTTTGCATAAATGGGCTGAACTGTATAAACTGAATCTGTAATGGATGACTTCCACGGGTAATAACACCTATAGAGAACAATCAAGCAAGGAACTGAAAATATATTCACAAATTTGAACCTCATGCGACACTGAATAGAAACAAGCTTCAGTGGACTGTACTAACACAACCGGAGCTCCACTTGACACTTTTTTTGATGATTTCCCAATTGAATCAAGGGGCGCAAGACCTTTTTTTCAACTTAAATGGCACTTTGTAACACAAAAAGATGAGTTTTATTCTAGCTTTCAGTAATGACCCTAGAATGCGTCCAATAACGATTGCTTATCTGCCCAGCGGATATATAGTCACAAACTAGCTCTTAAATGTTGTAGTTGTTTTTGCAAGGTTAATCAATGATAAACAGCACCTTAAAATATTATAGTTAAGTTTTAAGTTGCTATAAGAAAAGAATTATCAAAAAAATCCACTTGTTATATACAATCCCATCATTCATCTAAAATATTGTTTTATACTTTATACTATGCTTGTTAGCATATATAGAAGACCTACTATGGCTCTTATGATAATTGACTTTCATTATTTTTACAGGTCATAGTTGCTTTGGTAGCCCTTTTTGTAGGGTTCACTCTTGGTCTTTTGTTGCTTGCTGTTTCTGGAATTGTTTTCTTGTGGTTGTATGGAAGCTTTTGGACCACTTTAATTGTACTAGTCATTGGTGGTAAGCCATCCAACACTTCACTGAACATATTTGACAATGTTGTTTGGCTTTTTATATTTCTGTATTGATGTCATCAATTATTTATTATGCAGGAGTGACATTCACATTTAGCCATGAGCGCCTTGCACTGCTAATTATGACTGCGTACTCTGTATATTCTGCATGGACACTGGTTGGCTGGCTTGGTATTATCGTTGCTTTGAATTTATCATTTTTTTCAAGTGATGCTCTTATATTCTTCTTGAGGAATAACATGAATGAGGAAAGAAGAGCCAACAGTATCCCTGAGCAAACAGCTGGCGTGCACAATGGACCGGGTGTCTTCAATGGTGAGGAAGAGCATGCTGATGGTGGGTCCCATCCACCAGCTGACCGTGGCTCTGGGGTACCTTCAACCAGTGGGTCTGATTCTGGAGATGAAGTTGTTCGATTGTTAAACGCTGCAGATCACTATTCTGCATTGGGTTTGTCTAGATTCCAAGAAATAGATGTCACTTTTCTGAAACGGGAATATAGAAAAAAGGTTCACCCAAAAATATTTGCCTTTACTGATTACACTTCTATTTGAAAAAAGGGTGAAAGCCTCTAGGTGATGGTTTATAGATTATGCTTAAGGTGGAAAACAGGGCTGTTGAGAGGGTTCCGTAAAGGGTCAAAATGGGTTCGGGTTAAAAAATTTAAAGTTTTAAACGGGTCTGGTTTGGTTGACTTGAACCACTTTTATCCAAAAAAAGAACTTATAAACAATGTGTGTCATACTTGATTACAGAAGTTATATTATTTTAATAATAATCTGATTTGGGTTGGGCTATACATACCCCCCTTTTCTATTTGCCATACCCCCTCCCTTTTAAATTAATTTTAAAACTTTTCATATTCCCCCTTGTAAAATTAATATATTTTTAAAAAAGTTTTGAATTACCTATTCTATCTTAAACATTCAAATTAAATTAAATTAATGTTTATAAAAAAAGTCCAATCGAAAAGCATGTCGAATAAGAGTATAAAGACAACTTTATTCAGGTACAACAAAACAGTTAGATCGTGACGAACATAATTTATACGTGCACATGTAATATAATTTGATATAAAAAACAAAAGCTTACAATCCTAACTTCAACCTTTGAGTAAAAGATATAGCTCATCAACAAAAAATGCAGCATCTTTTCTGTATAAGCTTTAATATCAATTTTTTTGTTTATGTTGAAGTAGCAACTGGTTTTGCTGTGTATAATAATGTAAGTTTTTATATCTAATACTATATATATAGTTAGAATTTAATTAATGATTTCTTACTGATAACTATTACATTTAAATATGTTTTTATTATTATTTTAATTAGTATATATCAACTTGAATTTGAATTCTTAGAAAATCTAACTCAATCTAATAGTTATACAAAAATGAATTCAAATTCAAGTTGATATAGTCTCTCTCTCTCTCTCTCTCTCTATACATACATACATACATACATATATATATATATATATATATATATATATATATATATATATATATATATATATATATATATATATATATAGGGGAGAGATCAAATGAAAACCATGTTTATAAATGAAAACCGTGAAAACCACCACTTCCCAATCACATAATTTATAATTGATTCGACCTTTTTATTATTTAAAGTATATTTGAGTAAAATTCAACTATATTTTTTGAGTTCATTATATATTATTTAGTTTAAACTCCAAGTAATGAAAATGATGACGAAACGACTTACGTATACGTAACTTGTATGAGTTATATGTACGTAACTTTTAGTTGTACACTTGTTAGCATGTACGTACATATACATAATCCCTACATATACGTAACTATTAGTTATATACTTTGTAACATGTACTTACAATATGAAACCCTTAGTTTTCATGGTTTTCATTTATAACATGGTTTTCAATGGAACCTTCCCCTATATATATATATATATATATATATATATATATATATGTAGAGAGAGAGAGAGAGAGAGAGAATATATCAACTTGAATTTGAATTTTTAGAAAATCTAACTCAATCTAATAGTTATACAAAAATTCAAGTTGTAAAATAATATATACAATATATCAACTTGATAAAGTAAATTAATATACTAACTTGAAAATATCATAACAATGTAAAAGATATCTCTTGAATTTTTGAAAAAAAAATAATTTATAGGTTATTAGAATAATAACAAATTAAATATAGTATAAAAGTTTATTGGTTATTATCACAATAAATGTAAAAACGGATAAAATGAAAATAAAAGTATCAAATTGTATTATTTGAAAGCTTAAGAGGGGGGGGGGGGGTATGACAAAAAAAAAAAGATAAATGGGGGTATGTATAGCAACACCCTCTGATTTTGGGAATAATAAATTATGTGGTTTTATGCATTAAAACAAAAATTACACACTGGGCAATTGTCAGCCCTTTCTTATTTTACCATCTTTATCTGCTGTACATAGCAGAACCAAAACTGGCCATTTCTAAGCTATGCTAACATGAGACTTTATTGTTTATATACTGTTGTCCCATTTTGTTGTATTATTATGAATATATATATAGGAAGGAATGAGTGATCTGTTAACCCTCATTTTGTTGTATTATTATGAATATATATATAGGAAGGAATGAGTGATCTGTTAACCCTCCTGTTGTTGATATCAGGCAATGCTGGTCCATCCTGATAAGAATATGGGTAATGAAAAAGCTGCTGAAGCTTTTAAGAGACTTCAAAACGCGTACGAGGTTGTTTCAAAATTTCTTTTTGACGGCTATTGTTTATTTTGGGGCATGGACGTGCCTTCTTATATCTTCTTTTAGTTTCTTGACTAAAGCGCAAATTTTTATTTTTCTCAAGGTTTTGCTAGATACTTCTAAGCAAAAAGCATACGATGATGAATTGAGGAGGGAAGATCTTTTGAATTATTTCCGAAGATTTCAAAATGCTACCCCACAGGTTTGATTATATATTGTGCTTTAATTCTGGGTTTTATAATTTAGTTGTCACCAAAGCCTTTTAATCACATTGTATTTGTTTGTATGTTGTAGGCCCATTGAATATGTATGGATTTGTATCTTTCATGCAGCTATTTATAAATGCAAAACTATGTAGTTTTTTATTAGACGTTTTTTTATTTACCCCTTGAATTGGTAAGTGTTAAAGTGTACAGTCTATGCATTACTTTTCATTGTTTATTTTTGTGGCATTTAGATGGAGTGTTGACATGTAATGTTTTTTCTTATAATACTTCTGTAGTCAGATATTTCTGATGATTGGTTTTCTCTTATAATACTTCTGTCTTGATGTACTTCTGTCAGAAATAGACGTTTTTTCTTATAATACTTCTGTCTTGATTTTCTCTTTACAGGAATTAACCTATATTGTCTTTATCTTGTCCTATTTTGAGTTAAAATGTCAACTACATAATTCTTCTGAATGAATTTAAGCCTACGTTTTTGGAATATTTTTATTGATAATTACATCACTCTTCTAAAATGGCCACAAAATGGATTTAAAATTGTAAAATGGTTTTTACATGTATTTGAATTGGAATCCAAGTTAAGTTTGAATGTTGAAAGTATACCACTATTAATCTTCTACACAATGGAATCACAATACACATGAATAGGTATTAGGTATATTGCCATCGGAGCCTATGGTAGGAATCTTGATAGAATCCTTCTAAAACCTAAGAAATTTGAGTTAAAAACATTAATGGCTCAGGAACAGGAAGAAAAAAAAGGGGGGGGGGGTCACCTTTTGCCTTTCCTGCAAAAAACTGTTCTTCTAGTTGTTTTAGTTTAAGGTCTAAGTAAATAAAAGTTCAATGTAGGTACAAATTTGTGGGTACAGTTGAATCATATGAAGTATGTCAGTCATTTCCATGTATCATAGAAATTAGAAAATGTTTAATGCTTTTATCTTTCTGAAAGACTTGGCAAATGAAGAATATAGTTTGGTTGCCACTGTTCTGTCAGATATATTGTCATATGCTGTACAAAGTAAAATATCACAGCTAGGAACTAATAATGCCTTTGATGAATTGTAGCTTCATCATGCCTGATTTTATCAGCTGATTGATATATCTTCCCATTGTATTTTCTAGCTTCCTATTCATATTTTCCAAATTCTCTCCTATCATATGTTGGTCACACAATATATGCATGGTGCTGATTTGGACAATTAGCTGTCACTCTTATTACAATGTTATGTGGCATATGATCATCCCCTTCTCTATTTAATTGTGTTTTTTTTTTCGTTTCTCTGTCAAGCTTCAGAACTAGTGTATGATGCAAGTTATGGATGTAAAGTCTGTTATACTACTTTTATATTTATAATCACTTGTGCCATCAAGTTGATGCTTACGCATTTTACTTGACCCTGGATAACTTATAATGTTACAAAAAAAATATATTTCAGAACAAACGACATGGGTTTTTTGGATCTGCATTTGGACGTTCGGAGGTTCATGTGGATGATCCATTGGGAGAATCCAGACGAATTGCATGCCAAAAGTGTGGCAATTTTCACATGTGGTTTTACTCCAAAAAGACAAAATCTAGAGCTAGATCATGCCAGGTAGTGTTTTCTTTATGTTCAAGGTATTTAGTTATCATCTATTATGTGCAATCTGTACGTGAATGCTATTTATTTGTTAAATTTGAAGGACTGTAAAGACTTTCATCCAGCCAAAGACGGGGATGGTTGGGTTGAACAATCATCCCAACCGTTTCTTTTTGGGATATTCCAGAAGGTATGTTAGCATCATTATTGATACATGTTTGTGTTTGCCATTTGGTGTCAAATTACAGAAGATTACTTAATATTATTTTTGCCTATATTGTGCAGGTGGATACCCCTCATGCATATGTTTGTGCAGATAGCAAGATATATGATGCCACAGAATGGTATCTCTGCCAGGTAAATATTTACCTAATTTGCTTTAATTTCATGGCCTGAAGTTAAGAAAGTTCAACTAACAAAATGGGATCTGTAGTCATCTTGATATGGTCTACCAACCTATGTGTATTAAAGATAATATGAACCAGAAGATGATATTTTACTCGTGTATGTATATAAAACCTAACTTTTCAATGTCAAACACTAAAAAGTGAAATTTATGTTAGAAAAAAATGACTCGTGTATCCGACAGTGCAATTATATATGAAAAAGAATTAAAGAATGTAAAGGAACAATGCAGCGCCACATACAAGCTTCTATGGGTCCACCTTGTGTGTGTATGCTTTATAGATGCAAAGATCCGTTTCAACCCAAACCTGTTATCCTTCATATCATGCCACCTCTAATCATGGTGTTACCACTGAAAGTATAGTTTCTTGACGTCTATTTATGGCTTTGGTTTTGTGATCCGCTAACTGACGCGGGGTATGTTTGTTTGTTTGTTTGTTTGTTTAACTGACGCGGGGTGTGTTTGGTTGCAGGGAATGAGGTGTCCAGCAAATACTCACAAACCAAGCTTTCATGTGAACACGAGTGTAATGTCAAAGCACAGTAGCAGTAAAGGAGCAAGCTCAAGTCATAGAGGCGGAGGGATGCCAAATATGGATGAAACCATGACAGAGGAAGAATTCGTGGAGTGGTTACAAAACGCAGTACAATCGGGCATGTTTGACAATTTTGCAGCGGCCAATGGTGGTTCGCCTTCAAATAGCTCCAAAAATGGGAGTTCCAGTAAAAGAAAGAAGAAAGGCAAGAAATGGTAGCTAATTACAAGACCTGGTATTGTATATTGTCATGAAATATGGGAGCCCAAGTCGGCATAGGTTTTCTTTCTTTTTTTCTTTTGCCAACGATATGATATTACCTGAGAAAGAGTTTCCAACCTCATGGTTTGGAACTTGTTACTTAAGAATGGGTAGATATTTGAGTTGCATTTAGTATTATTACTTGAGAAAGAGATTCCGACCGTGATGGGCGTATGATCATCATGGTTTGGAACTTGTTACTTATGAATGAGTAGATAGTCGAGTTATATTTTATTAGCCAATTTGACGTGGCTCTTAAGTGGCTCTAGCCTCTATGTGTTTTCAGTTCTAGATTATTTATATAATACTAATTATCAACTTGGTTATGCATCATTGGTTGTATTATGTGCATCATGGGTTGTACTATGTGCATCATGGGTTATGCCCACCTCTCTTTTTAATCTTTAACATTTTTATTTTAATCCAATACTTCTACATCTTTTTACAACTTAACCCAAACATTTTTTTTTACTTTCAACTTTGATCCCCTATACATTTTATATTCTAAACATTTTTTGTTTTCCGCTCAAAATTTTTCGAGTTAAAACCTTGCAACGTGCGTGTGGTTCATCTTTTTTACGATTATTTTTTCTCTATTTAACTGCCCCATTTATGGCTGTTCACGAACTGAACCGAACTGAATGCAGCTCCGCTCGAACTTGATTCGGTGTCAAACCTAGCGGCTCAGTTCGGTTCGAATTTACAAATTCCAGCGCAAACTTTATGCTCGAACTCGGTTCGGTTTTGCTCGGTTTTGTTCGGTTTCGTGTTATAATTAAAAAAAAAACTAATAATTCATTCAAAAATTTCAGCTTTCAAGTTCCAATTGTAATATCTTCATCAATGTTTGTGCAAATGTCCTTTAAGAACCAAATTATTAAAATCTAACCTCAAGATATCGCGATTAGGAACAACTATACAATGTTGGGCTTCGAACAAGGTTGGACTTTGGACTTTGGAGGTGGATTGTCAGAGGCGGGGTGCGCGGTCAGACTATTGCAGGTCGGTTTTTCGAAGGTAGGGGAGTGATGATTTGATCAGAGAATTAAAGTTTTACATTTAGGGTTGTTAATTTTTTGACTAAATAATTAAAATAGTAGTAATTGTTAAAAAACTAAATAGATTAACAAATATATAATATATATATAAACTAAATTAAAAAATAATTCGAGCGAAACCGAGTGAGCGACGAGCAAGCGTATCTTTGCTCGTGCTCGGTTCGTTTTCAAACCGAACCGAGCCGCTCGGTTCGTTTACAACCGAACCAAAATTTGAACGAGCAAAAATCCGAGCTTTTTTCGAACGAGTTCGAGCGAGTTTCGAGCGTCGAGCTATTTGAACAGCCCGAGCCCCATTACACGTGTTGGTCCTAAATCAACTTACCTATTGTTCTTGATCTTTTATTTTCGCCTTTGTGGTTTAATGTTTTTATGTCTACTTTTCGTTCTGTTTTATTTTTTCATTTTTTTTAATACGAGTTTTATCAGTATTGGTGTTCATTGACGGTGGTGTATTATTGATGTTGCTTAATATGGTTTTACGGCTCTCGCTACAACGTGAGATGCTTAATATTAGTTTTATTCGAGATATCAATTTATTATTTCAAGGTATACGTTTTTGATTTCATCAACTAATTACCTAAATGCACATTGTCAGTATGTTTTGCATAACTTTCGATACAAATTTTATTGTCAAACATTGATTATATATTTAGGTAAGTTTGCGTATTCTACTACGAGTTTTTAATGCATGTTTATTTTATTCTTTAGTTTACAAAAATGATCCTGAGGATTTGTCTTTTGACCTCTTCAGGTCCCTTCAAGTTTAGTCTTATCCACATTTTATATTGTGTATTTATCTATTTGGTTTTTTACTAATTATAATTTTTAGTTTATTTTTGTTTGCTCTTATATATTTAACTAGCTTTTTACCCGTCATCCGTTGCAGCGGCATCGTACGCGGCGTGATAAAGTATAGATTACAATTGATATGACTCGTTTCCAAACTATATTTATGTCAAAACGTATAATAATTCGAATATATACCGTTGTTTGAAAATGTATTATATTTGATTTGGCTCATTTTCGAAAAAATTATGTCAAAACGTAGACTGACTCAACACATTCTTAAAAAAATATGTGTAAAGAGACGTATGCGGCGTGATAAAATATAAATTACAATCACCCCGACTTATATCCGAACTAAATTTACATCGAAAAGTAGTACTATCAAATGAAAGTGTATCATATTTGACTCGATGTATTTTTGAACAAAATTTACGTCGAAACGTAGACTAGCTCAAAAAATACATAAAAATAAGAACAAAAACGCATTATATTTGACCCGACTCATTTCTCAACAAAATATACATCAAAACATACGATAGACGACACAAATGAATGAAAATGTCAAAGTCCAAAGGAGGGACAATTAATAATTTCACAAATGAGTTGATAAAAAATAAAAGGTGTCACATGGGTTTCTGATAGGATCGGATCAATTAGGTTTGAATTATGCAGCGGAATATCACGAATTGAGATCGAATTCAAGCAAGAAAGGTAATGAATATGCAAGACAATCAATCACAATTATAGAGAGAATATTTCTGTTAAAGGAATGTTTTCATTCACGCGTAATGCTTCGGTTAAGAATACAGCTAGGTCAACATCCCTTATATAGAGGAATGTGACGTCTGCTGATGTCACTTGACAGTGACATCTAACAGAATTTACAAAAACAACTGAAATATGCAAACTACTGAGATGTTCTCAACAGCTGATTACATCTCAGTGAATGCTAAGTACAATTACATGAAACTACTGACTAATAACTACTGAAACAATAAACTACTGAAATATAAAGTTACAAGTACTGAAAAGTAAAACCATCACAACTACTGAAGTTAACAACTTCAGCTGTTGTGACAACTGCTGATCACTCTGGTCTTCAGCCTTTGTCTTCAGACTTTGTCTTCAGTTCTTTGCTTTCAGACTTTGTCTTCAGTTCTTTGCTTTCAGACTTTGTCTTCAGACCTTTATAATCAGCTGATGTCTTCAGCTGATGTGATTATCTTCAGCAGTTGTAATGTCTGTGGGACTTAGAGGTTTTTCTGATCAGGCTCATTGGTTCTTTTGGTCCAACAAACTCCCCCTGAACCAATGCAGCCAAAACCTCTAACTTTATTGAAGATCCCACTTATTCTTGGGCAAAAGTACTCTCTTGATCAGCTTCAGAGGTAAACAAATAAGCACAAGCCAGGAAAAGGTTTCTAATCATTTGATTGTCTAAGTATGGAATGGAACTCTGTCTTGGGGAAATTGGACACAGAGTCTTGTCCCAACCATGAAACCTATTTCCCATTGATGAGTCTGAAAGACTCCCTTGCATAGGCCTCAAGGAGAACAACTTGTTCCTCCTTAGTGAGTTCTTCTGCTTCTCCCTCAAAGAAGAACTCAGGCCCATAGTACTCAGACAGGTACCTCACTGTCTTCCCATTCTTTAGCTCAACAGTTGTTATCTCTCTATATGCGAATTCATCTGGATGAGAGCCTTCAAGCAACAACTGGAGTTCACTCTTCTGAAGATCTTCAAGTCTTTTGTACAGCAACCCCTTCTTGATCATTTTGTTCTCAAGAATAGACATAGGGGTTGATTTGGATGTGTGAGCTCTCTTGAATTCTTCAATGATTTCCCAGGGTGAGACTACCATGGCCAGCATGATTGCAGCATTCAAAGTCTTTCTTACTTGGCCATGATTTCTACTTGGTAAATTTTTCTTGTGAATTCTAGAACTTACCCTGGGATCTGGCCAAATCCGCACTCTCTCCTTTTGATGTTGAAAAGTATGCCTGAGAGTGTACAGCCTTTGAGCTTGAATCTTCATAGCTTGAATGGATGAGGACTGAGGGAAGTCCTTGTCAACCATTCTAAGAAACTGCTCATCATGCTGCTTCTGCTGTTCTTCTTCTTCAATTTTGACCTTAACTGTCAGCCTTTGTGTTTCAGGAGTTATTACTTGTGATTGATTCCTAGGCTTCAGTTTCTTCCTTTCAAGAACAGCAGATATTGGCAGATTGTCTTCTTCATCCTCTTCTTCTTCTTCTTCCATCCTCAGCAACCTTCTTTTTCTTTTTGGTGCTTCACTGGTGGACTCTTGGATGGGTTTCTTGGGTGAAGGGATTGGTTTAGATGTTTGTGAGGTTGGTTGTTTTGAAGGTTTTGATATTGGCTGTTTTGGTTGTGTGGTTGGCTTGGAGAATTGTTTTGGTAAGGGAGATTTGAAGGGCTGCTCTATCATTTTGTTGGTGAGGGTGGCTTTGGTTAACTTGGCCATATCAGTTCTCTTCCCAGCACCAGCTTCATCCAGAGCTTCAATGATTAAGCCTTTGTTGAAGCTTTCAGATGAGCATATCTTGGTAGTTATCTCCAAGATGCTATCTCTGGACCATGACTTAATCTCAATGATAGGTCTTCCCAGATGTTTAGAAAGAAATCTAATCATAGCCTCTAGTCTCTCCCTTTCTTCTTCATTGCAACTTGCCCATCGATCCTCAATTTCTTGAATCTCAAGTCTCCTGATCTCTGAGTCAAGTTTGGCAGTGTCAAATCCTTGCCTAAAGAGCTGATCAATGATCCTGTCCATGGATCTGCTATGTTGGTCATCAGCTTCTTTGATCATCTCATCTAACCTCTTCTCATCTTCAGTTTGATCACCAATACTTTTCTTTCTTTTGTAGGTGATGATCTCTTTGCCTTTATTCTTTTCCTTATCTTCTTCCTCTTCAGCTCTTTTCCTTTTATCATCCTTTGCTGACTTAGACTCCCCCTTTTTGGTTGCATTGGGTTCAGGGGTTTGAATGTCAGAGAAGTGCTTGGACACATCATTAGTCACAAGTGAGGTAATATCTGAGGAGAGCCTCTCATCAATGGTTTTATGAACAATAGATGTGATGATGGGTGTGATGAGAGGTAAGGAAGATTTGAATGCAGCAACCATTTGCTCAGAGGGGTTCTCTCCCTGAGAAATGGTGCCTGAGCCAGAGGCTGGTGGTTTGGTTGATTTGAGTGGCTCAGTGTTTAGGGAAGCTTCAACAGAAGCTGCCATCTGTGGGTTTATTGGGGCAGATGGTCTTGATTCCTGAGGCATGATGGGAAGCAGATCTTTCAATCTACAAACCTCAGCCTCAAGAATAGTATTTTGGGCTAAGACTTCAAAGAAAAAGCCCAGGTCATCATCAGTATAAACTGAATCACCTGACCTCCTGAGTGAATCAGGATGAACATGTGCTGAGTGTAAATCAGTGATTACATGTGCCCCTTTGTCTTGGAACTGGGGACTTCCTGTCTCAGGAGCATGTCCTTCATTGACAGTTGCCTCTGGTGAGGGCTTAGAGATGATACCAGCTTCATCCTGTTCATGTGCTGAAACAGGGGAAGAGGTAGCCTCACCAGATGTTCTAGTCTCCACATTTACACTAGAAGACTGAACTTGGTAATCCCTATGCTGTTGGATATCAACTACATTTTGATCCTCTCCCTCAGCTGTTGAGGTTTTCCCAGTAGTAACAGGTTTCTGGGGAGGGGTAGAGGAATGTAGCTGAGTCAGCACTTGTGCAATGACTGCAGTTGAGCTTGTAGGGGTGGTATCAGTGGGAGATGGGGGTGAAAAGGTTTGCACCTGGGGAGAGTGGTGCTCTTCAATGGCAATCTTCTCAAGTGAGATAGATTCCAGCAATGTGGTTTCCCCAATATTGGTTGCATCAGGATCTTGTTTAGAGGATACCTTAGCGGTTTCAGCTGGTGGAGTCATTGAAACTACAAGGGGATTAAGGCTTGTAGTCTCATCCTGCGTTTGTGCTGCAGGGGCATCATCAGGGGACTCAACTCCCTGAGCAGCCTTTTTGGTTTTCTTTGGTTTGGGTTTGGAGGAGACTTTAGATTTGGAGGTGGAGGCTGTGGGTTCCCTCTGCTTGGGTTTGAGCAGTTTGGCAGCCTCTTTGAGTTGTGGGTTTGAGTTGTGCCTGGAGTATACCTCTGGTAAAACCAGCAGAGCAGGGACTCCAAGGCCAACAAGGCCATCAGATTTTAATTGATTCAAAATGATTGCCATAAGAAACCTTGGATATAAAATCCATCTATTTGCCACAGGTTTCAATGCCAAATCTTTAAGTTCCAAAAAGATAATATCAGAAAAATTTAGATTTTGATGCTCAAGGATAGAATATAATACCTGTTGCCATCTGGATGACATTTTGTTGGACCAAAAGAACCAATGAGCCGGATCAGAAAAACCTTTAAGTCCCACAGACGTCACAACAACTACTGAAGTCCACAACAGCTGAAGACAACAACTGATTACAAAGTCTGAAGACACAAGTGCTGAAGACAAAGTCTGAAGACAAGTGCTGAAGACAAAGTATCAGACGTTGTCACAACAGCTGAAGAGGACTTCTTCAGTAGTTGTGACGGTTTGCTTTCAGTAGTTTTATATTTTCTCTTTTCAGTAGTTTTGTAAAACGACTGAAGAGTTTGTTCTTCAGTCGTTGTAGTATCAGTAGTTTCTTTTTAGTTGTTTTATGTTTTATGCTTAGCACTCTGACATGTTCTCAGTAGTTGTGAACATTTCAGTAGTTTATTATGTATTAGTTATTTTTGTACTAGATCTGCTAGTAATCACCATCCCGTGATTACAGCAGTGATTGCACTCTATATAAGGAGTGCCAACCTTATTGTAACGGTGAATGATTTAGCAATAATATTGGGCATTATTGAAACATTCCTAATCACAGAAAAATATTCTCTCGCATTTGTTTACAAGTAACAAACTCTTGCTATAATTTGACTAATTCTTCTTTTCATTCCGCTGCATTACACTCTAATACTTAAAACTTGTGATCATTGATCCTGACAAATGGTATCAGAGCTGGTTAATCATTGATCGATCTAATAATTGATCATTGAAACTGCTCTTCAAGATCCAAGTTTGAGTGAATTAGCATTTTTGCAAGAAACTGTTATAGAGATTGAATTTTCTGTGCTTTTAATCATTCATCCTGAGACTTATTCTTGGTTTTCATTGAGTTTGCTGTGGTGTGTCTAAATATTTTTTTTGCTTGAATAAAATTGTTTTTGGATCCAAAATGACTACTCCTTCCAATGATCCTCACAATACTGGTTCCTCAACCAAGCCTCCAATGCTGGTTAGGAATGAGTATAACATATGGCAACGTCGTATGCTCCATCACCTGTCTGTTAACAGCTCAGGTTGTTGGACATCAGTGGTACATGGTCCACACAAGCCTATGGTGAATAACCCGGAAACCAATCAAATGGTTCCGAAGAGGAAGGATCAATACTCAGATGAGGATAAGAAATTGTTTGAGATAGATGCAAAAGCTCATGGAATTCTAGCCATGGCACTACCCAATGAAATTTATTCTGGGCTAATGCATTATGAATCTGCCCATGACCTCTGGAATGCCTTGAAAGAACAATTTGGAGGAACAGATGAGGTCTTGGCAAATAATAGAGAGATCCTTGCCCAACAATATGAGACATTCTCTCATAGGAAGGGTGAGACACTGACTCAACAGTTTGAGCGGTTCTCTTGTTTGATCTCTGAATTGAAATTGGTCAAACATGAGTATACTAATATTCAGATGAATAACAGATTTCTCAGATCACTGCCTGAGAGATGGGATACATATACCATTGTCCTACGCTCCAGTGCAAATTTGGACAAACTATCTCTCACCCAACTTCATGGGAAATTGCTCACATTTGAGAGAGAGATAGAACAAAAGAGAAAACTGTCTTCATCTGGTAAGCTCACTGAGGACTTTGTACCAGGCAACACTGCTCTGGTTAGTCATGAGTCAGAATATGCTTCATCTGAATGCCAGTATGATGAGCATATTGATTTCTCTTCAAACATTTCTGATTCAGCATTTGTGAGTGTTGATAGTCAATTTTCTGGTTGTAATAATGACAATCTATGCTTCATCATGGATGATCTCAAGGGGATTGCTGATGATGACTTAGAAGAGATGGATATTTTGAGCCAAATGGCCTTGATAAATATCAGATCTCAGAAGTTCTACAAAAGAACTGGAAGAAAGTTCCCAGGACTCTCTGGCAAAACCAAAGTTGGTTTTGACAAGAGTAAGTTGTGGTGTCACAGATGCCAAAGGCTTGGACACTTTGCTAGAGAATGTAGATCATCTGGATCTAATTTCTCTGCACCTTTTGTGACTTTTCCTAGCAATAATCAACAAAACAAAGGGCAACATCCTGTCAATCTAGTCATCAGTCTCAACTACAATCTCCTGCATATTTTGTTCCTCAGGGTCAAATGCCTTACCCTTACCCGTGTTATTACATGCCACAAACCAGTCAAGTTCAAGCTCCTATGGTACCACAAACTCATGCACTCCCAGAACCTCAACCATCTCATCAACCCCCTCAACCTCAACAACATAGCTTCTTCACCCCAGAAGTTGTTGATTGGAGCAGCTTGCCAGATGACATGTCTGGTCATGAACAACTGTTCACAAGTGCTGATCAACATGGTGGTGATAGTCCTTTTGGAAATCTGGCACTTATGGCTCTGGAATCAACTGAGGGTTCCTGCTCAACTGCATCATCTTCACAGGTAACTCAGGTATCTTCAGAGGCTAAAGCCAAGTTATGTTCTGAATCTTGCATTGCTGCCTTTGTCTCTATTAGAGAGGCAAATGTAGCATTAATAAATGAAAAACTTGAGTTTGAGAAAACAATTTCCAAAAGACAAGCTGAGTATGAGTCTGCTCTTAATAGTAAAAATGATGAGATTTATAAGCTTAAATGCCAATTAAATGATGAAAAGGCTAAGCTAGAGGTTATTCTGGAAGACCAGAAAAGTCTTAAAGAAACCCTTGCAGTCACCCAAGTAGAGTGTGATCGATGGGTGCAATCATGCAAAGGTTTTGAGATGCTTCTTAGTAAGCAATCAGCTTCCAATGTGAAGTTTGGCATTGGTTATAATCACACTGCTCCTCCTACAGATTTTGCTCCAAGAGTAGAGGTGAAATCTGATGGAGAAAGCAATAACCAATCCACCTCATCATGTGATTCACTTTTTGATAAAGCATCATCAAAAGTTGAAGTCAGCACTAAGCCCTCTCAGAACCTATCAGCTAATGTTGATGGTTCAATTGCTGATACTCACATGATCAAAGAGTTGGTCAACTCAAGGAGTTATGTCTGAAAGTCCTGAAAGGACTGGAGAGCAAGATTTAACTCCTGAAGTTCAAGCTCCAACTACTGACAGCACTGAAAAGAAGAAAACTGTCAGTAGAAAGAGTTTGAAGACTACTAAAGAGGAAGTCAAGAAAGCAAATAGTGCTTCCAAAGTACTGAAGAGCAAGTCTTCAGTAGTTTCATCCTCTTTAGTTGATGATCAACATAAGATGAAAAAGAAACCATGTGAAGTATGTGGTTTGTTTAATCATCTCACTGATGATTGTTGGTACAAAAGAGGATCCAAACTCAAACATAAAGATGAAATTAAAGAGAAAATGGTTAAAATGAAAAATGAGTTTAAAGCCACATTTGTACCAGCAACATCAAATCCTGTAATCCTTAAGTCCAAAAAGAAATCCAAAAAGGAAGGGGTTAAACAGGTAACAGCTGAGGTTGCTCAAAAGAAGAAGGTGCAACATAAGAACTTATCAAACTCCAGTGCTAATGTGTCTGAAGAGCTGAAAGCTTTATCACAAAATCAGACACAGCTGGTTATGATGGTTCAACATCTATTGGGAAGAGTCAACCAATTAGATGTTCCTATGTTGAATCCACAAAAAAGGAGGTCCAAGCCAAAGGATTCCTCTTCTCCACCATCTTCTTCCTCTCAAGCTGTTATTTCCAGCAAACTTGTTAGTCCACCATCTGTTGATGTGAATAGGCCCAAAACCAAAAAGGTTTGGGTCTCAAAATCTAACTAATTTGCTTTGTTCTGCAGGGTTCTTCAACATGCCACAGAGGCATCTGGTATGTAGACAGTGGAGGATCCATGCATATGACAGGAAACAGATCACTTCTTAATGACTACTCTCAAGGAAGGAAGGGATTTGTATCTTTTGGCAATGATGCAAAGGGTTACATCATCGGCAAAGGCTTTGTTTCCAATGGGGAAATAAAGTTTGATGATGTTAACCATGTGGAAAATCTCAAGTACAACCTCTTGAGTGTCAGTCAAATGTGTGACAAAGGCCATGTTGCTCTTTTCACAAGTCAGAACTGCCGGATTCTGTCATCCAAAGTTCTGAGTTTGATTGACAAGGTGTTGGATAAACACACTCTCCTTAAGGCCAACAGGACAGGAAGAGTGTATGCCTTAGATCTTTCTAAGAAAATAGATCTCAAAGGCCATCCTTGCCTATTTTCCAAGGCTTCCCCTCAAGAATCTACACTATGGCATAGAAGGCTGGGTCATGTTAATCTCAAAAACATAAATCAGCTGATCAACCATGGTTTAGTAAGGGGATTGCCTATGAAGGAGTTTAAATGTGAAGATGACTGCACTGCTTGTCTAAAAGGAAAACAGCACAAAGTTTCATTTCCCTCCATAGAAGAACCTAAGTCCACAGCCTGCTTACAGCTTCTTCACATGGATCTCTTTGGTCCTGTGAGAGTGATGAGTATGGCTAAGAAGAAATACTGTCTAGTAATTGTGGATGATTACTCCAGATTTGTATGGACTTTCTTCTTGCATTCAAAGGATGAAGCACCTCAGAAGATTATCAACTTTGTGTTGTATGTTGAGAAGCAGTATTCCCTCTCAGTCAAGTGTATTAGAAGTGATAATGGAACAGAATTTAGAAACAATACACTTGATGAGTTCTACCTCTCAAAGGGAATCAAGAGGCATTTTAGCATTCCAAGAACTCCTGAACAAAATGGAGTAGTGGAGAGAAAGAACAGGACCCTTATTGAAGCTGCAAGGTCCATGTTGGCTGACTCTGGATTGCCAATGACTTTTTGGGCTGAAGCTATCAATACAGCTTGCTATGTACAAAATAGAGCTCTAGTGAATAAGAGGTTGATGAAAACTCCATATGAAGTTCTTCATCATTTGGCCCCTCTAATTTCATTCTTTAGAGCTTTTGGATGTCCTTGTTTCATTCTCAACACAAGGGATCAACTCCAAAAATTTGATTCTAAGGTGGATGCAGGATATTTTGTTGGTTATTCATCAACTTGCAAAGCATACAGAGTCTTCAACTGTAGAACAAAGATGGTTGAAGAGACTCTACATGTTAAGTTTAATGAATCTCCAAAGGACAAGATTCCACAAAACCCTGTGGAGATATTTGATTTGGACATACTACAATATGCTCCTCATCAAACTCCTGCTGTTGCTCCTGTCAACAGTTCTCCACCTGGTGGTACTGCTGGTGCTGATGATGATGATAGTAGTACTCACCTCTTCAGCTTTACTGATCAACTGCCTGATTCAGCTAGACCTGATGTTCCTGTAGCTCCAGCAGCTCAATCCACAACAAATGCTGATGAGATTTCTACAACTTCAACTTCCTTTGAACTACCATCTACTGATTGGTTTCAAGGAAATTCTTCACCATCACCATCTGTTGCTGCTGAGCCTGCTACAAACACTTGCACTGATCTCATTGTGTACCAAGATCTGAAGAATCACCCTATGTCTCAAATCATTGGTGATATCACTGCTGGAGTATCAACAAGAAGTCAATTGTCAAATTTCTGCTTCTATGCTCTCTTCATTAGTCAGCAAGAGCCAAAGAATTATCACATTGCTTTAAAGGACAATGGATGGGTTGATGCCATGCAGCTTGAGCTTCTTCAGTTCAAGAAACAACAAGTGTGGGAACTGGTTCCTCTACCTCCAGGTAAGTGTGCAATAGGCACTAAATGGGTGTTTAGGAATAAGACTGATGAAAATGGGCTTATTGTTAAGAACAAGGCCAGACTGGTTGTTCAGGGGTTTGCACAAGAAGAAGGTATTGATTATGATGAAACCTTTGCTCCTGTAGCCAGACTGGAAGCAATTCGATTGTTTTTAGCTTATGCTGCTTATCAAAATCTTAAAGTTTTTCAAATGGATGTCAAAAGTGCTTTTCTGTATGGGAAAATTAAAGAAGAGGTTTATGTATGTCAACCACCAGGTTTTGAGGACAACAAACATCCTAATTGGGTGTATAAGCTTGATAAGGCTCTTTATGGGTTGAAACAAGCTCCTAGAGCCTGGTATGAGACATTATCAAACTTTCTTCTTGAAAATAATTTTACTAGAGGCACCATAGATAAAACTTTATTCATTAAGAAAGCAGGGCAGCATAATTTACTTGTTCAAATTTATGTAGATGATATTATTTTTGCATCTTCTGATCCACAGTTGTGTGATGGCTTTACAAAGCTGATGCAACAAAAGTTTGAAATGAGTGCAATGGGGGAATTACAATTCTTTCTGGGTTTGCAAATCAAACAAAAGGCTGATGGAATTTTCATTCATCAGTCCAAATATACAAAAAATCTTTTGGAAAAATTTGATTTACAAAATTGTAAACCTTGTTCTACTCCCATGTGCAACACCACACAACTGGATACAGATCAGAAAGGTAAAGTGGTTGATGAAACACTTTACAGATGTATGATTGGGTCCTTGATGTACTTAACAGCTTCTAGACCAGATATTATGTTTGCTACATGTGTTTGTGCTAGATTTCAGGCTGCACCTAAGGAGTCTCATTTGATTGCAGTCAAGAGGATCTTTAGATATTTGCAAGGCACTCCATCTCTAGGTTTATGGTATTCTACTAGACATTCTGGTAAATTAGTTGCTTTTTCTGACAGTGATTATGCAGGGTGTAAGTTGACCAGGAAATCAACTTCTGGTGGATGTCAATTCCTAGGCAACTGTTTGATTTCTTGGCAGAGTAAGAAACAAACCTCAGTTGCTACATCAACTGCTGAAGCCGAGTACATTGCTGCTGCAAGTTGTACATCTCAGGTATTATGGCTTCAAAACCAATTATTGGATTATGGCATAACTGAGACTAAGACTCCATTGTTAATGGACAGCTCTTCAGCTCTTTGTATTGTCAAGAATCCTGTCCAGCACTCTAGGACTAAGCATATTGAAATCAGACACCATTTTATTAGAGATTGTTTTGAAAAAGGTCTGATTGATCCAAAATTTGTTCCTAGTGCTGATGAGCTTGCAGACATTTTTACTAAACCTTTGGATAGTTCAACTTTCCACAACCTGGTGTTAAGGCTTGGTATGCTGCAGCTAGAATAAGTGACAACTACTGATGATCTCAGTAATAAATACTGATGATCATTGGTAACCATGTCATATATAAGTACTGATGACCAATGAAACCTCTGAAACTCAGATTTAAGTCTGATAAGTGTGGAGGTCAGACTGAAACAGCTGAAAAGCTATGAATTGACGACAACAGCTGATGAGTAATTTCTCTTCAGTTGTTTCTACAACTGCTGTTTCTAAACAACTGAAGCCATAGCTATGTCTTCAGTAGTTTACAACCACTGAAGACTACCACTAAGTCTTCAGCTGTTTACAACGACTGATGACAAAACCACTGTCTTCAGTAGTTTCACAACTACTGATGACAAACACCATGTCCTCAGTTGTTTCACCACCTGAAGTCGGAATTCTCCTCAGTAGTTTTATACCTACTGAAGACTAATTCAAAGACTTCAGCTGTTTCAATGTCTGACGGTTAAACCCAAGTCTTCAGTTGTTTTATAACAACTGATGATCACACCAATACGGTCAGTCATTTCAAACCTCTGAAAGTTAATGCCACTTCATCACTAGTTTCACCAAATGATGACTAACACCAAAACCTTCAGTCGGTTTATAACCCTACCCTATAAATACCTTATCTCACCAGAGTTTTTCTCACCTTTCCTCTCAAACCTAACGTTCAAAAACTCGTACCCTCTCTTCATCCATGGCGACCATGCAACTAAAACCACGACACAACTGTGTCGCTCACCTTACCAAATCACCATACTGGACCAAGTTTCACAACGCCATTGATTTAATGGTCCAGTCACCTTACCAAACAGCCTTTCTGATAAACCCCACCATATATGCCGAATCCCTTAGCCAATTCTGGACAAAC
Source organism: Flaveria ramosissima (assembly GCA_025215565.1). NCBI lineage: Eukaryota > Viridiplantae > Streptophyta > Magnoliopsida > Asterales > Asteraceae > Flaveria > Flaveria ramosissima. Next base: position 20,458,587 of record CM046031.1, read on the forward strand.
GTCACTCTTGTCTCTGAGGAGAAGGACACAGAGTCACTTCATTCGTTTGTCCATAGCCAAAAGGTGGTCATCAATCCAGAGATTCTTCGCCAAACCCTCAATCTGGATGATGCCACTTTCCCGACTAGCTATCCAAAGGGCACCACTGATCTATCATTTGCCCACCATGGATACGAAGGCAACCTGAGTGCCTCTACCATATTGAAGAAACATTTCCAGGATGCTGAACGGCTTATCTTTCATATGGTCAATGTCTGCCTGGCTCCCAAGACTTCATCATGGGATCAAATGTCCACAAGGTGGCAACAGGTATTGTACTCTATCCTTGAGCAACAACCTTTAAATTTTTCTGAAATACTATTCTTAGAGCTCAAGGATATGGCCCAAAAACAACTTTCTAACCGTTGGATATTATATCCTCGGTTCATAATGGCCATAATTGAAAACCAGCTTCAAGCTGAGGGACTTGTTGGCCTGGGAGTCCCTGCTATGGCTGTATTGCCTGAAGTATACTCCCGGCACAACTCTGACCAATCACTCAAAATGGCTGCCAAGCTGCGCAAACCCACGCAGCTGGAACCCACAGCCACCACCACAAAATCCAAAGTCCCCACCAAACCAAAAACAAAACGAACCAAAACAGCTATTCAGGAAGATGAGTCCCCTGAAGATGCTCCTGTACCACCAAGACAGGATATACTTACTGGTGTAAACCCCCCAGTAGTATCAGAGACTCACCCAGCCACAGCCGCTCAGGATTCCTCTCAAAAGGAACCTGAAGCAACCAAAGAAGGGGTACCCACAAATCTGGAATCTTCCTCATTTGAGGAGATTGCCATTGAAACACACCATTCTCCCCAGGTGCATAATACCCTATCTCCTCATGAAAATGCCCCCCAAAGTCCAACACTTATAATTGCAAATGTGCTGACTCAGCTGCATGCCTCTCCTCCTCCCCAACAACCACCTAAAGGGAAAACCACAGATATTGAGGTAGAGGATCAACATGCTTCTGACAACCCACAGCACAGGGGTTTAAATGTTCAGTCTCCTAGTGTAGATACGGAGACAAGAATATTCGGTGAGGCTGCCACCTCTTCTGCATCAGCACATGATCAGACTGAGGCTGGTAACATGGCTAAGACCTCATCAGAGGCAACAGCTGATGAAGGACATCGTCCTGAGGCTGGAAGTCCCCAGTTCCAAGAAAAAGGGGCACATGCTACATCTGGTCTACACCCAGGGCATGTACATCTTGCTACTAGCAGGAGGTCAGGTGATTCAGCATCTGCTGATGATGACCTGGGCTTCTTTTATGATGTTCTAGCCCAGAACACAATTCTTGAGGAAGAAGTCAGTAGACTACAAAGACTACTTGACCAATTCTCTCAAGAAGCAAGTCCATCTGATACCACCATACACCCACAGATGGCACCTTCACCTGAAGGTCTCCTAAACACTCAGCCACTAAAAACATTCAATCCACCAGCCTCTACATCTGGCACTGCTTCTCAGGGACAGAACCCCTCTGAGCAAACAGCTGCTATCTTTCATAAATCCCTACCTCTCATCACCCCAATGATCACCGACATTGTGATCAAAACCTTGGATGACAGACTTCCCTCAATCATACAGCCACTGGTGGAGGAGATTGTGAGCACAAGGCTTTCTACTACTCAAACCCTTGCAACCAATGCAACCAAAAAGGGGGAGAGTCAGTTAGTGAAAGACAAAGGGAAGAGCATATTGATAGAGAGAGAACAGGAGGAAGAAGAGGTTGTGAAAGAGACTGAGAAGGAGGAAGAGTATGTGAAGGGAGCTGACACTGATCAAGTGAGTGAAAGTCACAAAGACTTTCACATCACATATAAGAAGAGGAAGATTGAAAGAAAAGAAAAAGAACTCCAACTTGATGAGATGGTCAAAATGGCGGATGCTACACATAGTAAATCTATGGACTCCATTATTGACCAACTATACAGACAAGGGTTCGATACTGCACAGCTTGACTCAGAGATTAGAAGACTTGAAGCTGAAGAAATTAACTCAAGATGGGAAAGTTATGATGTGTTAGAAAGAGAAAGACTGGAGATCATGATCAGATTCATTGCAAAGTATCTTGGAAGATCATTGATAGAATTAAGTCATGGACCAGGGACAGTATCTTGGCAATAACCACTAAGATCTGTACGTCTGAAGCATACACTAAAGGATTAGTGATTGAAGCACTAAATGAAGCAGGGGCTGGGAACAGAAACGAACTAGCAAAATACTCCAAAGCCTCACTCATTACAAGAATGCTAGAACAACTTGCAAAACCTACCACTTCAAAATCACCACTACCACAACCCATTAAACCAACTCCTTTACCCTCAAAACCAACAGCCGATGATGCATCCAGGAAGAAGAAGAGAAGGATGTTGAGGCTAGAAGAAGAAGATGAAGAGGATGATGAGGAAGAAGATAGGTTGCCTCTTTCTGCAGTCCTAACTTTGCCTAAAGCCAAATCTATGCCCATCACTCCCACCTCACAGATGGAAACTGTGAGAGTAAAGATAGAAGAAGAGCAGCTGCAAAGGCTTCATGATGAGGAGATGCTGAAGAGTATAGACAAAACTTATGCTGCTTCTTCATCAATAATAAGTATGAAGAAAGAAGCTCTGAGACTGTACACCCTTGCCAACACATTTCAATATCAAAAGGAAAAGGTGAGGATATGGCCTGATCCTAGGGTAGCTCACAGAATTGTGAAGAAGGACATTCCTGCAAGATACAAGGGCCAGATAAAAAGGATCGTAGATGAAGAGATCACAGTGGTTCTTGTAGTATCACCCTGGGAAATTGTAGAAGACTTCAAGAAGGCTTATGAGACTAAACAGCCTCCCCAAAAGATGTTAGAAAACAGAGTAATCAAGAAGGGGTTAGTCTACAAGAAGCTTGAGAACTTCAAACAAAATGAGCTCAGTCTGTTACTTGAAGGTAATCACCCAGATGAGTTTGCTTACAGACAGATCACAACAGTTGAGCTCAAAAATGGCAAACAGGCCAAATACATCTCAGAGCTGTATGGGCGTGAAGGATTGTTCGATGGTGAACCAAAGAATCTTACTATGGAAGAACAAATCATGTTTCTCAGAGCATACACCAGAGAATCCTACAGGCTTATACATGGGAAGTGAGTTTCATGGATGGGGGAACAGCTCAGTGTCCAATTCCCCAATACAGAGCTCCCATCCATACTTTGCCAACCAAATCATCAGAGACCTACTTCCAGGCCGGTGCTTATATGGGTCATCTTCTCAACTGATCAAGAAGGAAAAAGACCAATCATTTTGCCAACAATAAGTGGGACCTCAATAAAGTTAAAGGTTTTGGCTGCATTGGTTCAGGGGGAGTTTGTTGGAGCAAAAGAACCAATGAGCCGGATCAGAAAAACCTTTAAGTCCCACAGACGTCACAACAACTACTGAAGTCCACAACAGCTGAAGACAACAACTGATTACAAAGTCTGAAGACACAAGTGCTGAAGACAAAGTCTGAAGACAAGTGCTGAAGACAAAGTATCAGACGTTGTCACAACAGCTGAAGAGGACTTCTTCAGTAGTTGTGACGGTTTGCTTTCAGTAGTTTTATATTTTCTCTTTTCAGTAGTTTTGTAAAACGACTGAAGAGTTTGTTCTTCAGTCGTTGTAGTATCAGTAGTTTCTTTTTAGTTGTTTTATGTTTTATGCTTAGCACTCTGACATGTTCTCAGTAGTTGTGAACATTTCAGTAGTTTATTATGTATTAGTTATTTTTGTACTAGATCTGCTAGTAATCACCATCCCGTGATTACAGCAGTGATTGCACTCTATATAAGGAGTGCCAACCTTATTGTAACGGTGAATGATTTAGCAATAATATTGGGCATTATTGAAACATTCCTAATCACAGAAAAATATTCTCTCGCATTTGTTTACAAGTAACAAACTCTTGCTATAATTTGACTAATTCTTCTTTTCATTCCGCTGCATTACACTCTAATACTTAAAACTTGTGATCATTGATCCTGACACATTTGATCCCAAGAGGATGTTTTGGGAGCCAGGCAGACATTGATCATGTGAAATATGAGTCGCTCAGCATCATGGAAGTGCTTCTTCAGGATGGTAGTAGCACTTAGGTCACCTTCATAACCATGATTAGCAAAAGAAAGATCAATGGTGCCTTTTGGGTACTTGGTGGGATAGGTGGCATCATTTAGGTCTAGGGTTTGACGAATGATCTCAGGAGTGATGATCACCCGTTTCTGGTTAACAAAAGACTGGAGAGTGATGGTGGCATCATTCTCATCAGTATGAACGGTAACGTTCGTCCAGAACTGGCACAGGGTATCAGGGTAGATGGTTGGATTGAGGAGAAAGGCTGTGCGGAATTGGGAATCAACCATCAAGTCGATAGCAGCATCAAACTTGTTCCAGAAAGGTGATTTGGTAAGATGAGCAACACAGTTGTGTCGAGGTTTGATTTGCATGGTCGCCATTTATGGAAGATGAACGTTTGGAAAGTGGGTTATGAAAAGGTTGAAGTTAGGGTTAGGTATATATAGGTTATGAAACGGCTGAGGGAAAACAACTGAAAGTGTTGGTGTTGGTCATCAGGTGTTAAAAAACAACTGAAGACATGGTTTTATCTTTCAGATGTTGTAAACAACTGAAGACTTGGTGTTGGTCATCAGTAGTTGTAAAACTACTGAAGACTTGGTTTTGGCTTCAGTTGTTTGGAAATGAAACAGTAGTTGTCGTCAATTCACAAAGATCAGCTGTTTCAATGACCTTGACACTTACTCATCAGATCATCTGATTTTCAGATGTTTCATTGGTCATCAGTACTTATTTATTACAAAAGACATCAGTAGTTTGAACTACATCAGTATTTTTGAACAAATAAGATACTTCAGTACTTTTAAGTAATAAAGTCTTCAGTAGTTGTAAAACTACTGAAGATAAAATGACTTATCAGCACTTATTTTTGACAAAAGTATACTAATGCTCATCAGTATTTATGAACTAAGAGCATCAGTAGTTGTCAAATTATTCTAGTTGCAGCATACCAAGCCTGAGTACAAGATTATGAAATGTTGCACTATCCAAAGGCTTAGTAAATATATCTGCAAGCTCATCAGCACTAGGCACAAACTTTGGATCAATCAGACCTTTTTCATAGAAATCCCTAATGAAATGATGTCTGATCTCAATATGTTTGGTCCTAGAATGCTGGACAGGATTCTTAACAATACAAAGAGCTGAAGAACTATCCATTAATAATGGAGTCTTAGTCTCTGTAATGTCATAATCCAATAACTGATTTTGAAGCCAAAGTACCTGAGATGTACAGCTTGCAGCTGCAATGTACTCTGCTTCAGCTGTTGATGTAGCAACTGATGTTTGTTTCTTACTCTGCCAAGAGACCAAACAATTGCCTAGAAATTGGCATCCACCAGAAGTTGATTTTCTGGTTAACTTACACCCTGCATAGTCACTATCAGAAAAAGCAACCAATTTACAAGAGTGCCCAGTGGAATACCATAGTCCTAGTGATTTAGTTCCCTGCAAATATCTAAAGATCCTCTTGACTGCAATCATATGGGAATCCCTATGAGCAGCCTGAAATCTAGCACAGACACAAGTTGCAAACATAATATCTGGTCTAGAAGCTGTTAGGTCCATCAAGCGAACCAATCATACATCTGTAAAGAGTTCATCAATGCTTTACCTTTTTGATCAGCATCCAGTTGTGTGTTGCTGCACATGGGAGTAGAACAGGATTTACAGTTTTGTAAATCAAACTTGGTTAACAAATCTTTTGTGTATTTTGACTGATGAATGAAAGTTCCATCAGTCAGTTGTTTGATTTGTAAACCCAGAAAGAACTGTAATTCTCCCATTGCACTCATTTCAAACTTTTGTTGCATTAATTTTGTGAATGCATCACACAACTGTGGATCAGATGATGCAAAAATAATATCATCAACATAAATTTGAACAAGGAGCTTATGCATGCCAGCTTTCTTTATGAACAAAGTTTTATCTATGGAGCCTCTAGTGAAATTATTTTGAAGAAGAAAATTAGATAATGTTTCATACCAGGCTTTGGGTGCTTGTTTCAACCCATAAAGAGCCTTATCAAGCTTATACACCCAATCAGGATGTTTATGATCTTCAAAACCTGGTGGTTGACACACATAAACTTCTTCTTTTATTTTACCATATAAAAATGCACTTTTGACATCCATTTGAAAAACTTTAAGGTTATGAAAAGCAGCATAAGCTAAAAACAAACGAATTGCCTCCAGTCTGGCTACAGGGGCAAAGGTTTCATCATAATCAATACCTTCTTCTTGTGAAAACCCCTGTACAACCAGTCTGGCCTTGTTCTTGACAATTTGGCCTTTTTCATCAGTTTTATTCCTAAACACCCATTTAGTGCCTATTGCACACTTACCTGGGGGTAGAGGAACCAGTTCCCACACTTGCTGTTTTCGAAATTGAAGAAGCTCAAGCTGCATGGCTTCAACCCATCCATTGTCCCTTAAAGCAACATGATAATTCTTTGGCTCTTGCTGACTGATAAAGAGAGCATAGAGACAGAAATTGGACAATTGACTTCTTGTTGAAACACCAGCAGTTATGTCACCAATGATCTGGGACACAGGATGATTCTTCAATTCTTGATATGCAATAATATCTGTGCAAGTGTTTGTAGAAGATTCAGCAGCAGCAGATGTTGATGTAGACTCTTGAAACCTAGACTGAGATGGCAGTTCAAGTGAAGTAGAGGATTCAGAGATTTCATCAGCATTTGTTGTGGATGGAGCTGCTGAGGCTACAGGAACACCAAGTGTAGTAGAACCAGGCAGATGATCACTACAACTTGCATTTGTATCTTCAGTTGGAGATGATGGAACTTCAGAGACCATAACAGGTGGAGGTTGATATGGAACATATTGCAGTATGTCCAAGTCAAACATCTCAACAGGGTTTTGAGGAATCTTGTCTTTTGGGGATTCATTGAACTTGACATGCAAAGTCTCTTCAACAATCTTTGTTCTGCAGTTGAACACTCTGTATGCCTTGCAAGTAGATGAATACCCAACAAAATACCCTGCATCCACCTTGGAATCAAACTTCTGAAGGATACTTTTTGTGTTAAGAATATAACAAGGACACCCAAATGCTCTAAAGAATGAAATCAAAGGAGCCAAATGATGTAAGAGCTCATAAGGAGTCTTCATCAACCTCTGATTCACTAATACTCTATTCTGAACATAGCAAGCTGTATTGACAGCTTCAGCCCAAAAGGTTAGTGGCAAACCAGAGTCAGCCAACATTGTCCTTGCAGCTTCAATCAGGGTCCTGTTCTTTCTCTCCACCACTCCATTTTGCTCTGGAGTTCTTTGAATACTATATTGTCTTTTGATTCCCTTAGACAAATAGAATTCATCAAGAGTGTGATTCCTAAACTCTGTCCCATTATCACTTCTCACACACTTAACTGGAAGTGAATGCTGCTTCTCCACATGTAACACAAAATAAATGATACTTTGAGCTGCTTCATCCTTGGAATGCAAGAAGAAAGTCCATACATATCTTGAGTAATCATCCACAATTACCAGACAGTACTTTTTCTTTGCCATGCTCATTACTCTCACAGGACCAAAAAGATCCATGTGCAGTAATTGCAAGCAGGCTGTGGACTTAGGTTCTTCTATAGAAGGGAATGAAGCTTTGTGTTGCTTTCCTTTTAAGCAAGCTGGGCAGGTGTCATCACACTTGAACTCTTTCAATGGCAAGCCTCTCACTAACCCATGATGAATGAGCTGATTCATGTTCTTGAAATTCACATGACCCAGCCTTCTATGCCATAGTTCAGATTCTTGAGGAGAGGCTTTGGAAAACAAACATGGATGACCTTTTAGATCAATTTTCTTTGATAGATCTAAAGCATATACTCTTCCAATCCTGTTGGCTTTCAGGAGAGTATACTCATCCAATATTTTGTCAATCTTGTGCAAAACTGTGGAAGACAGAATCCGACAGTTTTGACTTGTGAAAAGTGCAACATGCCCTTTATCACACATTTGACTGACACTCAAAAGGTTGTATTTGAGGTTCTCCACATGGTTGACATCATCAAATCTTATCTCCCCATTTGAGACAAAACCCTTCCCAATGATGTAACCTTTGGCATCATTTCCAAAAGAAACAAACCCCTTCTTCCTTTGGGAATAGTCATGAAGAAGAGAGCTGCTCCCTGTCATATGCATGGATCCTCCACTGTCCACATACCAGATGCTTCTTTGGCATGATGAAGAACCCTGCATTTAACACAAACATTAATTAGCCTTTGAGACCCAAACCTTTTGGTTTTGGGTCTGTTTTCATCAACAGATGTTAAACTAACAGGTTGTGCATGATTAACAGCTTTTGAAGATGTAGATGATGCTGAAAAGGATTCCTTGGATTTTTGCTTGGGTATCCTTTTCAGTGGTTTAGTCACAAAAACATCTAATTGGTTAACTCTCCCCAATAGATGTTGAACCATCATCACAAGTTGTGTCTGATTTGTTGACAGAGTTTTCAACTCAGTTGACACATCAGTACTTGTGGATGATTTGTTCTTGTTATTCTCTACACCCTTCTTTTGAAAAGACACAGACGTAGTCTGAGTTTTCAATATTCCCTGAGGAATATTTGCAGCTGTTGTTTGAAAAACCCCTTCCTCCTTAGTGACATTTTGAGAAAGCTTAGGTTTATCAGAATGAGATGATTGAGGTACAAACTTGGTTTGAAATTCGTTTTTTATTTTATGCATTTCCTGCTTAATGATTTTCTTTTTATTGAATTTTAAACCCTTGTTATACCAGCATTCATCAGTCAGATGATTGAACAAACCACATATTTCACATGGCTTTCTTTTCATCTTTTCTTGATCAACTGCTGAAGTTGAGGAAACTACTGAAGATTTGTTCTTCAGTACTTTCTTCCTTTTAGTACTTTTGGGAAGTACTGAAGGATTTTCAACAACTGAAGATTTCTTCTTCAGTGGTTTGCTATCAGTATTTTTCAAAATCCTGATAGATTCTTCAGCAGTTGGTAAGGATTTCTTATTTTCTTCTAATTTAAAATGCTCTTCAGGTGTTGTGTTTTGCCCTTCAGTACTTTGAGTACCTTGTGGAACAACACCTGAATTTCTCAGCCTCTTCTTGATCAAGTGTTTCGAAGTAGTGAGATCATCAGTTATTTGATTAACTGAGATAGTCACACTATCTTCATCCTCAGATTTTAAATTTTCAATAGAGGATGAAACACCTGATGATGTGGTTTGGATATGACTCTCAACCTCAGATTGTACTTCTAACTTAGGTGTAAAATCTGTGGGAGGTATGGTATGATTATACCCAATCCCAAACTTCACATTGGAAGCAGTTTGCTTACTGAGAAGCATTTCAAACCCCTTGCAGGATGTTACCCATCGTTCACAATCAACTTGGGTAGCTGCAAGTGTTTCCTTGAGATTCTTGTGATTTTCTAGAATGACCTCTACCTTAGCCTTTTCATCAGTAATTTGACATTTAAGTTTATAAATCTCTTCATCCTTTTCTTTTAAAACCGACTCAAACTCAGACTTTCTTTTGGAAATTGCCTTTTCTAGGTCAAGATTTTGATTAATTAAAGCTACATTTGCTTCCCTAATAGAAACAAAAGCAGCTATGCATGATTCAGAACATATCTTGGCCTTAGCCTCAGAAAATACCTGTGGTACCTGTGATGATGAAGGATTGTCATCAGTAGATTCCAGGGCCATTAAAGCAATGTTTCCAAAAGGATTGTCACCACCATGTTGACCAGCACCACCAAATTGCTCAGAATAACCAGAGACATCATCTGGTAGACTGCTCCAGTCAACAACCTCAGGGGTGAAAAAGCTCTGATGAGATTGAGGTTGAGATTGCTGATTTGATTGAGAAGGCTGAGGATCAGGTAGAGCATGTGGTTGTTGAGCCATTGGTACAGAAACTTGACCAAACTGAGGCATGTAAAAACATGGATAAGGATATGGCATGGGGCTTTGAGGGACAAAGTATGCAGGAGATGATTGATGTTGTGAATGATGATCAGAACTGGTAGGATGTTGCCCTTTGGATTGTGAATTATTACTTGGAAAAGTCACAAAGGGTGCAGATGAGTTAGATCCAGATGATCTACACTCTCTAGCAAAATGTCCAAGTCTGTGGCACTTGTGACATCTCAACTTACTCTTGTCAAAACCAACCTTGGTTTTGCCAGAGAGACCAGGAAATTTCCTACCTGTTCTCTTATAAAACTTTTGAGATCTGATATTAATCAATGCCATTTGGCTCAAAATATCCATCTCTTCAAGATCATCATCAGCAATTCCTTTCAAATCATCCATCATAAAACACAAATTATCAGCATTAAAACTTGAGTTTCCCTCAACTCCAACAAAAGCATGATTTCCACTGTTTGAAGAGAAATCAATATGCTCATCATATGAACTTTCAGATGAGGCATATTCAGACTCATGACCAACCAGAGCAGTATTACCTGGTACAAAGTCATCAGTGAGCTTTCCAGATGAAGATAATTTCCTTTTCTATTCTATCTCTCTCTCAAATGTTAAGAGTTTCCCATGAAGTTGGGTGAGAGATAGAGTATCAAGATTTGCACTGGAGCGTAGGACAATGGTGTAAGTGTCCCATCTCTCAGGCAGGGATCTGAGGAATCTATTATTCATCTGGCTGTTTGTGTATTCATGTTGAACCATTTTAAGCTCAGAAATTAAACATGAAAACCGCTCAAACTGTTGAGTCAGTGTCTCACCCTTCCTATGAGAGAATGTCTCATATTGCTGGGCAAGGATTTCTCTGTTGTTTGCTAAGACCTCATCAGTTCCTCCAAATTGTTCCTTTAGAGCAACCCAGAGATCATAAGCAGTTTCATGATGCATGAGCCCAAAATAGATTTCATTAGGCAGTGCCATGGCCAGAATTCCATGGGCTTTAGCATCAATCTCAAACAGTTTTAAATCCTCATCAGAATATTGTTCCTTCTTTTTAGGAACCATCTCCTTGGTTTCAGGATTACTCACCATAGGCTTGTATGGTCCATGAACCACAGACTTCCAACAACCTGAACTGTTAACAGACAGGTGATGGAGCATTCGGCGTTGCCATATGTTATACTCACTCCTAACAAGCATAGGAGGCTTAGTTGAGGAGCCAGTATTGTGAGGATCATTCATTGAAGTAGTCATTTTCACTAATTCAATTAAATTCAAGGAGATTAAAATCGGTCTAGTTTGAAAACTCAACAACACACTTAGAAAACACAATTAGAATCACAATTAATGAACCAGAAGCACATAAAATCAATCTCTATAATCAATTCTTGCAAAACTACTAATTCGATCAACCTTTGCTATCAAAAGAACAGTTTCAATGATCAATTGTTAGATCGATCAATGATTAACTTGCTCTGATACCATTTGATAGGATCGGATCAATTAGGTTTGAATTATGCAGTGAAATATCACGAATTGAGATCGAATTCAAGCAAGAAAGGTAATGAATATGCAAGACAATCAATCACAATTATAGAGAGAATATTTCTGTTAAAGGAATGTTTTCATTCACGCGTAATGCTTCGGTTAAGAATACAGCTAGGTCAACATCCCTTATATAGAGGAATGTGACGTCTGCTGATGTCACTTGACAGTGACATCTAACAGAATTTACAAAAACAACTGAAATATGCAAACTACTGAGATGTGCTCAACAGCTGATTACATCTCAGTGAATGCTAAGTACAATTACATGAAACTACTGACTAATAACTACTGAAACAATAAACTACTGAAATATAAAGTTACAAGTACTGAAAAGTAAAACCATCACAACTACTGAAGTTAACAACTTCAGCTGTTGTGACAACTGCTGATCACTCTGGTCTTCAGCCTTTGTCTTCAGCACTTCGTCTTCAGACTTTGTCTTCAGTTCTTTGCTTTCAGACTTTGTCTTCAGTTCTTTGCTTTCAGACTTTGTCTTCAGACCTTTGTAATCAGCTAATGTCTTTAGCTGATGTGATTATCTTCAGCAGTTGTAATGTCTGTGGGACTTAGAGGTTTTTCTGATCAGGCTCATTGGTTCTTTTGGTCCAACAGTTTCGAACCCACAACCTTAGGAGAACACTTGCCACTTGATCTAGAGTATATTTTTTTGTCAAAACATATAAAACCAATTATAGAAAATACTTAAATCAAACGTCATGTGACCCACAACCCGCGATGATTTATAAAATTCCAAGTATACCGTTGTAACGTAATTATTTATATACGTTTTGGTTTTAATTCTATACAAATTAAATTGTATGTAATATGTATAAACCGATATGATGTTTATCAATTTGTTGTATCAATCTTATAGTTAGTTATTTTTGTATTTATCTTCAATCTCTTAGAATAGCTCATAATTAGGTGTATTCAGGTAGAGACCCTCATGTATTTATTATTGAAATTCAATGGCATTATTCAAGGATTCAACTAATTTCTTGGCATCAAAGCTCGGGTAATTCACAGCTCTTTACCTGCCATACACCAACAAGGCTACGACCTCCTTGTTTTTTCTTCACTTTCAATCGGACTACGGTCCTTCCTCCATAACACCCGACAGCCGACCAAGAATACAAAGGCTACTGATTCCTTTCACTTGGTATACACCATCACAAACATCTAGCACAAAGTTCTTGTCTTGGATGGTTCCAAGGTGATCTATTACTCATGGGTCAAACTTTTTCAACTTCATGCTCGTGACTACAAGATTCTTGACCACATTAACAGCACAAAGCTATCAGCCAAAGAAGATGTTGCCTGTGAATATGGAACGAGATCGATGAATAGTGCTACAATGGATTTACGAGACCTTGTCCGATGAACTTTTGGCTCGAGTGTTCAAGCCCGATTCCATAGCCCATGAACATGAGTTTACTAATTTCACCCTCTGATCTAGGTCTAGCCTTGATGCCTACTGCAGGACCGTTTAAGGGAGGCCAATACACTCAAAATAATAAAGCTAAATTTAAAGCATGTGTGTGTTTGATATGATGTAAAAATGAACCTGAAAAGAATTCAGAATAAATGGAAAAGCTTCTTGCAAACAAAATAAAAAAATATGTGTTTTGAAAAGTTTTAAAATAAAGACTAAAATGACGGAAAATTGTTTAAATAAAATAAAAATGATTTAAAGTTGTCTTTCAAAATAAAATAAAAATGATTTAAAGTTGTCTTTCAAAAGTCAAAATGTGCTTGGTTGGTGTTTGTATTGAAAATTCATGTTTAAAAATGAAAATATGAATTTCAAATGATTTGTAGTGATCTTAAACAAAAACAATTTTACACTCTTAAATTTCAAGTAAATTAATGTTTATCTTGGGTGATAATCAAAATTTGATTAAGTGTTGAGATTATGTGCATGAATAGTGCTAATATGCATAAACAATGTTCAGATGAATATTGTGAAAAATTCCAAGTGTTAGACTCATGGAAGGTCTCTCATGCGTCTGAACAGTGCTCAAAAGCTTAAATCAGGAGTATGATGAATTTCAGTAACTTGTCCAAGTGTTGGGCGTTTTGTATAATTCCATGCGCCTAAACAGTTGTCATGTTGCTGAAACTAGTAAAGGATTGAGCGTTTCAAGTCAATCTCATGCGCCTGAACAGTAGCAGCCTTTCAAATGTTGAAATTATTCTAAGTGAGGACGTTTTGTGAGGCTCATGCACCTAAACAATTCTCATGTGAACTGAAGGTTCATCGAAAATGACCAAGTGTAGGTGTTTCTGTCTAAGTCATGCGCCTGAACAGTGCCCAAGCGCCTGGACATTGCTCATGCATCTGAAATTTTTTTTACTGATATGTGGCTAAGTATGCAATGCGTCTAAGACTCATGTGTCTCAATAGTGGTCATACACCTTCACAGTTGTCATGCGCTAAGACTTTTTACACTTATATATATATATATATATATTCAATACTTGGTAGATTTCATCATTTTTCACTCATTCAAGCTCTCTGTTACTCTCACTTTTACCCGATACTCTTACATTCTCATCACTTGATTGTTACCTCTTAATCCGTGTGATATATAGGTATAGTTAATGAATCTAAACATTATTTTGATCTTATAACTTCACATTTCATCACATGATTTAGTCATAGATGGGGCGTTTGAACTCTATTGAGGCGTTCGAACCCTAGGAGTTTAGAAAATTGTAATCTGTGGTTTAAGTGTGTTATAATAATTAAAATTGTACATCAATTAGTTGTTATAACATGTTGTCGAACAGATTGTGATAATCAAAACTCAATTTCATCATCATGTGTTCTTGATGATTCAGTGTTCATTAGCCGAGTCTTTTGAATAAGAACTGAACAGTTAGTTTAAATTTTTTAACAAAATTGATGTGTTAATCTTCATAATTCACCTATTCAACTAATATTGAGAAGATTTTAATTGATTTAACATTCTTTAAATCATTTAAACTTAATTTTGAATATGTTCTGCTCATAGTAGAGTGTGTTCAACACTTAGAAAATTTTAAGTGTAAATTGATTAAGTTTTAAAAATTAAAATTTGCTAATTCAACTGAAAATCAATCAATGTTCATGTTTCATGGTATATTACTTTGTTTAATCTTAAATGTGTTAATTAAAAGTAATCAGTACATACTCTATTCATGAAATAGGTGTGCAAAACACTTAGAAAATTTTCCAAAGTGTTACTGGTTTAAAATTGATGACATAAAATGTGATCTAAATCATTGTAATCCAAATGTACTTAATATCTTGATTAATGTCAACAGATGGCCGATCTTAAGTTCGAGCCGAAGCACAATGTAGCAGCCTTCTTGAACGAAGATGTTCGTGAAGCTGTTGGTTATGAAGAGATGATCAGATTTTGTTGAGGACAAAGTATGTGTATGCCATGTGTGCTCAACTTGTTATATATGCTCATCTCATAAAAAAGAATTTAGAGTACTATCGAGACAACAAGAGATAATGAGGGAAGGAAAGTAGTCAGAGGTTTAATCACCAACTATCATATGATTGAGGTTTATGAGCAGTCGCTTAGAGAAGCTTTAAGGTTGGGTGATAATGATCCTCAAGATCTGGCTGAACTTACATAGAGACACTTTTATAGCTATGGGACATCCGTATCACTTTTCCAAGACACAGGTTTTCAGAGCAAGAGTGTATAATCATTGGAAACTCATGTGTTATATCTTTCAACATTGTATGTCTAAGAGAAGTGCAGGATGGAACTCATTCCCTGTAGACATTGCTTCTCCTATTGTAGCTGTTGCCACTAACCAAATGTTCAATATGGCAAAGTGGATCATTAATGGGTTTATTTTTAATCTAAAAAAAGGAATCAGCAATAAATACTTGATGTATCCCAGATTTCTTCAAATGATTATAAATGAAGAATACCCTGATCTTCATGCTTATGGAGTAAGTGGAGAAAGATTGGAGTTGGAGCACATGACTGAAACTGTGTATAAAAGACTTACTATTGTTACTGGTGCTCAAAATCTTTAGTTGTTATGAGGGTAGTGGCAAGAGATGAGGTGAATATATATGAAGATCATTTTCATTTGATTGATGATGAACCAATTGATCCAAGTGACTTGATTGAAGAAGTCCCTCAAGGATTGTCTGAGTCTGAGTCTGATGATAATAAGGATGATGAAGTGGATGAATTTGAACATGAAAACAAAGAAAGTTCTTTTTCAAGTGATGATAGTGATGATGATGATATTGCTGGAGGAAATATAGTTGAAGTGGAGAAAGAAGGTGATAAGGAGGTTGATAGTGAAGAAACTGAAGCTGATAATCAGAATGAAAATGTTGATGATGTTGATGTTGCCGATGATGTAAATGAAGATGTTGATGAATTAAATGAACAACAAAAAAACATGGATTTTGATTATACAGATGTTATATCTGAGCCCGTATTTCAAACTAGTTCCCCTGTTGTAGAATCACCAAACCCGAAAGCACAAGAGGATGTGATTGCCGAGGAGTCTTCCCTCGTGTCAACACAAAATGTTACAGTCCATACTGAGAACTTGAACACTGAGCAGATCATAGAATCATTGAAAGAAAAGAATGTTGAACATCTTAAGATGATTGAAAAGTTGGAAGATGAAAATAATCAATTGAAAGCTGAGTTAGTAAAGAAAGACTTGAAGATTGCAGAGTTTGAAGAACTTCAAGAGATGAATTTAAAGAATTTTGATGTGTTACTAAGAGATTATGACTTGCCTGACGAAAAATTCAAAACGTTGAAGTAAGAGTATGACAAGCTGAAAGAATAGCATGAGATTATAAAAGATAGATTAAAATCTCAATCTACTCATCCAAAAGACACAGATCCTTTACTAGTAGAAAAAGAAATTGTTCCTGAAGTCTCTCAAGCAATCATTGTTGCTTCTGAAGTTCAATATATTAGAGTTGAGAGATTATTAGAGGCTGTCAAAGGAAAAAGAAAGATTGATGAGTCTAATTTTCAATCATTGGCAGAATCATCTTCTAACCCTCCATAAAAAAATATAGAAAACTGTATCTGAAACTCTGATTGTAGATGATCCTTCAATTCAGGAAATTGATGAGGTAGATGTTCAAGAGCAAATTGGTGCATTAGAGGATTTAGATGCTAAGTTTCCTAATGCTTGGTATGATAAGGTATTAGAAGAAGAAGACATTTATAAAGTTGCTGATTCTCCAATTGAAGCTATAATGAAGACATCCCTATTGATGTTGAGGATAGCTATAACTACTTGGTCCAAAAGAAATGTTAGGACCGTGTACGTACGGAGTACTAACTAATTCTACGTTTAAACCGGATCAAATAGTGCGGAATCCTATTTGATTGGCGATCCAATCAGTGAGACGATAACCCGATCGATATAAGATTGAACTAAACGTTAAGAACGAGTAGGAATCGATCAGGAACGAACTATGAACTTGGACATGCTGTTTGGGACGCTCTGGACGGCTAGGGTGTATGTGTATTCGAAATATCTCTTCAAGTGTTCGTTTTTCCACGAATTAGGTGGTATTTATAGGTTAGGGGTTTTCATTTGTACGAATGAACCATTAGCATGGTTCAGTCGTGCGACTGAACCATTAGCATGGTTCAGTCGTGCGACTGAATCATGCGATTGAGTCATACGCATGACTGAAGGTTCAGTCGTGCGACTGAGTCAATCTTATGTCTCAATCATACGACTGATCCAGTCTCCTGGTTCAATCGTGCGACTGATCCATAAACATGATGTATTCATGCGTATGGTCCATAAGTATGGTCCATTAGCATGAATAATCACCCGACTAGGTTGAACATAATACTCAATCATTACTGACTTAAAATTGTGTACAACAACCTCAAACCTATATAAGAAGTTCATACATATGAATCAAGTATAAATAAACATCAAATCATATATCATATTTCATTACTTCGTCAAATTACACATATGTAAGACATGAAATACTTTTACATTTAAGCACATAAACTAGGAACACATGTATCTACAAGAAATACAATCGTGTATTCTTGGATGGTCTTACAGTCTCTCAAATAAATGAAGAGTATGAAAAGTGTGTGTTAGCAGAGACAATAGCTCTTGTGGATCCAAATGAGATATTTGTGGAACATGGAGAATGGGTTCCAATGCAAGAAAGTATCAATATTAAAGATCTTCCTGATTCAGAACTTCATCATCCAGATCCTGAGAATATGAGTATTCTTGAGCTGGTTACAATCAAGTAATTATCCAAGGAAAAGATTAAACAGACTGCAATCCTCCTCTTTAAAGAATTTAGTTAAAAGTTTCAAGAGACAGAGAAGCAGAATAACAAGATCATTGTATTGGATATGGATAATCCACAGTATCTAGAGATTACTAAAAGGATGCTAATTTTGAAGCCTCAAGAAATAAAGGCAATGGAGTTGGTTAAAACGGGTCATGAGAAAAAGAAATAGTTGATTGATATGTTCCTTAAAACTGAGAAGCAAGCTTATAAAGTTTCAGTTGAACAACAACAATTATGGAATAAAGCAAGATCTGCGGGAGATATAGTAAGAAATGTATTGTAGAAAGGCAAATCCGTATCTGAGTTACTTAATGCTATGATTGTGCCTGATACTACAAAGGAAGTTAAGATAATTGCCTGGAAATACGGCAAGATCTTTGATGCATTTTTGATTAAGCATGTAAATGCAATTTGTGATGTTTATCATTTTTACTCGAGCATCATTGCTTTTCTGGTACAAGATCTTAAGGAGTTGAA
Source organism: Flaveria ramosissima (assembly GCA_025215565.1). Taxonomy (NCBI): domain Eukaryota; kingdom Viridiplantae; phylum Streptophyta; class Magnoliopsida; order Asterales; family Asteraceae; genus Flaveria; species Flaveria ramosissima. Next base: position 20,476,996 of record CM046031.1, read on the forward strand.
CAAACTGCCTCTGATTAATCCTTCTAAGGCAGCTAGAGGTGAAAACTTTGTTAAACTTCTGAATCGGTGTATTACCAGGATGGATTCTTATCTAAAAACTCGATGCGATCAAGAATATAAAGAATATTTCAAGTCATTGAAGATTAAAAGGAAGGCGGGTACTAGCTCAGAGGAAGAAGAAAGATCTCTTGATGCATATAGTGATCAGTACTTTGATAAAGTTACTAATCCAGGCCTAAAAGTGATTGATGGTATTCAAACCTCGAAGCCGATTTTGAGGTGGTTCTATCATGCAGACTCGTTTCATTTGAAGTTAGTTAGAAATTTGGATGATTGGGAACAAGATATAATATCTTTTTTTGAGTTTTTGAGCTAAAACTTCTACATCCGAGTTATATCTCATTCTTGTCCAACCAGAAATTTGAGCGTGTTGGGAAATACTTTCTGACAATCATTAAGGTCATGGATGCTGCTATGAGCTAAAACTTCTACATCCGAGTTATATCTCATTCTTGTCCAACCAGAAATTTGAGCGTGTTGGGAAATACTTTCTGACAATCATTAAGGTCATGGATGCTGCTATGGAGCGAATTTCTTTGAGGAAAGCTCTAGCATTTTCCAATATCGTTAAGAAGGACATAAAGAATATTGACTTTCTGAGAATATCCAGCAAAGATGTAAGGCCCCGTTCCCGGGACACTCACAATTGGACAATCATCACACATAAAACATAAAATATACATTTATATCTATGAAAACATCGAAACTGAATAACTTAAAACCATTTTATATATTAATGACTTCTTTTGCAAAATAATACATCATTGTTAATAGTTACAAAATATTATCGTTTGCATTACATCACAAAAACATCATAGTTATACAAAATGGATGCCATCCAAAAATGCCAAGTAGTTGCCCCGTACCATCCTCAGCAACAGTCACGTGCCAACTGGAAACACATAAAAGTCAGCGTTGCCGAGTGAGTTCTAGTTTTATAAATAAAATACTTTACTTTCGTTTAAAACCTTTCATTACTTTCGTTCGCGATCGTACATCATACGTACAAGTAGATAATCTTATTATTATCTTCCATCATCATTCGTCTTTATCTTTCACTTTCCTTTGGACCAATGCCATGTGCTGCACCCTAACATCATGAATAAAGCAGGTACTGGGCTGAAGTCTATAAATAGACCCCCATACATTATGCCCGGTGGCCTGACCACAATAACGGGGTAAGCGACAAGGGTCCCATACATTGGGTCAGTCACAAAGACTGTACCCTTGTGTGTATCCTTAAGGGTTAGCTAAACCACACACAGTTAAGCTAACAACATTTTAGAGTTGTACACCTCCTTTCATTTGCTTGCAAGCCTTTACTTTCATTCACTAATGCATGCATTCATTCATTCGTTACGTTCCTCTTTTCATTATTACCTTCCGCTTTACATTACATAATACTTTATTTTCATTTCATAACCATACCACGTAAAGCCATGGAAATATACATAATAAGGAACATAAAGGAAACATAACAAAACATACATAACCATAACCATGCATAACATCATCACACATCATCATACCACATCACATAATCATCATACATCATCCCCGGGAACACCCCAAGTCATAGCCCAAAACTTCCTTTCTTCCCAAAAATTCAAAAAAATATTCTAAGTCTTAGGCGCATGGGCACTATGCAGACGAATGGCCTTTCAGGCGCATGGGGACACAGACGCATGGGGACACAGGCGCATGGGAACTTCTTGGCGCATGGGCACTATTTGGCGCATGACCCAACACTTAGTCATTTTGGGCATTATTCAAGGTGTATGGGCACTATGTAGGTGCATGAGTGCCCGGGCGCATGGGCAGTCTAGGCGCATGGGACACTTAGTCAATTTTGGCCTAAACCCAATTTTGGCCTAAACCTAGGCGCATGGGAACTATTTGGGCGCTTGGGAAACACTTAGGCAATTTGACCGTTGGGCGCATGGGCCATATTTCAGGCGCATGGGCCATATTTCAGGCGCATGGGCAACCAACCAAGGCTAAAAAACGTCATTCAATCCCCAAACCAAACCCAAACATGCTCTAAGCTTAGTTTCTACATTCTAAGCATCATAAGCACATACTAAACATATTCATAACATCAAAATTCACCCAAATCTTAATCCACCCACATTCACATACACATAAAACATATGGGTACGAATACCCATTTTGTAAAAACATTCGTACATGCATTTCCAGCCCCAAAATCAGTTAAAATGTATAAAGAGGGGGTTCTAGAACTCACCTTAGCACTCTTCGAGTATGACTTCCTTCAACCCCGTTTGCTATGAGTTCAAGCACCTAATACCCACCAAAACACACACAACCAACACAAATACATACATAAGCACATAACCGAGGCTAAAACCAACCAAGAACACCTCAACATTGAATTCTTACCTTAGAATCTGAATTCTTCTTGATCTTCTTGAAAACCCGAAGTCTTTCTGCTTTCTCTCTCAAGACCCGAACAAAAGGTGATGTGAATGGCATCATGGGCGGCCATGCCCACTTTTGTACTAGATAAAATATTATTTTTGTCCTTTATACACTTTTAACCCCTCAACTTGGGTTTAATTGCCTTTCTTTCTTTTTCTGCACTTTTATTCTTTCTTTCTCATCTTTTAAAATTTCTGGGTGTTATAAATGGGGTGTTGGAAGTCCATTCTCACGATCATCCACAACCAGTTGAGTTATATGCTAACATTGATATCACAGGATTGTCAAAAGAAACTCTGGAAGTTATTGATAAGATGGAGATCAAAACTAATGAGTCAAAGCCTGAGCATGCCATCCTTGCAAAGAAGTTCAAGTTAGCTATCAAGAAAGCTTTACGAGAGTTGGAACTCTACAAAGACAAGCCGGTGTTCAAGATTAAAGTAGAATCAAAAGAGTTCGAGGTGGACTGAAGACAATACAAATCTTAGGGGAGTATTGTTTGAGCTCTTAGAAGATTTGCATTTGTAATTTATTTTTGTCATAGTATAAGGAATTATTTTGTAAATATATGTTCCTTGTTTTTCTTTTGATAGTTTAAATAGAATACTTTATGTAGTTTACAGGTGTTAGAACTATTGTATTTCACCCTTACACTTTGTATTCACAACTTTTGCTATCAATGAGAACTATGAATTAAGGTCCGAAATGAAGAACACATTTTGCACACAAATCTAATCAGAACTCAGATCTAAGTGGATTAAACACCAAATTCATAGTTCTAATCACTGAATCAAAAGCTCTGATACCATTGACAGGTTCTAATGGATCAATCTGTGATGATATTGTAATGCAATGATCAATACAAACATAATGAAATCAAAACACAAGCAATTACTACAAAAATTCATAGTTCTCATTGATAGCAAAAGCTGTGGATACAAAGTAAGGGTGAAATACAGTAGTTGTAACACCTACAAAATACATAAGGTATCCAATTTATACTATCAAAAGTGAAAGGATTCCTATAAGTCTGATGCAGGCAAAACATCCAAAGTCTCTCTGCAGGCATGCACTAAAGAACAGAAGTAGAAATGCTTCGGAAGTTTTACACCATGCACTAGAAATATTCTAAGTGTAAAATCTTCCGAAGCCAAGACTAACATCTTCCGAAGCCAAAAGTGAAGTCTTCCGAAGCTTCAAAGACAAAGTCTTCCGAAGCCAAAGAGTGAAGACAGATTTCTTCCGAAGACTTTTAGAGATATGCCTTTATCTGATGTACTTTACCATAAAGCTGGACCTCCTTTCCGCTGCAACTCTGTAAAGTCACCAACTTACATGAGTTGGTGAAAGGTCCATGCTTTTGGTAACTGTACATTGAGGTCTTGAGTCCATGCTTTCTACTTTATGTACTTTTATCCTTTTTGTAATATATTAGGATGTGAGCTATGGCATGTCATAGTCACAAGTCAAAAAGCAGATATGCCTTTTGACTCTACATTTGATTTTGTAGTTGTCTAGTCAATTGTATCCAGCTGGCCTTCAAAGTATGGCCGGTTGTAGGATGTAGTATAAAGTATCTCAAGTACTTGTAACTTTCTATCGATGCTTTGTAACTTGTAATAGAACTTGAGAAGCAATATACAACATTCTTTAAAACCAAATACTTGTGTTGTTTGCAATCTTGTTCTGTCTCACTTTTACTTGTGTTCTTAGCATCTTTCATTAACAAGTTAACCAGTTCCCTATTTGATCTGTTAAGTGTTCTAAGCAACTCTCCTCATTGTGTTGTTGTGTTGTAAGTGCATACCCTTCACTGGTTCTGCATTTGGTATCAGAGCATTTCAGGCTCTTGATATAAGATCTCACCATCTTAAGATCCCTCACACACACAAAATACTTAACAACTCAAATGGCAGCTATGACCAACGCTGATAGGGAAACTGGAACTATGACAAAGTCTCCACTGATCACTCCTGAAGACTTTGATACTTGGTGCAAAGAATGGAACGCTTCATCAAGTCTCAAGACTCCAGGATGTGGGACTCTGTTGTTGAAGGACCTTACATACCAAGCACCACTTCTGCTACTGGTGGTGGTATGATTCTTAAGGCTGTGGCTGATTACTTTGAAGCAGATAGAAAGAGAATAGAGATTGATCAAAAAGCCATGATAGCCCTTCAAACTGCTCTTCCAAACTCCATCTACAGAGGCTTCAAGAAGTGCAAAACTGCCAAGCAACTATGGAAGGCACTGAAGCTGATGTATGAGGGGTCTACTAAAGCAGAGGAGAACAAGAAGGATCTCCTGAAGCAGCAGTTTGAAAACTTCACCTTCAAGGCAGGTGAAACCATGACTCAACAATACTTCAGGTATGTTGAGATTGTGGATACTCTAATGGATGTTAGAGTAACTCTTGAGAACAGGGACATTGTAAGGAAGTTTATGTCCTCTCTTCCTAGACAATGGACACATTATTGTGTTGTTATCAAGAGGACTGAAAACCTTAAGACTCTTACTCTCACAGAATTGTATGGTATTCTTAGTGGCTACCAGATGGAGATGAGCATGCAAAACTCATCTGGTAACTCCAGCAATCAACTGAGTTCAGCCCTGTGGTTGAAAATGAAAGCATTGAACCACAGCATCATCTTATATGCTTCCCTGACAACTCACAAAGGGCCCTTTCATCACCTTCCCAGAGACTCCAAGGGAAAGCTACACTTAAGGAAGTCCTTTCCAAGAGACAAGTTCTTCTCATGCCTTTGTCTCTGTTGATGAAACTTCAGGCAACTTTCTCTTCCCTCTTGAAGATTTGGACTGTATCCATCCAGATGATCTGGAGTACATGGAGATAGTCCAGCAGATGGCTCTTCTCACTCATAGAGCCAAGAAGTTCTACAAGAGGACAGGGAGAAAGTTTCCAAGCAATGCAGCCAGTGGAAAGTTTGGGCTGGACAAAAGCAAAGTAAAGTGTTACAACTGTAACCATATGGAACACTTTGCAAGAGAGTGTAAGGCACCAAGGACAAATGGTGGCCAAGCACAAACCAGACCAAACTACAATGAGAAAGCCCCCCCGAATGAGAAGCCAAAGCAGCAAACCGTAGTTGCTGTTGAAAAAGGAGACTTTGACTGGAGCTTTCAGGTGGAAGATGCATCTCCAAACCAAGCACTCATGGCAGACCACGATGAAGCCAAGGTATTGAAACATCTTTGTACTCCTGAATGCATTGCTAAAGTTAATAGATACAGGTCCTATAATTTAGAAATGAGATCTGATCTTGAGTCTTTAAATATCTTAAAAGCTGATTTTAAAAGAGCTGAAAATGATTATAACTAAAGATAGAGAACTTAGAGAAAACCATTTCAACTCTTAAACATGAGTATACAAACTACAGGACTCAGATCAAAGATCTCATTACTAAATTAACTGAATGCCAGGCTGAGCTTATGATCAGCAAAGCCAAGGCAGAAAAATGTGTTCTTGAAGAAGAGACCTTCAAGAACATAATATCCTCATCCTTGCATGCAAAAGTTTGTTATCAAAATAAGCAGGGACTAGGATCTTGTGAGATAGCTCCTCCACACACAATCTTGTCTTTAAGATCTCCTAGGAGTGGAACTTGTGAAGATGAGCTTCCCCTCATAGATCCTGTGACTGAAGAGGATGAAGAGGAGATGGTGGAGAATGACTCTGAGAAGAGTGAAGAAGAGCATTCTAAGAAGGGTCACCATCCCTCTAAGGAGAGCAAAGTTGTTAGGATGACCAAGTCAAGAAGAAAGAACTTGATCAGGAAGGCCAAAAGAAAGTACAAAAAGGCTCAAGAGATCAAAGCTACCTTCAATTCTGCACAGAAACAAGTCTTCATCTCTGCAGGATTTGAAGTAGTAAAGGCTGAAGACACAAACTTGAACTCCATCAGCAAGAGTTCTAGTTCATGTCCAAATCATCCCATCATCAAGAAGAAGGCTGATCAGTTGTGCATTGCTGCTGTACAACCTAAACCATCCTGCTCTAAAGGTAGTTCTAACCCCACAAGAATTGCCACAGCATCTGTAAAGGTGAAGATGGAGAAGGAAAGTGATCAAGTTCAGCCTTGTTCACAAAGAAGAACTCCTAAAAGGAAGAAAATGGACTGTGTTATGTGTGGGAGTACCTCTCATCTTGCTAAGGACTGTGTCTACAATCCAAAGAGTACTCTCCACATGACCAAGAAAGAAACTTCTAAGAGTTTGGAGAAGAAGAAGCAAGCTTCGGAAGGAAAATCTGTTTCTTCGGAAGCTCCAAAATGAAGAAGAAGACATATGGAAACTTGCCTTCGGAAGAAAATTTGGTCTCGGAAGAAAGGAATACTTCCGAAGCACTGAAGCCTGCTGCAGTGAAAGCAAGATCTTCCGAAGGGCCAGTCATCAAAACTTCCAAAGTCATCAAAACTTCTGAAGTATTGAAGGTCAAGTCTAAGCTTCCAAAGGTGGTATGGAAGTCAAAGAAAGACCACGTAGTAGAAAGTTCTTCATCAACATCAGCAAATGATCCCTCTAGCATGACTATAGGATCAATTACTCTTGCATTGTCTTCAACTTACTTTGATGAGCCCAAGACCAATGAGGCTTGGGTTTCCAAATGTAACTAATCATCTCTTTTGTGTAGGGACAGCTCAAGACAAACAAAAATGTATGGATCATTGATAGTGGCTATTCCAGGCACATGACAGGCAATAGGTCACTACTCCAAAAGTTTGAAGGAATTGATGGAGGACCAGTTGCTTTTATAGGAGAAGCAGAAGGTTACATTACTGGAAGGGGCAAGGTCACAAATGGTAAGCTCAGCGTTGAGAAGGTAAAATTTGTCAAGGAGCTTAGGTACAATCTTCTGAGTGTATCCCAATTTTGTGATCAGAGTCATAACATGCTCTTTACTGAGCATGAGTGCATTGTTCTCAGGCCAGGTGTGGTCATTCCTCATTAGCACATCTTGCTCAGAGCCCCCAGGAAAGTGAACATGTACAAGATAGACTTGCAAGAAACATCTCCCTTAGGAGAAGTTTCCTGCTTTCTATCTAAAGCAAATAATGATGAATCTTTCCACTAGCATAAAAGAATGTGCCATGTAAACTTTAAAAACATGAATAAAATAATTAAGAATGCTTTGGTAACTGGAATACCAAAGAAAGAGTTTACAAGTGATGACCACTGTGTTGCATGCCTAAAAGGGAAGCAACACAAGGTATCTCACAAGCCAAAGGAAAGAAACTCCATCATTAATCCCCTACACTTATTACATATGGATCTCTTTGGCCCCACCAGTGTAATGAGTTTAGGAAGGACCTCTTATTGTTTGGTGATCACAGATGACGTTACAAGATTCACTTGGGTCTTCTTTCTTAGAACTAAGGACGAGACCCCTGAGATTCTAAAGAATTTCATCTTAAAGATTGAGAATCAATGTGATCACAAGGTCAAAACCATAAGATGTGATCAAGGAACTGAATTCAAGAATCAAATCCTTGATACATTTTGTGATGAAAAAGGTATTACAAGACAATATAGTGCTCCCAAGACTCCTCACCAAATGGTGTTGCTGAGAGGAGAAACAGGACACTAATTGAAGCTGCAAGAACTATGTTGTCTGACTCTAAACTGCCCATTACCTTCTGGGCAGAGGCAGTGAACACTGCTTGCTATGTGCAAAACAGAGTTTTAGTGGTTAAGACACATGGTAAGACTCCTTATGAACTTTGGCACAAGAGAAAACCATTCATTGGTTTTCTCAGGTCATTTGGATGTCCTTGCACCATCTTGAATACCAAGGATCAAATTGCCAAGTTTACTAAGAAATCAGATGATGGACACTTTATTGGATACTCCTCTCAAGCTAAAGCTTATAGAGTATACAATCTCAGAACTAGAGTAGTTGAGGAGTCAGCCAATGTGACTTTCAATGAGCACACTCCCAGTGTGAAAGGTTCTGGTCCAGATTGGCTATTTGATCTTGATTTAGTTACTAACTGTTTTAACAAATCTTGTGAGAATGTTTCAGGATCCCAGATATATTACCAACAGGTGATCCTGACCCAAGTTTTGAGCTTAGAAGACCTTCAGGTTACACATCTTCAGCTCCAGTGGTAACTATTCCTGCAAATGAAGCTTCTACCAGCACATCAATGACAAATCCTGCTGATGCTTCTGGAGTGCCTTTAAATTCCATCTTAGAGGCATAAAACTCAGAAGAATGAGCTTCAAATATTGGAGAAAATAATGGTGGTGAAAGTGATCAAGAATTTCTTGATGCTGATAACCACTGCATTGAAGACAACATCAGTGATGTCACACACTCATTGGATCAAGTCAATCTTGATAAGTGTGGTGATGTGGAGGGTGAATCTTCTTTGCCAGATCAAAAATTTTCAAATCTAGATCTGTCTAAGCAAGTTGCTGTGATCCCTTAGCTAAGGATCCACAAGTCTCATCCTACCACAAACATCATTGGAGATGTTGATTCAGGGGTGAGAACAAGAGGACAAACCCATGAAGCAAATGTTTGTCTTCACTCTTGTTTCTTGTCCTAGATAGAGCCAAAGAAAATTGATGAGGCTCTAAAGGATGGAAGTTGGGTTGAAGCTATGCAAGAGGAGTTTCTTCAATTCAAAAGGCAAAAGTTTTGAAACCTATGTCCTCTTCCTCAAGGGAAGACTACCATAGGAACCAAATAGGTTTTTAGGAACAAGAAGGATGATAGAGGACTTGTCATCAAAAACAAGGCAAGACTAGTTGTTCAAGGATATACTCAAGAAGAAGGATTGACTATACAGATGTTTTTGCTCCTGTGGCAAGACTTGAAGCTGTTAGAATATTCCTAGCTTTTGCTGCATCCAAGAATTTCAAGGTCTACCAAATTGATGTCAAGTGTGCTTTTCTTTATGGGGTGATTGATGAAGAGGTGTATGTCAGACAACCACCTCGGTTTGCAGATCCTGATCTTGAGGGGGAGTGTGTTGATGAGCATCTCTATAGGGAAATGATTGGGTCTCTTATGTACCTCACAGCTAGCAGGCCAGATATCATGTTTGCTACATGCATTTGTGCAAGATATCAAGCCAAGCCCAAGATGTCACACCTGGTCACTGTCAAACGAATTTTAAGATATCTCAAAGGTGCTCTATCACTTGGCCTTTGGTATCCAAAGAATTCTGACTTTAATCTGTATGCTTATACAGATAGTGACTATGGTGGTTGCAACATGACTGCAAAGTCTACATCAGGGGGATGTCAATTTCTTGGTGGAAGAGTAGTCTCTTGGCAATGCAAGAAACAATCCTGTGTGTCCGCATCAGCTGTTGAGGCTGAATACATTGCTGCTGCAAGTTGCTGTGCTCAAGTGCTTTGGATTCAAAATCAGATGCTGGACTATGGATTTAACTTTAAAGAGACTCTCATCCACAGACAACAATAGTGCTATCTCCATCACAGAGAATCCTGTGCAGCACTCAAGGACAAAGCATATTAATATCAGGTATCATTTGATTAGAGATAACTTTGAAAAGGGACTAATCAAACTAGTCAAAGATAACACAAATGAACAATATGCTAATCTGTTCACTAAAGCTTTTGATGAGCAGAGATTTAAATATCTTGTATCAGCTACTAGGATGATTAACTTTGAATAGCTTTTCTTAAAACTTAATTATATTTATTTCTAAAACCTGTGTGTCCTAAGTTGTCTATTATATCACCTTCATAAGCCCTTGTTTTCTTTGGAAGAAAATCTTTTCAAAAGAATTTTCTTAGATTTTTGAAAATCTTGATCTCTTCGGAAGATTCAAAATTACCTTCAGAAGAAGTTTATGTCTCAGTAAACAAACAATTGCTTCAGTGATTTTACCTTCGGAAGAAATTTCTGCTTAAAATCAACTTAAGTACTTTGTATGTTTTCAAAGAACAAGTGTAAGGATTCCTATAAGTCTGATGCAGCCAAAACATCCAAAGTCTCTCTGCAAACATGCACTAAAGAACAGAAGTAGAAATGCTTCGGAAGTTTTACACCATGCACTAGAAATATTCTAAGTGTAAAATCTTCCAAAGCCAAGACCAACATCTTCCGAAGCCAAAAGTGAAGTCTTCCGAAGCTTCAAAGACAAAGTCTTCCGAAGCCAAAGAGTGAAGACAGATTTCTTCCAAAGACTTTTAGAGATATGCCTTTATCTGATGTACTTTACCATAAAGCTGGACCCTACTCAAAGAGAGATGAGTACTCCTGAGTCTCCTTTGTCTAGCCCACATCAGTCACCCATAACTTAGGTGGATACTTCTGAACCTGTTCAGGATATCCATATGGAAGAGGCTCTCACTTCTGCAAGTGATTACATCATTAAGACCTCAACCATGGCAACTCAGCCCATTGACACCTCAACTGAGGATGTCACTGTGCAGAGGAAATCCAGCAACCAAGAACCTAAGGCTGGTGGTGAGAGAGAGGACTTTGGTCCAATCATCTCATCCCCCAATGATTCTTCTGATGAAGAAGAGGGGAATCTGAGACTAAAGGTGCAAAAACTATCAAAAACATGCTCCTATTTAGTCTCTAAGGTTAGTCACCTTGAATCTCAGGTGACTACCTTGCATAATAGGGTCAATGATCAGCAACTTGAGATATCTTATCTCAGGGAAAAACTAGCTGGGAGACCTTTAAGAATAGCTCAACCAGGAACACAAAAACCTATGCATGTGATTGACCTAACCTTTAGCTCACCTATGCAAGAGGGTGATACTACCAAAAAGGGGGAGAAAGTCATTATAGTCACAGAACCTGGGAGTTCTTCAGGGAGTATGGACATTGAGGATTCATCATCCTCACTTGCAACTGTGCATACTCAGCAACTTTCTCAAGTTCACATTAATGTGGACATAATATACTCTATCATTAGGAGTCTTTTTGAGGAAGGCATTCCAAGGGCTATGTCATCTCCACCTCAAGGAACTTCAAACTACATTATTGGGTGGAGGTATGATGCTGATAGAATAGCCCTCATTCTTTACAGAGTTCAAGGGCAGCAAGAAGTGTTCAATTTTCAGACTTTGGACTACTATGAAGGTCTTGACCTGATCAACATGCCACTTGTCGACCCAAGCAAATCAAGATAAGCTGACAAGTTAGCACTCAGGATTCAAGACAGAATTAATAAGAGTTCAGCCTTAGAAGGAGACAAAGGCAATCAGGTAATGTCATTGGTCAACTGGATGCTGAGGCAGACCCTAAGATTAGCTTCAAAGGGAAAACCTTGGCTGAAGGCCCAGTGATAGAGTCTGAGAGCCCTGTCACACCAACAACTGCTTCAAAAATTCATTCCCTCAGTGAAACACCTGCTGGTGAAGGTGTCTCACAACCTCTCTCTGGCCAGAGCTTAGATGCTACACCAAGCAATGAAGGCCAAACCTCTATCCACCTTGAGTCATAAAGGTATGTGGGTGACAAAGGGAAAAGGATTTTGACTCCTGAGGAGATTGAGGAGGAGGAGAGAGAGAGGAAGAGGAAGCTAAGATGAGAAAGTTTCTCTGGGTCTTCAGGCTTTATGCAAGTTGCAATCAGGGCTGCCCCCAGACCAAACACTCAAGAAGATGAGTTGAGGACAGTCAGGATTACTTACCTGCAGACCAGGAACCATGACATAGATGAGATTATATCTCTCCCCTTAGAGCAATTAAATGAACTGGCTGACATGGAAGTGTCAAGAGAGATGAAAGAAAAAAAGGATGCAAGATTACTTCTCCAATTCGAAAAAGAGAAGTGATAGAAAAGATTATACAAACATGCTCCAACTCTCTCCCCAGTTCAGGAAACTCCTGTGCAAGAGGATGTGGCTGCTACACAAGAACCTCGGGTAGACAAGGAAACAGATAGGCAAAACATGATCAACTACCTGAGTGCCACAGGTCTCTACCAGGCATCTGCACTTCTTCCCTTGTACATTGAGTACATTGAGTTTGAGTATCTCAAACAGCTTGAACTTCAAGTGCTCAAAGAACAAAAGGCAACAAAAAGAAAGATGAGGGAAGATGCTGTAAAGTCAAGAGCTATCATCCAAAAGAGTATGAAGAAGTCTGCTGACAGACAAAGGATGATGAGCTTCTTGAAGCTGTATGGATTCTCCGGAAGGAGACTTGGCCCTATGTCTCTATCCACAATGGATGAGCATATCAGGGTAATCAAGCAGAAAGATCAAGAGTGGAAAGCTGATTGACTTATACTCTCCTCCAAGCCAAATCCCACCTGAAGTGGAGGTTAAGGTTGAACAACCTGAGACAACACAACCTGGACCTCCTGCTGAGCCTCAGCAAGCTTCATCTTCTGATCCACAGCAGGGTCAAACTCCCTCTCCTTCTGAACCTGTAAGGGAGGAACACCCAACTGAGAAAGACAAGGATGATCAACAAGGTGGTACAGACCAGTCTTCTCAGTTAAAGTCTTCTAAGAGGAAGAAGAGGATGGCTTCTAAACCAAAGTCTAAGAAGAAGAAGCCTGAATCATCCACCTCTACACCTTAGGCTGAGTCAGATCAACCTGAGGAAATGCATGAAGAGGCAGCCCAATCAACTCCAATTCAAGTGGCCCCTCTTGCAGCTGAGACACCCATCTTATCCTGGACCTTCACTACTGTTGATGCATGTATGTCCCTAGATCATGAGTTGTAATGTAATAAATCTTGTCTGTCTGATTATGATGTAATAGTATCGATTAATGAAATGATATGAATTGTTTGTTACTTATGATGTGTAATATTTCATTAATGAGTCGTGATTGAATTGATTGGGTTTATGATTGTTTGAATGATTGCACATTATGTTATATTAATTAAAACATTCAAACTTAACTTAATGAAGTTCTCATGCGAATGGCCCATGCGAATGGACCACACGCATGAATAACTTCATACGATTGACTCAATCGCACGACTGAACCAGGAGATTGGATCAGTCGTATGATTGACACATAAGATTGACTCAATCGCACGACTGAACACTCAGTCGTGCGGATGAATCAACCGCATGGTTCAATCGCACGACTGAACCATACTTATGGCCCAGTCGCACGATTGAACAATACTAACCTATAAATAGACCCAATTCGTGGAAAAACGTAAGCATTCATCCCATTACGATTCCAGACGTACCCTAGCCGTCCAGAAGCCTCCCAAATCGTTCTCCAAGTTCACAGAACACATCAGATCGATTCCTAATCGATTTCTGACGTTGATTTCAATTCTTGATTGATTCATCGTGTGTTCTCACTGATTGGATCGCCAATCAAATAGGATTCCGCACTATTTGAGTTGGTTTAACACGCTAATCACTAGGTATTTCGTTCAAATACAAGGTCCTTACAAGTGGTATCAGAGCTTTGGCTCTTGATTACGTGTTGATTCAATCAAGATTGCATAAAAGTTTGTGTTTTTGCACGAAAAACGCAATCTTTGGCATCAAAAGTGATCTTGGACGTTCCCTGCTCATCGAAGTTCAGTTTCTACGGACTTAGGCGATTAGGACTTGTGAAATTTCGAATTTTTACGGCTGAAACCCGTCAAACCTAGAAATTTTCGCAAAACAGCAGCTTCAGTCGCACGAGTGACCCATTCGCACGACTGGACTCCATTCGTATTGCTCATTCGCACGATTGGACCTAGTCGCACCCTCATTCGGCCGACTGAACCGTTCGTTCGCATAACTCATACGCACCAGATTCATTCGCACGACTGAACCATTCGCCCTGTTCAGTCGCACGGTTGAACCAATCGCAGAGTTCATACGCACGATTAGACCACTCGCATCCTTCAGTCGCATCAGTGAAAGTTTGTTTGATTAGATTCTAAGTTTATTAGCCATGGAAGATCAGATGTCAGCCTTTACTGCTGGGAAGGACTCGAGGATTCAGAACCTGCTGTTGCTTGAGAGTGAGGTGGGTAATCACAATAAACCACCAAAGCTCTTGACTTTAGATGAGTTTCCCCACTGGAAACAACGTTTTGAGATCTACCTCAATGGAGTAGATCCTAATATGTGGGAAGCTATTGAGGTCGGTTATAGTACACCGGTGGGAGCTGATGGAGTTAAATTAACGTTAAGTGGGATGACAGACGCACAGAAAGTAAAGTACAATGCAGAGAAAAGGGTTTATGCATTGATCACTCAGTCTATCCCCAAAGATATATTCCACCAGTATTCAGAGAACAAACAGTCCAAGAAACTGTGGGATGAGCTAGAAAAGAGATATGATGGGAATGCGTCATTGAAGGCAATCAAGGCAAAGGAGTTAAAGAAGGAATTCGATAACTTCTCATCGATTGGTAATGAGAGTTTAGACGAAGTCATAGACAGATTCTACCACTTGATGAGCGAATTGCATACACATGGAGTGGAAACGACTATGGAAGAGAAAGTAAGCAACTTCGCAGACGGATTGCCTGATAAGTGGGCTTCATTCGTGTCTAACCTTAGACAGAATGAAATGCTTATAAAGCTGGATATAAATGACTTCATTCTCAAGTTGCGAGAAGAAGCTCTAAGGATGAAGTATAGAGCTCAGAAGTCTGCGTACACACAAAATCCAGCTTTATACAACGCCACGCCTCAAGCTAAGACCTCTGGAGCACCTCTCCAGACAGCATTTGTGTCTAGCTCGTCAGGTCCTTCACATGCTTCTTCTTCTGGATCAGACACGTCAGGGTCATCATGTACCCATTATATTGGAAACTGCCATCTGGCAGATGAGGACTACGAGCAGGTGGATGAAATGGAGCTTGAGAGGATGGATATAATGTGGGCCTTAGCTAGCCCTGTCCGAAGGGCGAAGAAGTTTGTTAAGAAGACAGGACAGAACTTGATAGCTACTAAGGATACCACATTTGGCTTTGACAAGAGCAAAGTGACCTGCTTCAACTGTGGAGAGAAGGGGCACTTCAAGAGAGAATGCGTCAAGCCAAAGAAGACGGGTAATGGGAACCCGTTCTCATCCTTTACTCGCCAAGACAAGCAAGCTTCCAGTTCTACTTCATCAAACAAGGACCCAAAAGCCTTGACTGCTCATGATGATGAAGGACAGGATTGGAGTTTTAGGTTTGTCTCACCAGGAGAATCTAACATTGCCAGTGTTGAAGATATTGATGATGATTCTGCGAGTGAAGGTGATCTAGCAGTTGAGATAGCAATGTCACATAGTGAAGAAACAACGGCAGCCGAGGTCAGTTACAAGCCAAAGGAGGAGACTTCCACGTCAGAGACAGAAAAGTCAGAATCACCAGAACCAGAGACGTCTGATGCTGCGATGATGGCTAACTCTTCTGAACCAACACAGGGTGTTCGATATAGCGCTGAGACTAACACGTGGATTATAGACAGCGGAGCATCCAGACACATGACAGGAAATAGAGCCCTTTTATCAAACGTCAAACAAATAAAAGGAGGGCATGTTTCCTTTGCAGGAAACAAGGGAGGATACATCACAGCACAGGGAGAAGTGGGAAATCAGAAAGTTAAGTTTGATAAGGTGAACTACGTTCAACAACTTCAGAATAACTTACTTTCTGTTTCCCAAATCTGCGATAAAGGATTTAAAGTTATCTTCGACAACAAGAAGTGTTACGTGCTGAAGAAAGACTACATGATCCCGGAGGACCAAGTTCTGATGACTGCTTCAAGATATAAAGACCTTTATGTCTTGGATCTGTCAACAGCTGCTACAACGGATCATGAGGTTCAGTGCTTTCTATCTAAAGCTACTGAGAAGGACTCAATCTCCTGGCATAGGAGAATGGGACACATTAGTCAAAGGAAGATGAATCATTTGATTCAGAAGGATTTAGTAAGAGGAGTAAATGTCAAGAACTTCCAACTTCCTGACTTTTGTGTAGCTTGCAAGAAAGGCAAACAGACAAAGAAGTCTCATAAGGAAAAGAAAGTTCATTCAATAGAACTTCCTCTTGAACTTCTTCACATGGATCTGTTTGGTCCAGTCAGTACAAGGAGCATTGCAGGCGATTTGTACTGTTTTGTGGTCACTGATGACTACTCAAGGTTCACTTGGGTAATGTTTCTGAAATCCAAATCAGAAACATTTGAGTCATTCAAGGAATTAGTAACCACACTGGAATCTCTCTACAAGCTAAAGGTTAGACAAGTACGCTCAGACAACGGGACAGAATTCAAGAATCAATGGATGGAGGCATACTGCAAGGAAAAGGGAATTGTTCATCAATTCACTTCAGCCTACACGCCTCAGATGAATGGTGTTGCTGAGAGAAAGAACAGAAGCTTGATAGAGACTGCACGGACTATGCTGGCTGACTCGAAACTGCCTATCCAATTCTGGAATGAGGCAGTAGCAAATGTATGTTATACACTGAATCGAGTCCTAATAGTCAAGCGCCACGGAAAGACATGTTATGAGCTACTACAAAGACGCAAACCGAATTTGGAGTATCTTGAACCTTTTGGCGCGCCGTGTACACTTCTGAAGAAGACACAAGAAGGAAAATTCAGCGAGAAGGCAGATGAAGGAATTTTTCTAGGATACAACATACCGAACAAGCGAGTTTACAATAACTCAACGGGTCTTGTAGAAGTGTGGTGTAATGTCGATGTTCAGAGATATACCACACCACCTACAGGCAAAGGACCTGCATACTTCTTCGATTATGATGGATTCTTCAAGTCCTTCAACATACCTCTCTCTCCCTCGGATGATGAGTTAGCTACTAGGATGATGTATGATATTCTGAATACACCATCGAGCACACAGGGAGAATCATCTACTCAGTCAGGGGGAGTAGTCGATGAAAGTGACTCCTCCTCTGAAGATGAAACTGAAGCAGATGACCAGAACAGTCAGGAGGAACAGGTTCCAGTTCCTGAAAGTCCACAAGCATCTACGAGTGATGCTCCTTCGACTTCGGAACCTCAAACTCCAACTACCTCAGATGCAGAACAAAATGTTCATAATCTCGGTTCTGAGGTGGCTGTTCCTACTACTCCAGGATCACGACTAAACGTCTATCATCCCCTTGACAATGTTATTGGGGATGTCAGATCAGGAGTACAAACCCGAAATCAGCTATACTCAGCTGATTACGCCTCGGTTATGGAGAAAGGTTACATTCATGATGGTGCTTATCGATGTTTTGTCTCGCAGGTTGAGCCAAAATATGTCAGTGAGGCACTAAATGATGAGGCGTGGGTGAGTGCCATGCAAGAAGAACTTCTGCAGTTTAAGAAGTTAGGTGTATGGACTCTGGTGATAGACCTAAAGGTGCTAAAGTCATTGGCACCAAATGGGTACTAAAATGCAAGAAGGATGACCAAGGAGTCATTATCAGGAACAAAGCTCGACTGGTAGTTCAAGGTTTTCGCCAAGTCGAGGGGATTGACTATAATGAGGTGTTTGCACCCGTGGCAAGGATGGAAGCAATTCGTATCTTCCTTGCCTATGCATCGTACATGAAGATTAAAGTCTACCAATTAGATGTGAAGAGTGCATTCCTTCATGGGGAAATCAGGGAAACAGTCTATGTAAGTCAACCCGAGGGATTTGAGGATCCTTATCATCGGGATAGAGTTTACAAGCTCGACAAAGCCTTATATGGGCTTCATCAAGCTCCTCGAGCGTGGTATGAGAAACTCTCGACTCATCTTGTGAAACACGGCTTTCGCAGGGGAGTCATTGACTGTACACTGTTTATTAAAGAAAAGGATGGCGACCTACTGCTTGTACAGATATATGTTGATGACATAATCTTCGGGTCAAAGAACGAAGAGTTATGTAAAGAGTTTGAAGCAGTGATGAAGAAAGAGTTTGAGATGAGTGCTATGGGGGAGATGAAGTTCTTTCTCGGGTTACAGGTGGATCAAACACCTAATGGAATCTTTCTACATCAGACCAAGTATGTAGGAGACATTCTCAGTCGCTTTGACATGGAGAATGCTTCTGCTGCTGGGACTCCACTTGCTACGAATCATGATATAGCACCTGATGAAAATGGAGATCTAGTAGATGCCACTATGTACCGAGGAATGATTGGATCCCTCATGTATCTCACTGCCTCAAGACCTGATATTATGTATGCTACATGTCTATGTTCTAGATATCAGGCTAAACCAAAGGTCAACCATCTGATCGGGGTCAAGAGAATTTTTCGTTATCTGAAGGGTACACCCACACTTGGATTGTGGTATCCTCATGATGATGACTTTGAGCTTACCGCGTATAGTGACTCGGATTACGGGGGCTGCAAGATGAACTACAAGTCTACATCAGCAGG
Source organism: Flaveria ramosissima (assembly GCA_025215565.1). Lineage (NCBI taxonomy): Eukaryota > Viridiplantae > Streptophyta > Magnoliopsida > Asterales > Asteraceae > Flaveria > Flaveria ramosissima. The sequence goes on from CM046031.1 coordinate 20,495,799, forward strand.
GTGTCAATTCTTTGGGAGAAGATTAGTTACCTGGCAGTGTAAGAAGCAGACATCGGTTGCATTGTCAACCTGTGAAGCCGAATATGTTGCTGCTGCAAGTTGCTGTTCACAAATCATCTGGATTCAACAGCAAATGCGGGATTACGGTTTAAAATTCTCATCTACTCCTATTTTTGTTGATAACTCTGCTGCAATTGCAGTAACTAAAAATCCGGTTCAACATCCTAAGACCAAACACATCGGTATTAAATACCATTTCATAAGAGATTGCTTTGAAAAGAACTTAATTGATGTGGTTAAAATTAATACTGATTTTCAACGCGCTGACCTCTATACTAAAGCCTTTGATAAACCACGTTTTCAATATTTGCTAGAGGTCAACGGCGTTAAAAAGAAAAGTGAGGTAATTCCTGATGATGATAATGTGTAGTCCGATGTAGTTGAGTTAAAGTTTATTTTATTTTATTTGTCTCTTTTATTTTATTTTATTTAGACTCATGTTATTTTGCTGTTTATGAAAATCCTAAAATAATTAAACCAGAAATGATTTTAGTATTTTAGGGGGAGAATATGTCAGCAAGTTAACATTTAGAAAAAAAAAAAAAATTGAGGGAGAAGGAGTAGCTAGCTGAAATAAGGTAGATTGTGTGTGTGATACCGATTCAATACCTTTGGAATATGATAGTACACAGGAACATATCAAGAGGGACTTTAAAAATTTTAAGTTTTGAAAAGATGAAAAAGTTCAAAGTATAAGTCTGTGTAGTCTGAGCAATATAAAAAGGAAAGATGATAGAAAACTGGCAACTCCTAAGGTGACACAAAGAAAGTAGACTTAGAGGCTGCTAGACCACAAATGATATGTTGGTAGATTCAACACAATAGACAATTAGACCTGATTGGTGATCTCAAGATCAAACTAAAGTGTTCAACTGACTGTGGGCTTCCATCTTATCACTGGTTAACACAATCAACAATATTCCAATAAGGGGTGTTGAGCAATTAAACGCCACAAATGTGTGCGGATGACCATAATTAGAGCAAAGCAAGAAAAAAATGAAAGACAAATGCAATAAAGCTAATGACTTATGTTGTTGGTGCATTTTGTGTAAAATAAAATAAGCTGCTCTAACAAGGAGATAGGTTGTGTGCCTCTCTGCTGTGCGATGGCACTGACCTGAGGATAAGCATAACCTAGATATTCTAGAATTCATTGTTGTTTGCCGCCTCTCTGCTGTGCGATGGCACTGACCTGAGGACAGGCTTCTCTTTGAAAGCTCTAAGAATAGTCTCTTCTTGTAATAATACCCGTAGACCGCTCAAAAGCTCCTGAGGAATGTTGATTACCATATAAGTGTGGGATCCACAAATGTTAGTTGAAATAATTAAACCTAAATAAGTCACCAGTCTATGTCAAAAGTCTGTGTATGGATTTAAGTGGACAAACATACTGACAATCATTGTGGCTACATTCTCAAAGGTTCAAATCAATGTGAAAATGTAAGAGTTCCAGTATGATTTCCTTAAGTTGCTAACGACTCTGGATGAACACCGAGAATTTGAGCATCAAAAGGTTTAATAACTAGTCCCTAATGATTTGACTTGCCTGTATGATTCTAAAATTGAATTGGTCCAGATATGATCAATCTAAGTTGAAGCTATCTACTCCCGAACCAAATCCCGTAGATATCAATCTCTGGATTTATCTCTCACAAAAAGCCAAAAATATGTCTGTTTATGTAATTTGTTTAAGTTCTTAAATTAGTTAGCTGTTTTAATTTTAATTTTAGTCGTGTGTCGGGCTACATCAGAAAAATCAGAAGGAATCAACTCACTGAAAGGGTCATGTCTGAGATGACCATATGTGCTTTGAAAGGTTAGAATAGTCACGTCTGAGGTGACAAAGTGTTTAAAAGGTCACGTCTGAGGTGACTAAATTGGTTAAAAGGATCACGTCTGAGGTGATCAAACTGTTTTCAAGATAAATGATCATGTCTGAGATGATCAAAAGCTCATAACGTTAATCTACTTAATCTAAAAGAGTTTAAAAGTAAATTGGTCAAAATGGCAGAAAATTAACTAAGTATGACCCATTCGCACGAATGGACCATACGTATGGACTAACCATACGAATGAAGTCCATTCGCACGAATGAACTATGAGTATGGACCATCAAACCGAATGGCCCATACGATTAGTCCAGTCGGAGGCTTAAGTGCGAACGAGTGAGTCAGTCGCACGACTGAAGTCCAGTCGGACGACTGGAGAAGGACGACTGACCCAATCGCACGACTGAGTCCCACTCGCACGACTGAAAGGTGCGTATGAACTCAGTCGCACGATTGGATCTAGGGTTAGTATAAATAGAGGAGGAGTCGGTCGCAGAGACTCATCACCCTCAAAGAAACCCTAATTCGCACGACTAAAGTCACTCTGCCAAAATTTCATTTGATCTCCTTAAAACCTTCGTTTCTTGCATACTGATCATTTACTTCGATTCTACAGGTAATTTGCGACAAAGAAACATCAACAAATCGTTCAATTTGACTCTGAATCTGGATAATCAGACCTGTTAGAAAACTATGACCTGTGTGACAAAATGACCTAACTAAATGACTCAAATTAATGAAATTAAAGATGTTAGGTGTTACACGAATGGGTTGCGAGTCTAATAAACCAAAACACGAAGTCTAAAACTCAAAGTTGGTGAAAAAGCAAATTTGAATTGAACGGACAGGAGGTCATACGACTGGACAAGCGGATGAACTTCAGTCGCACGACTGAAGGGAGCGATTCACTTAACCGCACGACTGAACCATGCGAATGAGACTCAGTCGCACGACTGGTATAACCGCATAAGAGTACATGCGCATGAGTCCAGTTGCACACTCAGTCGTGCGCATGAGGTCATTCTCACGTCTGAACCTCAATCGCACTGTTCAGTCGCACGACTGTCTTCAGTCGTACAACCTCAATCGCATGACAGAGAGATTCTATTCAAAGTCTAAGTGTTTCATTATACTTTTAGCCAACGGAACTAATGTTTATATTGTTATGTGTTACAGATGGCGAGTCGATGGAACATGAGCACCAAGCATAACATATGTGCTCATCTGGATTTGACATCCAGGAACGCAGCTGACTTCGCAGGCATCATTACATTTCTGTTGAGATCCAGGATCGCTCATGCTATCTCTACACCATGCACGCCGTATAGATCAGTGCAGCAGGCCTTCTGGGAAGGCGCGACTGTTGATAGATCCTCTGAGCCTCATTGCATCAGGAGTACTATCTTTGGTGAGGCTATCACCGTATCAGAGGAGGATTTGAGGATTGTTCTACAGTTAGGGGATGATGCTGATTGTCCTACTCGTCTACACCCCCTCACTGTCAGAGGATGTTTCATGAGAGCCAAGTACTCTGGGGACATCAATGCTGGGGTACTCAACAAGAGTAACCTCTGTCCCCAGCTTAAGTATCTTGCGCACGTGCTGCTAAAGTGTATAGCTTCCAGGAAGGGAGGTTTTGATGAGCTTTCCGACCAGATCCAGAACGCGTATGTTGCGTTGGTGCTGAACCACCCGTTCAGCTTCTCCAAGATGATATTCACCTACCTGGTGGAGAACATCGAGGGGAAAGGGAAGGAAGGCTTCTGTATGTACCCCAGATTTATGCAGATGATCATTGACCAGAAGCTCCCCTCCCTGCCAAAGGAGAAGGATGATGCTGTTGTTCTTGAGGTCATGGATGACACTACGCTAGGCCGGATGAAGGTATACAGGGGGAAGCAGGTGAAACCCCCTGTCAGGAGGTTGTTTGGGCATCTGGCCCGTGCTGATTATGTGGCGCCAGGCAAGAGAAAGTGGCGCCACGATGACAGTGATTCAGATGTTGAGCATATTGCTATACCAGATACTGACTCAGATGATGATGATAGCGGCGACGCCGGGGATGATATGCCTGCTCCACCTAGAGGCACTGATTCAGACGTTATTCCCCCGGGGTCTGCCACTGCCGGAGAGGTCGCTGAGATGGCCGGTTTCCATCAGGAGTTTGTAGCTGGGGATCAAGAGGAGGAAGAGTCAGATGAGGAGCCCCTCACTAGGACTGTGGGAAGCAAAGTTGTTCCCACAGACCACGGGCTTAGGGTGGTTGGTGAACACCCTCGGGACTCCTCAGAGAGAGAGACTGACCCGAACTATGTTCCGGGTTCAGTGAGCAGAGCTGCAGGGGGAGCATCCACTTCCACCGGGACTCGGAGGAAGCGGATGGCTCAACCCCATGGATTGAAGAAGAAGAAGCGTCGCCTGACCTTCGTTACCACTGCTGCCACTACTTCCACCACCACTACCACCACCTCTGACATACCACCCATCACCACAGCCACCACATCCACTACTCCCACTACCACATCCACCACCTTACCTACCACCACTGTATCCTTCCCATCCACCACCTTACCATTCCCACCTACATCACCAGCACCAGCCTACCGACCCATATTCACCACTGCCACTGCCACCACCACCTCACATCATGCTGGACCCTCAGCCCAACCACCACATGCTTATGGATCTACTCTACCTCACATCGGGGTAGAGGAGCAGCTCTCAGCGCTTAACCGTATGGTGATGCGCCTGCTCGCTGCAGATGAGGAGAAGGCGGCGCAGATCCGCCAGCTGACCGACCTGACTGCTGCCTAGTCTCAGCAGATGGCAGAACAGGCTCGGGTGATAGACGAGCAGAACCAGCTAATCGATGCTCAGAGAGTCGAGATGTCCCAACTCCAGGACCAGCAGGCCCAGTCCGTCAAACGTATAGAGGAGTTGGAGACGACCAACAAGACGATTATGCTGAGGTTAAAGGGGTGAAGATGATGAAGAGGAACGGGGATGATGATGATGATGATGATGATGATGATGAGATGATGATGATGAGGAAGAGACTGAGGAAGACAGGACAGAAGGTAAAGATGATGATGACGAAGCAGAAGGAGGGGATGCGGCTGCATCGGCCTCTGCTTCAGGTCAAGAACGAAGATCTAAGCATCGACAGGACCAGTCATCCACCACTTCTGCTCCTCCGAGCGACACGCCCATGATTCAAGACAAAAGTACAGATTAGATGTCTTATGTATTTATTTATTTTGTATTTGAATCATGTAATGAAAAACAAGTATGTTGAATGTTTATATATTAAGTTGATATAATTCTGTTTGATTACTTACTAATGGTTTATGTGTTGAATGTTTAAATCAAACAGATCCAAACTTTCAAAGGGATGAGTTTGACTTTGCTCCCCTTCAAATGGTCAAGACTCAATTAACCATGATTCTTGATCTACAAGGGATTGTGAGACGGTCTGTGAGTTATACCCCTGAAGAAGGGGAAATAATTCATGACCTATCTGATGAGCAACTGGCAGAGATGTTCAGACTCAATCCTGATGAAATAGTCAAGGATGCTCCAACAGTTGATTCAACCAGTGATGAAGAACTAAACGACGTTGATGAAGTTGAGGTTGAAGATATTACTGCAGAAGAGTACCCTCAGTATGCTGACACCGAGGGTAATGTGGTCCCCAATCTGGGTGAGTCCCTAGTCAGTGATACGTATGAGGTACTAGACAAGATGGAGCAGGAAACCGAAAAGACTGAAGGAACAGCCCAAGCCTCCAATGATGACGTAGATATTCGCAAGGCTGAGTGGGCTGCCTGTTTTGAAGAAGTAAGAGCCCAGCATGTGCTGCACCAAAGAAAGATGCCTACACCAAGCTCTACAGAGTCAAGAAACACCATAAGGTGTCAGGCAGGATTATTGCATGGGCTTATTTTGATGACCTTAACGCGTATGCAGTTAAGAGGGAGCAGGGCATAGAGTACTTCAGGTTCCCACATGATCTGAAGACTCTACCTGGTTTTGAGCTCAACCAGCTGGCTAAGTTAAAGCTGCTGTATGCTGACCCAAGAAAGATGTCAGGCTGGTTCGAGGCTGCCCTGAAGAAGGAGTACCACACCAGATGGGTTAACTTCAGACCACAATAGCCTACGAGGTACATAAGAAGGTCTGAGGTTGATGCCATTACTGGCAAGCCCAAGATTGTGTTGAAGTGGAGTCCTCCGCGCACTATGTCTAGAATCCCTCTCAGGGAAATGCCACAGGACTTCACTCCACACTTCAAATGGTGGTACTATGATTGGAGAACTGCTGAAGCTGTCATAGTTCTGAATAAAGAGGGCCAAATGGATACTATCAGGGTATTCGACCCGATGTGGCTAACCAACTTGTCTGCTAATGATGTCTATACATTATACAAGTGGCCACTGTTCTATGACACACAAGACATCGTACAAGCCCTCCAGTTCCAAAACGTTATACGACTTTGCTTTGCGTTTGAGATTCACGCAGGAGTCACTAAAGAGGAAAAGTACAAGAAGTATAAGGAGGTGATGCAGAAGACAAGAGATTAGATAGATCTAGGTCCAAGGGGGAGTTTGTTGATGCATGTATGTCCCTAGATCATGAGTTGTAATGTAATAAATCTTGTCTGTCTGATTATGATGTAATAGTATCGATTAATGAAATGATATGAATTGTTTGTTACTTATGATGTGTAATATTTCATTAATGAGTCGTGATTGAATTGATTGGGTTTATGATTGTTTGAATGATTGCACATTATGTTATATTAATTAAAACATTCAAACTTAACTTAATGAAGTTCTCATGCGAATGGCCCATGCGAATGGACCACACGCATGAATAACTTCATACGATTGACTCAATCGCACGACTGAACCAGGAGACTGGATCAGTCGTATGATTGACACATAAGATTGACTCAATCGCACGACTGAACACTCAGTCGTGCGGATGAATCAACCGCATGGTTCAATCGCACGACTGAACCATACTTATGGCCCAGTCGCACGATTGAACAATACTAACCTATAAATAGACCCAATTCGTGGAAAAACGTAAGCATTCATCCCATTACGATTCCAGACGTACCCTAGCCGTCCAGAAGCCTCCCAAATCGTTCTCCAAGTTCACAGAACACATCAGATCGATTCCTAATCGATTTCTGACGTTGATTTCAATTCTTGATTGATTCATCGTGTGTTCTCACTGATTGGATCGCCAATCAAATAGGATTCCGCACTATTTGAGTTGGTTTAACACGCTAATCACTAGGTATTTCGTTCAAATACCAGGTCCTTACAACTACTAATCCAGAGAGATGGCATGTGATCAGAGATCAAGGTGTTGAGAATGTCTATACATGGCAAGACATAATCAACTTACCTCTGCATGATCTCTTTGAGATGAGAAGATATTATGAGATTCTGAATGATCTGTAAGGCCCCGTTCCCGGGACGCTTACAGTTGGTCATTCATCGCACATAAAATATATATTTACATTTGTCTCATAAAAACTTTGCAGCGGAACATTAAAATACACTTTCAATTCTATATAAATGTTTTTGCAAGTTAATACAACATTCGTTACAAAATAGCTTGTTCGCATTACAATGCAAAAACATTAATCAAAAGAATGCCATCCCAAAAAGAGCTGAGTAGCTTCACGGTGCCATCCTCAGCAAACTTTACCTGCCAACTGGAAAACATATAAAAAGTCAGCGTTGCTGAGTGAGTTCTAGTTTTATTATAAAACTTACTTTACTTTACATATAAAACCATTCGTTACTTTAACATGATCACACATCATACGTACGCATAGATAATATCATTATGATCTTCTTCATTCATTCTTTCGTTCATTCGTCCCTTTTAACTTTATTTGCGCATCGGACATCATCCATACCAATACCATATGCTACACCCCAATTAGTCTCAGCTACCGGGCCGAAGTCAATAAATGAACAGCTAAACGTATGCCACGGTACTAGGGGTAACCGATCAGTCTTAGCTACTGGGCCGAAGTCAATAAATGAAAAAGCTAAACGTATGCCGCAGTACTAAGGATAACTGATCAGTCATAGCCACTGGGCCGAAGTCAATAAAGCTAAACGTATGCCACAGTACTAAGGGTAAGCGGTAGAGGTTCTACAAAAATGGTCAATCACAAAGAAGGACCCGTTATCCGATGCATGCAAGACGTGTCATTTCTTTCCACTTTACGTTACATAATACTTCATTTCATTCATCATAATACGTAAAGCCATAGGAAAGATAATCATACATCATAATAAGGAACATATCATACACATTCATCATCATCATACAGGGCAACATCATACATACATAACATGCATAAACATGCAACATCATCCTCATCATCATGCCCTACCTGCTCTCTAAGGCCATAACAGTCACTTTACATGCTTTTACGAGAAACTTTATGTCAAACTTACATCTGCACCTTCCCCCGAAAGCCAGAAGTCTAACTACACTATCCTTCGGATGCAACAGCTCTATTCGTGCGTATGGACACCCTTGAGTCGCATGGCCTCCATGCGACTGAACATCATTCGATTGGACTCATGCGGATGGACATCTATGCGAATGAACATCCAGTCGTGCATATGGACCTTATGCGGATGGAACTAATGCGAATGGTCACCTATGCGACTGATCTAATGCGAATGAACTCATGCGACTAAGCACTTATGCGACTGAACCCTCAGTCGGATGACTCCCCATGCGACTGGACTCTCAGTCGTGCGACTGAAGCCTTAATCGTGCGATTGAACCCTCAATCGTGCGAATGAATCCCAATCGTGCGAATGACCTTCAATCGCCCCTCATTCGGCCGTATGGCCTCCATTCGGTCGCCTAGCCCTAGCTGATGCAGAATGGAGTTCATCCTGAACCCAATCTGCCATTTTCGGCCTCCAAGCTCATCCAAACCCATTCTAAGCCTAAATTAACCCTCCTGGACCTTAGGAATGCATACCATAACACCATACAAGCACACACAAGCCCGGAATCATACTCTAAACGCATCACACACATCACACCCAAATGGGTCAAACACACACACATACAAAAACGGGTTTTCAATGCTTTCCAGCCCCAAAATCGGTTGAAAACAAGTAAAAGTGGGGTCCTAGAACTCACACAATCGAGCACAACGTCAAGGGCTTCGATTTGGCTTGCTACTCGACGAATTTGGACACCCGAATCACCTGAAACACTCCTTTTCTCTCTTCTTCTCCTTTCTCTCTCTTTGTGGGCTGAATTGTGGGAGTAGTGGGGAGGGTTGGCTGCCCTCTCCCTACAAATATCACCACATTTCCCAACTTTTCTTCGTTGGCGAGTTTGGTCCCTCGACTTTGAACTTTATTTCTTTTTCTTTCTTCGCCGGCTTCAAAATAAGAAATATCCGGGTAGTACATGATCCTGACCATCTAATGAAGAAGGGTATGGTCATCATTGTACTGAAGACTACAAACATCTGAAAATCTTCTAAATGTTTTGGTAGCATCAACCTAGGGGGAGTTTGGAAGGGTTCCTATAAGTCTGATGTAGCCAAAACATCCAAAGTCTCTCTGCAAGCATGCACTAAAGAACAGAAGTAGAAATGCTTCGGAAGTTTTACACCATGCACTAGAAATATTCTAAGTGTAAAATCTTCCGAAGCCAAGACCAACATCTTCCGAAGCCAAAAGTGAAGTCTTCCGAAGCTTCAAAGACAAAGTCTTCCGAAGCCAAAGAGTGAAGACAGATTTCTTCCGAAGACTTTTAGAGATATGCCTTTATGTGATGTACTTTACCATAAAGCATGACCTCCTTTCCGCTGCAACTCTGTAAAGTCACCAACTTACATGAGTTGGTGAAAAGTCCATGCTTTTGGTAACTGTACATTGAGGTCTTGAGTCCATGCTTTCTACTTTATGTACTTTTATCCTTTTTGTAATATATTAGGATGTGAGCTATGGCATGTCATAGTCACAAATCAAAAGGCATATATGCCTTTTGGCTCTACATTTGATTTTGTAGTAGTCTAGTCAATTGTATCCAGCTGGCCTTCAAAGTATGGCCGGCTGTAGGATGTAGTATAAAGTATCTCAAGTACTTGTAACTTTCTATCGATGCTTTGTAATTGTAATAGAACTTGAGAAGCAATATACAGCATTCTTGAAAACCAAATACTTGTGTTGTTTGCAATCTTGTTCTGTCTCACTTTTACTTGTGTTCTTAGTATCCTTCATTAACAAGTTAACCAGTTCCCTATTTGATTTGTTAAGTGTTCTAAGCAACTCTCCTCATTGTGTTGTTGTGTTGTAAGTGCATACCCTTCACCGCTCCTGCAAAAAGAAAAGCAAGGAACATATATTTACAAAATAAGTCCCTATACTATGACAAAGAATAAATGTGTTGGGTCAGATAAGACTGGTGCAACCAAAACAACACTTAGAAGAATTTTGGTGCATCTGAAGAAAGTCTTCCGAAGACATATTAGAATTTCCAAAGCTAAGATGAAGATCTTCCGAAGCTTGAAGATAGAAGAACTTCCGAAGAGGAACTCAGTCTTTCGAGACTAAGTAAATCCTCTTCCGAAGTTAAACACTTTGAAGATTCAAGACAAAGCTCTCTGAAGATAAAGTCATGAAGACTTGGTGAAGTCGGAAGAAGTTGATTCTTCCGAAGTATAATTGGCTTCAAAAGAACTTATTCTTCCGAAGCTAGTTAACCTTCGGAAGAACCAACTATGAACCAGTGGACATAAATATGATATGTTTGACAATTGCTGCCACCTCTGATACTGCATGGTGTTTTCCCACGCCCATGTAGTTGACCATATTTTATTCCACTGTTCACCTTTTGTCAGTTAGTACAGTTACCATTGGTGACAAAAGGTAAGTCATGGACCTGTCATGACTACCTGGTCTAGGATAATATTTTATTCTAGATACCTTACTTCTAAAAATGTAGTATTTGTTTAGTAGTAAGTTTCAGCAGATAATCTAAGTATAACCGGCTATAGATAATAGTATATATAGTTTCTCAATGCAACTCTGTTAGTATGCTTGTAAGAGTCTTGTAAACTTTGAGTTGAGAAGTAATATATACAAGTATCTTGAAATTCATTTCTTGTATTCATTAACTTAGTATATTATTATCAACTCTTTCAAAGATTCTGCATCATCATTCGAGTGTGTCTAAGTGATTTTGAGAGTTAAACTTTATGTTGAGTGACCATAACCGATCCTGCGAAATGACAAATGCTAATCTTCTAAGAGCTCCAACACATGATTTTACTAATTTCACCCTCCAATCCAAGTATAGCCTTGATGCCTACTGCAGGACCGTTTAAGGGAGGTCAATACAATCAGTCTCACAATAAGAAGAGTGTTAGAACACTAAACAGATCAAATAGGTAACCGGGACAATGTTCATGATACTAAGAACACAAGCAAACAAGGAGACTGAACTTAAGAACAACAATATATGAAAATGGTTTTCAAGGATAAAGTATATTGCTTCTCTGTCTTTTACAAGTGTTACAAAGCATAAGAAAAAATACATGGACTTGAGATACTTTATACTACATCTTACAGTCAGCCATACTTTGAATGCCAACTGGAAACACGAATCTAGACAACAAAATCAATGTAAAGTCAAAAGGCAAATTGCCTTTTGACTAATGACTATGACATGTCATAGCTCATATCCTAATATATTACAAAAAGGATAAAAGTACATAAAGTAAAAAGTTACAGACTCAAGACCTCAATGTATAGTTGCAAAATCTTGAACCTTTTCACAAACTTTTGCAAGTTGGTGAGTCTTCAGAGTTGCAGCAGAAAATAGGTCAGCTTTATGCAAAAATACATCCAAGAAAAGCATATTCTCCTTTGTCTTCAGAAGAAATCAGTCTTCACTTTGGCTTCGGAAGATTTTGTCTTTGAAACTTCGAAAGACTTAATCTTTGGCTTCGGAAGATTTACACTTAGAATATTTTTGTGTGCAGAGTGTAAAACTTCCGAAACAACTTCTACTTAGTACATAGTGCATGCATGCATGAAGCACTTTGGTTGCTTTGGTTGCATCAGCCTTTCTATTTACCTTACAAACTCCCCATAGGCTGATGCTACCAAAACAGAGAAGATTGTTCAGCAATTTACAGTCCTCATTAGGATCAAGACCATTTCCTTCTTCATTATTTGATTAGTATCCGTCAAACTCTCATAATATCTTCTCATGTCATGGAGATCATGCAGAGGTAGATCAAGCATGTCTTGCCAGAAATAGACATCTTGACCACCTTGATCTCTGATGACATACCATCTGTCTTGATTAGAAGCAAAGATCCAAGACAAGATGGGTCTTCTAGATGCAAGAGGCTTTACTTGAGTTGGAGTTGGTTGAGCAGCCTCTTGTTGCATTTCCTCAGGATGCTCTGACTTATCCTAAGGTCTGGAGGTGGATGTTTCTGCCTTCTTCTTGGATGCACTCTTTAAAGCCATCCTTTTCCTCGTTTTTGAAGTCTTTAACTGAGATGACTGCTCTTGAGTACTAGGTTGTTCAGTTGTGCCTCTCTCAGTTGGGTCCTCTTCACTCACAGGTTTAGAAGGAAAGGGAGCATAACCCTATTATGTAGTAGAAGATGAGGTTGGCTAAGATGCAGCTCTAGGTTTAGGTTGAGTTGTCTGAGTGGGTTCAACCTTAACCTCAACCTCAGGAGGAGCTTGTTTTGGTGGAGAATGCAAGTCCACAAGCTTTCCCGTTTTAATCTTCTGCTTGATCACTCTAATGTGCTCATCCGTAGTGGATAGAGACATTGGATCAAGCCTCCTTCCGGAGAATCCATACAGCTTCAAGAAGCTCATCATCCTCTTCCTATTAACAGACTTCTTTTGACTTTTATAGATGACGGCTCTTGACTTTGCAGCTTCTTCCTCATTTTTTTCTTAGCAGCCTTTTGTTCTTTAATGAATGTTGTTCTAGCTACTTAAGATACTCAAATTAAATGTATTCATACGAGAGGGGAAGAAGTGCAGATGCCTGATAGAGGGCCGTGGCACTCAGGTAGTTAATCATGTTTTGTCTGTCAGCTTCCTTATCTACTTGAGATTGTTCAGTTGCCACAACCTCTGTCTCATGGATTTCTTGAACTGGGGAGAGGGTAGGAGCATGCCTGTATAGCCTTTTCTGTCTTCTTTTTTCTTTGCTCTTGAGGAGCAACTTTGCATCCTCTGCCTCCTTCCTCTCCTTAAACATTTCCATGTCTGCCAGTTCATTCAGTTCTTTAAGGGGAGAGAAATAAGTTTATCAACTTCATAGTTCCTGGTCCCCAAGTAATTTATCCTAGCTGCCCTCAACTTATCATCTGAGTGTTTGGCCTGGGGGCAGCCTTGATAGCAACTTCCATAAAGCCTGGGGACCCACTTGAACTTTCTCCCCTTAGCTTCCTCTTCCTCTCTCTCTCTCTCTTCCTCGTCAATCTCCTCAAGAGTCAGTTTTCTTTTCCCTTTATCACTCACAGGCCTTGGTGACTCAGGGTGGAGAGAGCTTTGGCCTTCATTGCCTGATGTAGCAGTCAAGCTCTGGCTAGAGAGACGCTGTGAAGCACCTTCACCAGCTGGTGCCTCACTGAGGGTAATGGGTGCTAAATAGGTATCTGTCTCAAGGTTCACAGGGTCAACTACTGGGCCTTCAGTCAAGGCTTCCCCTTCGAAGCTAATCTTATGGTCCACCCCAACATTTAGTTGACCAATAGCCTTACCTGCTAGCCTCCGTCTATATATTCTTGATCTTTGCTTGAACTCTTCTAGCACCCTTTCTTGAATCCTATCTGCTAAACTTGCAGCTTGTCTATGTTGGCTTGGGTTAACAAGTGAAAGGTCAACCAGATATGTGCTCTCATAGAACTTCAGGTTGGAGAAGTTGAAGATTTTATGTTGCCCTTAAGTTCTTGAGATTACCAGAGCTCTCATATCAGTGTCATACCTCCATCCCATGATTGGATTCTCAAAGTGATGAAATGGAGTAGGCATAGCTCTGGGAATACCTTCTTCAAACAGGCTCTGTATGAGTGAGTCTATATCAATATGAACTTGAGGAGGTTGCTAAGTATGGACAATTGCAAGTGAGGGTGTTGAATCCACAGAGTCCATACTCTGTGAAGAACTCCCAGGTTCTGTAATTGCTTGGACTTTCTCCTCCTTTTTGGTAACATCACCCTCTTGCATAGGTGAGTTAGGAGTTAGGTCAATTGCATCCACAGGTTCTTGTGTTCCAAGTTGAGTTCTTCTTAAAGGTCTCCCAACTAGTTTCTTCTTGAGATAAGAAATCTCAAGTTGCTGATCATTGACCCTTCTTTGCAAGGTAGTCACATGAGATTCCAAGTAACTAACCTTAGAGACTAAATTGGTGCATGATTTCTTTAGAAGAATCATTGGGGGATGAGAGAATTGGACCAAAGTCTTTTTCCTCATCACCATCACTGGGTTCTTGGCTGCTGGATTTTCCCTGCACAATGACAACTTCAGGTGAAGTGTCAATGGGATGGGTTGCCATAGATGAGGTCTTAATGATGTAATTACTCACACAAGTGAGCGCCTCTTCCATATGGACCTCCTAAACAAGTTCAGTAAGATCCACATCAGTGATGGGTGAATGATGTGGGCTAGACATAGGAGAGACAGGAGTACTCATCTCTCTTTGAGCAAGGGAGGAGAAGAGAGACTCATGGTACTTACTGAATCCCATGTCTACATCATCATATAATTCAAGGTTGGGTATTGGTTGGCTTAGATAAAGAGGCTGGGATGGTAAATTTCCCCTGAAGGCTGTTCACTAGAGTTTTGAGACTCCGAGTGAAGGCATAAGGCTGGTGGGCTTATGAGCTCATCAGGTTGAGCAAGAGGAACCTCAACACTGATCATTTATGAGATGGGAGTGGTTTGCTCCTCAGGGGAAGTGGGAGCTCCAATGTCTACTTCTTCCTGTGTGGTTGGTGATATGGGGGCCTGCACAAGCCAAGTAGCCTGTGTTGGGGTTCGTTTGGATTTTCTCTTGTAGGTGATGGTTATTTGTGGCTGTGTGAATGGTTGTGAAGTAGAAGATGTGAGTTTAACACTAGCTGGTGCTGCTAGGTTGTCACATTGAGCAATTAGCTCTAACATTTTTGGGACAAGGGCTGTTTCTTCCCCTCAGAAGCCAACAGTTGGCTTCCTCATAGTTTTAAAGATTCCAGGATTCATTTGTCCCAATTTTAGAACCTTACCTATTCCCCTCAACTATGAGCCCAGTTCATAGTTGAGAATGTGTTGAATATATCTAGGGAACATGTAATATTCTAAGGAGTCCAAGTTTGTAAGTAAGTTAGTATACACAAATTATGAGTATCTAAACTTGACCACCCTAAACCATACTATGGACTATGAAGGAGAGATCTTCAGGAATCTGGTCCCATCCTCCATGCTTGTTGGACAGGCTATGTATGACTATATGGAGGAGGTACTTCCATTGAGAATAGACCTTCTCTTTCCTGAAGGTTTTGACTGTAAAGTCTCCCTCAAATCCAATCTATCCAAAGGACTGGTTAACATCAGACTTAGGAAAGGACAAATCACTTTCAACATCATCTAGCTGAAGGTGAGTGTTTATGATGGCCGGAGTGATGAAGATTGTCCTCCCCTGTACTGTGACAGATAGTGCCTTCTCCCTATCCATGGTGACCTCTTGGAAGGTCCTTCAAAACTCCAAAAGTTGATCCTCATATAGTGGAGGACCAATGGTGAGGGTGGTGAAGTAATTTGACAGAGTAAGAAAGCAACAAACCTTTGAGAAACTTGGATCTTTCTCAGAGTCTAACAGAGCAACTTGATTGTGTTGCTTGTGAAGTTGCATGGAAAAATCAAACTGGTTTCTGTGATCAAAGTTGACCATTTGAGAAAGCTTAGGTGTGAAGGAAGATAAGAACAAGATCGGTTTGTGGGTGAATTTAGGTTAGAGAAGTTGCAGATGAAGAGGAAAATGAAAGAGGGAACCGTTGGGTATATATATATATGAAATGGATTTGAGACAAAGTTAATGGAAAATGATAAATTTTGAAATCCAGATGTCCCACCTCTGAAATAGTGCCCAAAAAGGTAGTTTTCTTAGAAGTCGAAAATCTTCCGAAGGTATTTTCTCTTCGGAAGTTTTGATAAAAGCTTCCAAAGCCAATTTGACTTCGGAAGATATTTCTAAGAGTTGTGAAAATTTTTTCTCGGAAGGAAAATACTTAATGAATTTCACTTTTAAGACATGTTTGGTTTCGGAAGATATCAAACTTGGAAGTTTGATTCTAAAGAGAATAAATCTTCCAAGACATAATTGCTTTCGGAAGAAAATTGTTCTTCAAAGGCATATAAGTATTTATGAGCAAATTTAAGCTTCTGAAGATATTTCTGAATTTTTTCCGAAGGTAAATTGACATAAGTAGTTATTTGGTTTGAAGACATAATGTTCTTCCGAAGGCAACTTGATATCTTCCGAAAGGAAAGATGTTCAAAATTTTCAAAAATTTAAGGAATATTGCTAAAAAGATTTTCTTCCAAAGTAAACATGGGCTTATGAAGGTGATAAAATAGACAACTTAGGACACACAGGTTTTAGAAATAATATTGAGTTAAGTTTAAGAAAATCTATTTAAGGTTAATCATCTCAATAGTTGATACAAGATATTTAAATCTATGTTCATCAAAAGCTTTGGTGAACAGATCAACATATTGTTCATTTATGTTTACTTTGACTGGTTTGATTAAGCCTTTTTTAAAGTTATCTCTAAGAAAATGATACTTGATGTTGATGTGTTTTGTCCTTGAGTGCTGCACAAGGTTCTCTATAATAGAGATAACACTATTGTTGTCTATGTATATGGGATTCTCTTTGAAGTTGAATCCATAGTCCAGTATCTGATTCTGAATCCAAAGCACTTGAGCATAGCAGCTAGCAACAGCAATGTATTCAGCCTCAGCAGTTGATGCAGATACACAAGATTGTTTCTTGCATTGCTATGAGACTATCCTTCCACCAAGGAATTGATATCCCCCAGAGGTAGACTTTGCAGTAATGTTACAACCACTATAGTCACTATCTGTATATGCATACAGATTGAAGTCAGAGTTCTGTGGATACCAAAGGTCAAGTGTTGGAGCACCTATGAGATATCTTAGAATCCTCTTAACAGCAACCAGATGTGACATCTTGGGGTTGGCTTGATATCTTGCACAAATGCATGTGGCAAACATGATATCAGGCATGCTAGCTATGAGGTACATAAGAGACCCAGTCATAGCCCTATAAAGGTGTTCTTCCACACACTCCCCCTCAAGGTCAGGTCCAAGGGAGTGGTTTCTGGCTATGAGTGTCTTCGTAACCTTACATTCCGTCATGTTGAATCTTGTAAGTATGTCTTGTACATATGAAGGTGCCACTGTCACCTTCCTTCACTTGAATTCCTAGAAAGAAATTGAATTCTCTCATTGCACTCATTTCAAATCTATTCTTCATCAGCTTCTCAATGTCTTTGTAGAGCTTTAGGTTGGTTGAACCAAAGATAATGTCATCTACATACACTTGAACCAACATTAAGTCATTCTGTTGGATCTAGAAAGGCTGGTGCAACCAAAACCAAATCACTTAGAATATTTAGGTACAACAAACAAAGGACTTCCGAAGCCAAGTGTAGAACTTCCGAAGGAAAAAGGAGCTCTTCCGAAGACCAAGTGTAAAACTAAATTCCGAAGGAAAACTCCAACTTTCAAAGACAAAGAACTTACTTCCGAAGATCAAGACTTAGAATGACAGATCAGAAGTCAACTTCCGAAGTATAGAAGTCCTCAAGCCTTGAAAGTATAGAAGCCTCTTTTGGGCCATACATTACCTTTCGTGAGACTCCAAGGTCTCAACAGGCTCAGTGAAGTCCTTTGCAGGACAGCTGTGCCTTTTTATCAGGAAATGGACATTCTAGTGATTTTTAGTTTTGCTTTGATGATCTAGAATGTTTCAGCCCAGATGATGTCGAGTACATGAACATTTTCCAACAGATGGCTCTGTTAACTTACAGGGCGAAGAAGTTCTTCAAGAGAACTGGAAGCCAATTTCCCCAAAACCCAACTAACAACAAGTTTGGGTTTGACAAGACAAAGGCCAAATGTTATAACTGTAATCAACTTGGCCACTTTGCCAGGGAATGTAAGGCTCCAAAATCAAATCCGGGAACCTCTCAAGCCTCCATACATCTTACCACACCTAAAACAACCAGAAAGCCAACTGAACAACACACAGCTACTGTTGCTCAAGAAGTGGACTGGAGCTTCATGGTGCATGATGTAACCTTTGCACAAGTATTGATGGCTGGAACTGATGACAACAAGGTATTTGAACACCTCTGTACTCCAGCTTGCATTGCTAAAGTTAAATTGTATCAGGACTATAATATGGAAATTAAATCTGATATTGAGTCTTTAAATATCCTTAAGAGTGATTTTAAAAGGGCCGAATCTAACTATAAAATGAAAATTGAAGAGTTGGAGAAAACTGTGTCCTTTTTAAAACATGAACATACCAACTATAAGACTCAAATCAAAGATTTAATATCCAAATTGACTGAGGCTCAAGCCCAACTTATCATACCTGAGGCTCAAGCCTGAAAGCATGCTATCTCTGAGCAAAACTTCCAAGTCATTCTTGCATCATCCTCTCACTTAAAATTTGTTATCAAAACAAAGGTGGGTTGGGAACCAAAGAAATTGCTCCACCACACTTTTATGAGTCTATTAGACAACCAAGATGTGGGACTGAAAAGCAAGAAGTTCCATCTGCTGACCCACCTTCCCATGAGTTGAAGAGTGATGCAACCATGGAAACCATCACAGGGAAGGATCAGGTAAATCAACCTATTTCCATAAGTATCATCCCCTAACCACCAAAGCCAGAAGAAACAGGGCTAAGGCAGCTAGAAAAACGGCCAAGAAAGTGGTTGAGTCCAAGTTGAATATAGACCCAAAACAAAAGGGTGTATTTATTTCAATCGGATTCCAAGTGGTTGGAAACTCTGATCTTGGAAATGAGTGTAGTACCAGCACCCCTGTCTTGCTGAAGGATCCATAGTTAAAGGGAAAGACTGTTAATAAAGACAAGAAGAGTAAGAAACAACAGTCTTCAAATCCCTCAAAGGTTAACAGTGCATGCGTAATGTGTGGTCTGCAAAACCATATGGCTAAAGATTGTTACTACAATCCTCCAAGCACACATTATGTAAATAATGTTAAGAAAGAAGGAGTCAAGGAGGGTTTCACATTTGGACCCTATCACATGGTCCAAATGATGAGAAATGAAAGCTTGTTTCCGAAGCAAAGTTGCTTTCGGAAGAAACTCATTCTTCCGTAGGTGTCACACCCCCGCTTATAGCGGAAACACGAGGATGTAACGGACGGAATCGTCATAACACATTGTTAATTAATAGAGATGCAATAAATGATGAAAGTCAACGTGTCATGACGTCACCCGATACAATTGGAGACTTGTGTCGCAGTTAGTCAATTCCACGACAAACATAGTCATACAAACCAAAAAGTATAAATCCCACAACCCGGGAGCAAGTGATTAAAATATGAATAACAAATTAAAGTCAAAGCAATTGTCAAAGACATCCAAGTTTAACTAATGTAAGTCTAAGGTTATCGCTAAGGCAGCATCCCTAGCAATCCTCAATGATTGTTACCTGAAAAGATATGCTCAAAAGGTCAACATATTGTTGATGAGTTCGCAGGTTTAAATAATAAACAGAACTTGATGTTGTGTAATAGTTTGGTAGGACATGAGTGCATACAGTCATAAGCAAGTAATATCACATGAGCATCACAACTAAACCTACGACGTACACAAAGAATTTGTCATAACATATTCACCCTAGGGCCCGTCCCTGGCCACTGTCAGTCCCAACTAGTATGCTAACAAACAAGGGTGGGGGTGTCAACCCAATAGTACTATCAATATCTGTCCGTCGGCTCCAACACCGGAGTTAAATATTTGTGAATACAGAACCACAAAGACAATTCATGCATGTACTAGAAAAATACTTACAAACAATAAACACATCAGTCTCAAAGAATTGAATAAGTTCACAGCATAAAAAGGGGTGTAAGGATTCCTAAAGTCTGATGCAACCCAAAACAGCCTAAGTGTCTCAGTAACATGCACTAAGTACTGAAGTGAAGAATGCTTCGGAAGTTTTACACAAAGCATTAAAAAATACTCTAAGTGTAAAATCTTCCGAAGCCAAGACCAATATCTTCCGAAGCCAAACATGAAGTCTTCCGAAGCTTCAGAGACAAAGTCTTCCGAAGCTTCAACCTATGAAGACAGATTTCTTCCGAAGACTTTTAGTACACATGCTTTATCTGATGTACTGTTCCATAAAGCACCTTTTCCGCTGCATCTCTGTAAAGTCACCAACTTACATGAGTTGGTGAAAAGGGCCATTGCTTTTGGTAACTGTACATTGAGGTCTTGAGTCTGTAACTTTCCACTTTATGTACTTTATCCTTTTTGTAATGTATAAGGATGTGAGCTATGGCATGTCATAGTCACAAGGTCAAAAGGCAGATATGCCTTTTGATCCTACAATTGATTTTGTTAATGTCTAGTCAATTGTATCCAGCTGGCTTTCAAAGTATAGCCGGCTGTAGGTTGTAGTATAAGTATTTCAAGTTCTTGTATCTTTCTTTATGCTTTGTAACACTTGTAAAAGAACTTGAGAAAGCAATATACTGCCTCCTTGAAACCCATACTCTCTTGTTCTGTCTCTTGCTTTACTTGTGTTCTTTGTATCACCTTTGGTTACCCAGTTCACTGTTTCATTAAAGTTTAGTTAGTCTCCTCATTGTGTTGTTGTGTTGTAATTGTGTTAAAGCCCTTAAACGGTCCTGCATTTGGTATCAGAGCTTTCCAGGCTCTTGATATAAGATCTAACCATCTTAAGATCCCTCACACACACAAAAGCTAAACTCTTCAAATGGCTTCCATCTCAAAGACTGATATGGAGACTTGAACCATGAACAAATCCCCACTGATCACTCTTGATGATTTTGACACCTGGTGCATGAGGATGGAAGGCTTCATCAGGTCTCTTGATTCAAGAATGTGGGAATCTGTTGAGAATGGACCTTTCATACCCAGCACCCCCTCTGCTACTGGTGCTGGTATGATTCCTAAAGATGTGGCCAACTACTCAGATGAAGATAGAAAAAGAGTAGAGATTGACAGGAAGGCCATGACTGCTCTTCAGACTGCTCTCCCAAACTCTGTATACAGAGGTTTTAAGAAGTGCAAGACAGCCAAACAGCTGTGGGATGCACTGAAGCTGATGTATGAAGGCTCCTCTGAAGCCAAGAAGAACAAGAAAGATCTTCTGAAGCAGCAGTTTGAGAATTTCACCTTCAAAGCAGGTGAAACCATGACTCAACAATACTTCAGGTATGTTGAGATTGTGGATACCCTAGTGGATGGAGGAGTTCCTCTTGAAAACAGGGACATTGTAAGGAAGTTCATGTCCTCACTTCCTAGGCAATGGACACACTATTGTGTGGTGATCAAGAGGACTGAGAACCTTAAGACTCTTACTCTTACAGAGTTGTATGGGATTCTCAGTGGATACCAGATGGAGATGAACATGCAAGGTTCATCTGGCAACTCCAACAATCAAATGGGTTCAGCCCTTCATGTGGTTGAAAGGGACAGCATAGAACCCCAACATCATCTCATATGCTACCCTGACAACTCACAAAAGGGTCCTTTCATCACCTTCCCGGAGACACCAAGGGAGAACTTTACTCAAGGAAGCCCATTCCAAGAGACAAGTTCTTCTCAAGCCTTTGTGTCTGCAGATGAAAGCTGTGGGAATTATCTTTTCACTCTTGAAGACCTGGACTGTATCCATCCAGATGATCTGGAATACATGGAGATAGTTCAGCAGATGGCTCTCCTCACTCACAGAGCCAAGAAGTTCTACAAGAGGACAGGAAGAAGATTTCCAAGCAATGCTACCAGTGGA
Source organism: Flaveria ramosissima (assembly GCA_025215565.1). Taxonomy (NCBI): domain Eukaryota; kingdom Viridiplantae; phylum Streptophyta; class Magnoliopsida; order Asterales; family Asteraceae; genus Flaveria; species Flaveria ramosissima. Next base: position 20,517,813 of record CM046031.1, read on the forward strand.
AAGTTTGGGCTGGATAAAAGCAAAGTTAAGTGTTACAATTGTAACCTTATGGGTCATTTTGCTAGGGAGTGTAAGGCACCTAAAGCAAATGGGGGCCAAACACAACCCAGACCAAACTACACTGACAAAGCCCCTCAGGCTGAGAAGACAAAGCAACATGCTGCTGTTGCTGTTGAAGAGGGAGGCTTTGACTGGAGTTTTCAGGTGGAGGATGCTTCTCCAAACCAAGCACTGATGGCTGACCATGATGAAGCCAAGGTATTGGAACATCTTTGCTCCCCTGAATGCATTGCTAAAGTAAATAGATACAGGTCCTACAACCTAGAGATGAGATCTGATCTTGAGTCATTAAACATATTAAAATCTGATTTTAGAAAGTCTGAAAATGATTACAAGTTAAAAATAGAAGACTTGGAGAAAACCATTTCAGTACTAAAACATGAACATACAGATTTTAGAACTCAGATCCAAGATCTCATCACTAAGTTAACTGAGTGCCAGGCTGAGCTTGTGATCAGCAAAGCCAAGGCAGAGAAGAGTGTTCTTGAAGAAGAGACCTTCAAGAACATGATATCCTCATCCCTGCACAACAAGGTTTGTTATCAAAATAGACAGGGACTGGGATCAAATGAGATAGCTCCTCCACACACAATCTTGTCTGTAAGATCTCCTAGGTGTGGAACTTGTGAAGATGAGCTTCCTCTCATAGATCCTATAAGTGAGGATGATAAAGAAGTGATAGTGAAGAATTCCTCTGAGAAGAGTGAAGAAGAAGATTCTTCCAAGGGCCACTATCCTTCTGAGGAGAAGAAATCAACTGTGATGACCAAGTCCAAGAGAAAGAACTTGATCAGGAAGCGCAAAAGGAAAGCAAAGAAGGCTCAAGAAATCAAGGCTACTTTTGATGCTAAGCAGAAACAAGTTTTTATCTCTGCAGGTTTCAAAATAGTAAGGACTGAAGACATCAACCAAGACTCCTCAGCTAAGAGTCATGGTTCTTGTTCAAATCATCTCAGTACAAAGAAGAAGACTGAGCTGCTGTGTACCACTGCTGCACAGCCTGGACCATCAAACTCCAAGAACAGTTCACAGCCCAAAGGAACTGTCTCAGCATCTACCAAGATGAAGGTGGAGAAGGGATGTGACCAAAGCCAGTCTTGCTCTCAAAAGGAGACTCCTTTGAAGAAGAAAATGTTGTGTATTATGTGTGAAAGTACTTCTCACATTGCCAAGGATTGCCCATACAATCCTAAAAGTACTGTCCACATGACCAAAACAAAGACTTCAAAGAGTCTCAAGAAGTCTCAAGCTTCGGAAGGAAAACCTGTTTCCTTCGGAAGCTCCAAATCAAAGAAGAAGGTAAATGGAAAATTACCTTCGGAAGCAAAGTTGGTCTCGGAAGAAAGGAGTTCTTCCGAAGCACTAAAGTCTGCTGCAGTGACTGTAGATTCTTCCGAAGGATCAGTCATCAAAACTTGTGAAGTTCCAAAAGCTTCTAAGGTTTTGAAGGTCAAGTCCAAGACTCCAAAGGTGGTGTGGAAGTCTAAGAAAGACCAAATGACTGAGGTTTCTCCATCAACAACAGCTGAGGATCCCCATAGTACAACCATAGGATCTATTACTGTTGCATTACCTTCTATTACTCTTAATGAGCCCAAGACAAGTAAGGCTTGGGTTTCCAAATGTAACTAATCATTCTCTTTGTGCAGGAACAACTCAAGACAAACAGGAATGTCTGGATAATTGACAGTGGCTGTTCCAGGCACATAGGTCTCTACTTCATAATTTTGAGAGAATTGATGGAGGACCAGTTGCTTTTGGAGGAGATGAAGGTGGTTACATTTCTGGAAGGGGCAAGGTCACAAATGGTAAGCTCAGCATTGAGAAGGTAAACTTTGTTAAGGAGCTTGGGTACAATCTTCTGAGTGTATCCCAATTTTGTGATCAGAGTCATAACATGCTCTTTACTGAGCATGAGTGCATTGTTCTCAAGCCTGGTGTGGTCATTCCTCATGAGCATATCCTGCTCAGAGCCCCCAGGAAAGGGAACATGTACAAGATGGATTTGCAAGAAACATCTCCCTCTGGAGAAGTTTCATGCTTTCTATCTAAAGCAAATAGTGATGAGTCTTTCCTATGGCATAAAAGAATGTGCCATGTAAACTTTAAGAACATGAATAAATTAATTAAACATGATCTGGTAACTGGAATGCCAAAGAAAGAGTTTACAAGTGATGATCATTGTGTTGCATGCCTGAAAGGGAAGCAACACAAGGTATCTCACAAGCCTAAGGAAAAGAACTCCATCACTACTCCCCTACACTTGTTACATATGGATCTCTTTGGCCCCACCAGTGTAATGAGTTTAGGAAGGACCTCTTACTGTCTGGTGATCACAGATGATTTTACAAGATTCACTTGGGTCTTCTTCCTTAGAACTAAGGATGAAACCCCTGAGATTCTGAAGAATTTCATCTTAAAAGTTGAGAATCAATGTGATCACAAGGTCAAAACCATAAGATGTGATCAAGGAACTGAATTCAAGAACCAAATCCTTGATACATTTTGTGATGAAAAAGGTATTACAAGACAATATAGTGCTCCCAGGACTCCTCAGCAAAACGGAGTTGCTGAGAGGAGAAACAGGACACTTATTGAAGCTGCAAGAACTATGTTGTCTGACTCTAAACTGCCTATCACCTTCTGGGCAGAGGCAGTTAATACTGCTTGCTATGTGCAAAACAGAGTTTTAGTAGTTAAAACACATGGTAAGACTCCTTATGAACTTTGGCACAAGAGGAAACCTTTCATTGGTTTTCTCAGGTCATTTGGATGTCCCTGCACCATCTTGAATACCAAAGATCAAATTGCCAAGTTTGCTGAGAAATCAGATGATGGACATTTCATTGGATACTCTTCCCAAGCTAAAGCTTATAGAGTATACAATCTCAGAACTAGAATTGTTGAGGAGTCAGCCAATGTGACTTTCAATGAGCACACTCCTTGTGTGGCTGGTTCTGGTCCGGATTGGCTGTTTGATCTTGATTTAGTTACCAACTGTTTTAACAAATCTTGTGAGCATGTTTCAGGATCTGCAGAAAATCTAAATACAGGTGATCCTGATCCAAGATTTGAGCTAGAAGACCTTCAACTCATACATCTTCAGCTCCAGTTGGAACTACTTCAGCAAATGAGGTTTCTATCAGCACAACAATGACAAATTCAGCTGATACATCTGGCATGCCTTCAAATTCCAGCTCAGAGGCCTCTCAACCAGATAAAGACACCTCACTTGTAGAAGACAACAATGGTGATGGTGATAGTGATCAGGAATTTCTTGATGCTAATAACCATACCATAGATGACAACATCAATGATGTCTCACACTCATTGGATCAAGTTAATCTTGATAAGTGTGATAATGTGGAGGGTGAATCTTCCAGACCAGATCTAAATTTCTCAAATTTAGATCTTTCTCAACAACTTGCCGTGATCCCTCAGCTAAGGATCCACAAGTCTCACCCCACCACAAACATCATTGGAGATGTTGTCACAGGGGTAAGAACAAGAGGACAAACCCATGAAGCAAATGTTTGTCTTCACTCTTGTTTCTTATCTCAGATAGAGCCTAAGAAAGTTGATGAAGCTCTAAAGGATGGAAGTTGGGTTGAAGCTATGCAACAAGAGCTGCTTCAATTCAAAAGGCAGAAAGTTTGGAACCTTTGTCCTCTTCCTCATGGGAAGACTACCATTGGAACCAAATGGGTTTTTAGAAATAAGAAGGATGATAGAGGAATCATCATCAAGAACAAGGCAAGACTAGTTGTTCAAGGATACACACAAGAAGAAGGGATTGACTACACTGATGTCTTTGCTCCTGTAGCAAGACTAGAAGCTGTTAGGATATTCCTGGCATTTGCTGCATCCAAGAACTTCAAGGTCTACAACTTGATGTAAAGTGTGCTTTCTTATATGGAGTGATTGATGAGGAGGTTTATGTCAAACAGCCACCTGGTTTTGTAGACCTGATCATCCTGATTATGTCTGCAAGCTTGACAAAGCTCTTTATGGGCTACATCAGGCACCCAGGAAGTGGTATGAGACACTATCTGAGTATCTTTGTAAACATGGATACAGGAGAGGTACTATAGATGGAACTCTCTTCATCAAAGGACAGGGAAATGACTTATTGCTGGTTCAAGTATATGTAGATGACATCATCTTTGGTTCAACTAATCCAAAGCTCTGCAAAGACTTTGAGAAGCTGATGAAAGACAGATTTGAGATGAGTTCAATGGGAGAACTCAACTTCTTTCTGGGAATTCAAGTGAAGCAGGTTGAAGATGGCATCTTCATAAGTCAGTCAAAGTATGTTCAAGACATACTCAAGAGGTTCAACATGACTGATTGTAAGATTGTTAAGACACCCATAGCCAGAAACACTCCCTTGGTCCAGATCTTGAGGGGGAGTGTGTAGATGAGCACTTATACAGGGCTATGATTGGGTCTCTTATGTATCTTACAGCTAGCAGGCCTGATATCATGTTTGCTACATGTATTTGTGCAAGATATCAAGCCAACCCTAAGATGTCTCACTTAATCACTGTGAAAAGGATTTTAAGATACCTCAAAGGTGCTTCAACACTTGGTCTATGGTATCCAAAGAATCCAAATTTCAATCTGTATGCCTATACAGATAGTGATTATGGTGGTTGCAATATGACTGCAAAGTCTACATCTGGGGGATGTCAATTCCTTGGTGGAAGGTGGTCTCATGGCAATGCAAGAAACAATCCTGTGTGTCTGCATCAACTGCTGAGGCTGAATACATTGCTGCTGCAAGCTGCTGTGCTCAAGTGCTTTGGATTCAAAATCAGATGCTGGACTATGGATTTAACTTCAAAGAGACTCCTATCCACATAGACAACAATAGTGTTATCTCTATCACTGAGAACCCTGTGCAGCACTCAAGGACCAAACACATCAACATCAGGTATTATTTAATAAGAGATATATGAAAAGGGATTAATTAAACTAGTCAAAGTTCATACAGATGAACAATATGCTGATCTGTTCACAAAAGCTTTTGATGAACAGAGATTTAAGTATCTATATCAGCTATTGGGATGATTAACTTTGAGTAGACTTTTCTTAAAACTAATTCTAATTATTTCTTCTTAAAATATGTGTGTCCTAAGTTGTCTAGTTCATCACTTTCATAAGCTCATGTTTTCTTTGGATGTAAAATTCTTTTTGAAGACTTTCCTTAGATTCTTGAAAATTTTTGATACTTCGGAAGATAAACTTTTATCTTCGGAAGAAAAACATGTCTTCAAAATACATAACTGTCTAAGAGATTTTACCTTCGGAAGAAGTCAAATTCATCTTCCGAAGCTTAAAATTCTTATCTCAGACACTTATTTATTTTTAAGGACTTTTTCCTTCCGAAGCAAAATTAACCTTCGGAAGCTTTGTTTATTCCTATACAAAGCATCCAAGGGTTTATTTCTCTTCCGAAGCATAAATCTTCAAAACTCTCAGGAAAATCTTCCGAAGCAATTTTAGCTTCGGAAGCTTTTTCAATCAAAACTTCCGAAGACAAATAAACTTCGGAAGCTTTTCGAATTCCAAGAAAACTACTTTTTGAGCAAAAGTAAACTACCTTTTCAGAGGTGGGACCGACTTCCGGATTTCAAAGTTTATCCTCTTTCATTAACTTTGGTTCAAATCTCTTTTCATATAAATACCCAACGTTCCCCCTCTTTCCCACTATCTTCCTCAATTCTACTGTTTCTCTAACCTAATTCTCTAAACCCCTTTGCTTTCTACCTTTCTTCACCCTTACTTCTTCCGAAATGGCCAACCTTAACCGCAGAAACAACCCTGATTTCTCCATGCAACTTCACAGGCAACATAATCAAGTTGCTCTGTTAAGCTCTGAGAAAGATGCAAGTTTCTCAGAGATTTGATGGAGGACCAGTTGCTTTTGGAGGAGATGAAGGTGGTTACATTTCTGGAAGGGGCAAGGTCACAAATGGTAAGCTCAGCATTGAGAAGGTAAACTTTGTTAAGGAGCTTGGGTACAATCTTCTGAGTGTATCCCAATTTTGTGATCAGAGTCATAACATGCTCTTTACTGAGCATGAGTGCATTGTTCTCAAGCCTGGTGTGGTCATTCCTCATGAGCATATCCTGCTCAGAGCCCCCAGGAAAGGGAACATGTACAAGATGGATTTGCAAGAAACATCTCCCTCTGGAGAAGTTTCATGCTTTCTATCTAAAGCAAATAGTGATGAGTCTTTCCTATGGCATAAAAGAATGTGCCATGTAAACTTTAAGAACATGAATAAATTAATTAAACATGATCTGGTAACTGGAATGCCAAAGAAAGAGTTTACAAGTGATGATCATTGTGTTGCATGCCTGAAAGGGAAGCAACACAAGGTATCTCACAAGCCTAAGGAAAAGAACTCCATCACTACTCCCCTACACTTGTTACATATGGATCTCTTTGGCCCCACCAGTGTAATGAGTTTAGGAAGGACCTCTTACTGTCTGGTGATCACAGATGATTTTACAAGATTCACTTGGGTCTTCTTCCTTAGAACTAAGGATGAAACCCCTGAGATTCTGAAGAATTTCATCTTAAAAGTTGAGAATCAATGTGATCACAAGGTCAAAACCATAAGATGTGATCAAGGAACTGAATTCAAGAACCAAATCCTTGATACATTTTGTGATGAAAAGGTATTACAAGACAATATAGTGCTCCCAGGACTCCTCAGCAAAACGGAGTTGCTGAGAGGAGAAACAGGACACTTATTGAAGCTGCAAGAACTATGTTGTGTGACTCTAAACTGCCTATCACCTTCTGGGCAGAGGCAGTTAATACTGCTTGCTATGTGCAAAACAGAGTTTTAGTAGTTAAGACACATGGTAAGACTCCTTATGAACTTTGGCACAAGAGGAAACCATTCATTGGTTTTCTCAGGTCATTTGGATGTCCCTGCACCATCTTGAATACCAAAGATCAAATTGCCAAGTTTGCTGAGAAATCAGATGATGGACATTTCATTGGATACTCTTCCCAAGCTAAAGCTTATGAGTATACAATCTCAGAACTAGAATTGTTGAGGAGTCAGCCAATGTGACTTTCAATGAGCACACTCCTTGTGTGGCTGGTTCTGGTCCGGATTGGCTGTTTGATCTTGATTTAGTTACCAACTGTTTTAACAAATCTTGTGAGCATGTTTCAGGATCTGCAGAAAATCTAAATACAGGTGATCCTGATCCAAGATTTGAGCTAGAAAGACCTTCAACTCATACATCTTCAGCTCCAGTTGGAACTACTTCAGCAAATGAGGTTTCTATCAGCACAACAATGACAAATTCAGCTGATACATCTGGCATGCCTTCAAATTCCAGCTCAGAGGCCTCTCAACCAGATAAAGACACCTCACTTGTAGAAGACAACAATGGTGATGGTGATAGTGATCAGGAATTTCTTGATGCTAATAACCATACCATAGATGACAACATCAATGATGTCTCACACTCATTGGATCAAGTTAATCTTGATAAGTGTGATAATGTGGAGGGTGAATCTTCCAGACCAGATCTAAATTTCTCAAATTTAGATCTTCTCAACAACTTGCCGTGATCCCTCAGCTAAGGATCCACAAGTCTCACCCCACCACAAACATCATTGGAGATGTTGTCACAGGGGTAAGAAAAGAGGAGAAACCCATGAAGCAAATGTTTGTCTTCACTCTTGTTTCTTATCTCAGATAGAGCCTAAGAAAGTTGATGAAGCTCTAAAGGATGGAAGTTGGGTTGAAGCTATGCAACAAGAGCTGCTTCAATTCAAAAGGCAGAAAGTTTGGAACCTTTGTCCTCTTCCTCATGGGAAGACTACCATTGGAACCAAATGGGTTTTTAGAAATAAGAAGGATGATAGAGGAATCATCATCAAGAACAAGGCAAGACTAGTTGTTCAAGGATACACACAAGAAGAAGGGATGACTACACTGATGTCTTTGCTCCTGTAGCAAGACTAGAAGCTGTTAGGATATTCCTGGCATTTGCTGGCATCCAAGAACTTCAAGGTCTACAAACTTGATGTAAAGTGTGCTTTCCTATATGGAGTGATTGATGAGGAGGTTTATGTCAAACAGCCACCTGGTTTTGTAGATCCTGATCATCCTGATTATGTCTGCAAGCTTGACAAAACTCTTTATGGGCTACATCAGGCACCCAGGATGTGGTATGAGATACTATCTGAGTATCTTTGTAAACATGGATACAGGAGAGGTACTATAGATGGAACTCTCTTCATCAAAGGACAGGGAAATGACTTATTGCTGGTTCAAGTATATGTAGATGACATCATCTTTGGTTCAACTAATCCAAAGCTCTGCAAAGACTTTGAGAAGCTGATGAAAGACAGATTTGAGATGAGTTCAATGGGAGAACTCAACTTCTTTCTGGGAATTCAAGTGAAGCAGGTTGAAGATGGCATCTTCATAAGTCAGTCAAAGTATGTTCAAGACATACTCAAGAGGTTCAACATGACTGATTGTAAGATTGTTAAGACACCCATAGCCAGAAATCACTCCCTTGGTCCAGATCTTGAGGGGGAGTGTGTAGATGAGCACTTATACAGGGCTATGATTGGGTCTCTTATGTATCTTACAGCTAGCAGGCCTGATATCATGTTTGCTACATGTATTTGTGCAAGATATCAAGCAAACCCTAAGATGTCTCACTTAATCACTGTGAAAAGGATTTTAAGATACCTCAAAGGTGCTTCAACACTTGGTCTATGGTATCCAAAGAATTCAAATTTCAATCTGTATGCCTATACAGATAGTGATTATGGTGGTTGCAATATGACTGCAAAGTCTACATCTGGGGGATGTCAATTCCTTGGTGGAAGAGTGGTCTCATGGCAATGCAAGAAACAATCCTGTGTGTCTGCATCAACTGCTGAGGCTGAATACATTGCTGCTGCAAGCTGCTGTGCTCAAGTGCTTTGGATTCAAAATCAGATGCTGGACTATGGATTTAACTTCAAAGAGACTCCTATCCACATAGACAATAATAGTACTATCTCTATCACTGAGAACCCTGTGCAGCACTCAAGGACCAAACACATCAACATCAGGTATCATTTAATAAGAGATATATGAAAAGGGATTAATTAAACTAGTCAAAGTTCATACAGATGAACAATATGCTGATCTGTTCACAAAGCTTTTGATGAACAGAGATTTAAGTATCTGATATCAGCTATTGGGATGATTAACTTTGAGTAGACTTCTTCTTAAAACTAATTCTAATTATTTCTTCTTAAAATATGTGTGTCCTAAGTTCTCTAGTTCATCACTTTCATAAGCTCATGTTTTCTTTGGATGTAAAATTCTTTTTGAAGACTTTCCTTAGATTCTTGAAAATTTTTGATACATGAAGATAAACTTTTATCTTCGGAAGAAAAACATGTCTTCAAAATACATAACTGTCTAAGAGATTTTACCTTCGGAAGAAGTCAAATTCATCTTCCGAAGCTTAAAATTCTTATCTCAGACACTTATTTATTTTTAAGGACTTTTTCCTTCCGAAGCAAAATTAACCTTCGGAAGCTTTGTTTATTCCTATACAATGCATCCAAGGGTTTATTTCTCTTCCGAAGCATAAATCTTCAAAACTCTCAGGAAAATCTTCTGAAGCAATTTTAGCTTCGGAAGCTTTTTCAATCAAAACTTCCGAAGACAAATAAACTTCGGAGCTTTTCGAATTCCAAGAAAACTACTTTTTGAGCAAAAGTAAACTACTTTTCAGAGGTGGGACCGACTTCCGGATTTCAAAGTTATCCTCTTTCATTAACTTTGGTTCAAATCTCTTTTCATATAAATACCCAACGGTTCCCCCTCTTTCCCACTATCTTCCTCAATTCTACTGTTTCTCTAACCTAATTCTCTAAACCGCCTTTGCTTTCTACCTTTCTTCACCCTTAAGCTTCTGAAATGGCCAACCTTAACCGCAAAATAACCCTGATTTCTCCATGCAACTTCACAGGCAACATAATCAAGTTGCTCTGTTAAGCTCTGAGAAAGATGCAAGTTTCTCAGAGATTTGATGGAGGACCAGTTGCTTTTGGAGGAGATGAAGGTGGTTACATTTCTGGAAGGGGCAAGGTCACAAATGGTAAGCTCAGCATTGAGAAGGTAAACTTTGTTAAGGAGCTTGGGTACAATCTTCTGAGTGTATCCCAATTTTTGATCAGAGTCATAACATGCTCTTTACTGAGCATGAGTGCATTGTTCTCAAGCCTGGTGTGGTCATTCCTCATGAGCATATCCTGCTCAGAGCCCCCAGGAAAGGGAACATGTACAAGATGGATTTGCAAGAAACATCTCCCTCTGGAGAAGTTTCATGCTTTCTATCTAAAGCAAATAGTGATGAGTCTTTCCTATGGCATAAAAGAATGTGCCATGTAAACTTTAAGAACATGAATAAATTAATTAAACATGATCTGGTAACTGGAATGCCAAAGAAAGAGTTTACAAGTGATGATCATTGTGTTGCATGCCTGAAATGGGAAGCAACACAAGGTATCTCACAAGCCTAAGGAAAAGAACTCCATCACTACTCCCCTACACTTGTTACATATGGATCTCTTTGGCCCCACCAGTGTAATGAGTTTAGGAAGGACCTCTTACTGTCTGGTGATCACAGATGATTTTACAAGATTCACTTGGGTCTTCTTCCTTAGAACTAAGGATGAAACCCCTGAGATTCTGAAGAATTTCATCTTAAAAGTTGAGAATCAATGTGATCACAAGGTCAAAACCATAAGATGTGATCAAGGAACTGAATTCAAGAACCAAATCCTTGATACATTTTGTGATGAAAAAGGTATTACAAGACAATATAGTGCTCCCAGACTCCTCAGCAAAACGGAGTTGCTGAGAGGAGAAACAGGACACTTATTGAAGCTGCAAGAACTATGTTGTGTGACTCTAAACTGCCTATCACCTTCTGGGCAGAGGCAGTTAATACTGCTTGCTATGTGCAAAACAGAGTTTTAGTAGTTAAGACACATGGTAAGACTCCTTATGAACTTTGGCACAAGAGGAAACCTTTCATTGGTTTTCTCAGGTCATTTGGATGTCCCTGCACCATCTTGAATACCAAAGATCAAATTGCCAAGTTTGCTGAGAAATCAGATGATGGACATTTCATTGGATACTCTTCCCAAGCTAAAGCTTATAGAGTATACAATCTCAGAACTAGAATTGTTGAGGAGTCAGCCAATGTGACTTTCAATGAGCACACTCCTTGTGTGGCTGGTTCTGGTCCGGATTGGCTGTTTGATCTTGATTTAGTTACCAGCTGTTTTAACAAATCTTGTGAGCATGTTTCAGGATCTACAGAAAATCTAAATACAGGTGATCCTGATCCAAGATTTGAGCTAGAAAGACCTTCAACTCATACATCTTCAGCTCCAGTTGGAACTACTTCAGCAAATGAGGTTTCTATCAGCACAACAATGACAAATTCAGCTGATACATCTGGCATGCCTTCAAATTCCAGCTCAGAGGCCTCTCAACCAGATAAAGACACCTCACTTGTAGAAGACAACAATGGTGATGGTGATAGTGATCAGGAATTTCTTGATGCTAATAACCATACCATAGATGACAACATCAATGATGTCTCACACTCATTGGATCAAGTTAATCTTGATAAGTGTGATAATGTGGAGGGTGAATGAATCTTCCAGACCAGATCTAAATTTCTCAAATTTAGATCTTTCTCAAGAACTTGCCGTGATCCCTCAGCTAAGGATCCACAAGTCTCACCCCACCACAAACATCATTGGAGATGTTGTCACAGGGGTAAGAACAAGAGGAGAAACCCATGAAGCAAATGTTTGTCTTCACTCTTGTTTCTTATCTCAGATAGAGCCTAAGAAAGTTGATTAAGCTCTAAAGGATGGAAGTTGGGTTGAAGCTATGCAACAAGAGCTGCTTCAATTCAAAAGGCAGAAAGTTTGGAACCTTTGTCCTCTTCCTCATGGGAAGACTACCATTGGAACCAAATGGGTTTTTAGAAATAAGAAGGATGATAGAGGAATCATCATCAAGAACAAGGCAAGACTAGTTGTTCAAGGATACACACAAGAAGAAGGGATTGACTACACTGATGTCTTTGCTCCTGTAGCAAGACTAGAAGCTGTTAGGATATTCCTGGCATTTGCTGCATCCAAAAACTTCAAGGTCTACCAACTTGATGTAAAGTGTGCTTTCTTATATGGAGTGATTGATGAGGAGGTTTATGTCAAACAGCCACCTGGTTTTGTAGATCCTGATCATCCTGATTATGTCTGCAAGCTTGACAAAACTCTTTATGGGCTACATCAGGCACCCAGGAAGTGGTATGAGATACTATCTAAGTATCTTTGTAAACATGGATACAGGAGAGGTACTATAGATGGAACTCTCTTCATCAAAGGACAGGGAAATGACTTATTGCTGGTTCAAGTATATGTAGATGACATCATCTTTGGTTTAACTAATCCAAAGCTCTGCAAAGACTTTGAGAAGCTGATGAAAGACAGATTTGAGATGAGTTCAATGGGAGAACTCAACTTCTTTCTGGGAATTCAAGTGAAGCAGGTTGAAGATGGCATCTTCATAAGTCAGTCAAAGTATGTTCAAGACATACTCAAGAGGTTCAACATGACTGATTGTAAGATTGTTAAGACACCCATAGCCAGAAATCACTCCCTTGGTCCAGATCTTGAGGGGGAGTGTGTAGATGAGCACTTATACAGGGCTATGATTGGGTCTTTTGTATCTTACAGCTAGCAGGCCTGATATCATGTTTGCTACATGTATTTGTGCAAGATATCAAGCAAACCCTAAGATGTCTCACTTAATCACTATGAAAAGGATTTTAAGATACCTCAAAGGTGCTTCAACACTTGGTCTATGGTATCCAAAGAATCCAAATTTCAATCTGTATGCCTATACAGATAGTGATTATGGTGGTTGCAATATGACTGCAAAGTCTACATCTGGGGGGATGTCAATTCCTTGGTGGAAGAGTGGTCTCATGGCAATGCAAGAAACAATCCTGTGTGTCTGCATCAACTGCTGAGGCTGAATACATTGCTGCTGCAAGCTGCTGTGCTCAAGTGCTTTGGATTCAAAATCAGATGCTGGGCTATGGATTTAACTTCAAAGAGACTCCTATCCACATAGACAATAATAGTACTATCTCTATCACTGAGAACTCTGTGCAGCACTCAAGGACCAAACACATCAACATCAGGTATCATTTAATAAGAGATATATGAAAAGGGATTAATTAAACTAGTCAAAGTTCATACAGATGAACAATATGCTGATCTGTTCACAAAGCTTTTGATGAACAGAGATTTAAGTATCTGATATCAGCTATTGGGATGATTAACTTTGAGTAGACTTCTTCTTATAACTAATTCTAATTATTTCTTCTTAAAATATGTGTGTCCTAAGTTCTCTAGTTCATCACTTTCATAAGCTCATGTTTTCTTTGGATGTAAAATTCTTTTTGAAGACTTTCCTTAGATTCTTGAAAATTTTTGATACTTGGAAGATAAACTTTTATCTTCGGAAGAAAAACATGTCTTCAAAATACATAACTGTCTAAGAGATTTTACCTTCGGAAGAAGTCAAATTCATCTTCCGAAGCTTAAAATTCTTATCTCAGACACTTATTTATTTTTAAGGACTTTTTCTTCCGAAGCAAAATTAACCTTCGGAAGCTTTGTTTATTCCTATACAAAGCATCCAAGGGTTTATTTCTCTTCCGAAGCATAAATCTTCAAAACTCTCAGGAAAATCTTCCGAAGCAATTTTAGCTTCGGAAGCTTTTTCAATCAAAACTTCCGAAGACAAATAAACTTCGGAAGCTTTCGAATTCCAAGAAAACTACTTTTTGAGCAAAAGTAAACTACCTTTTCAGAGGTGGGACCGACTTCCGGATTTCAAAGTTTATCCTCTTTCATTAACTTTGGTTCAAATCTCTTTTCATATAAATACCCAACGGTTCCCCCTCTTTCCCACTATCTTCCTCAATTCTACTGTTTCTCTAACCTAATTCTCTAAACCGCCTTTGCTTTCTACCTTTCTTCACCCTTAAGCTTCTGAAATGGCCAACCTTAACCGCAGAAACAACCCTGATTTCTCCATGCAACTTCACAGGCAACATAATCAAGTTGCTCTGTTAAGCTCTGAGAAAGATGCAAGTTTCTCAGAGATTTGATGGAGGACCAGTTGCTTTTGGAGGAGATGAAGGTGGTTACATTTCTGGAAGGGGCAAGGTCACAAATGGTAAGCTCAGCATTGAGAAGGTAAACTTTGTTAAGGAGTTTGGGTACAATCTTCTGAGTGTATCCCAATTTTGTGATCAGAGTCATAACATGCTCTTTACTGAGCATGAGTGCATTGTTCTCAAGCCTGGTGTGGTCATTCCTCATGAGCATATCCTGCTCAGAGCCCCCAGGAAAGGGAACATGTACAAGATGGATTTGCAAGAAACATCTCCCTCTGGAGAAGTTTCATGCTTTCTATCTAAAGCAAATAGTGGGATGAGTCTTTCCTATGGCATAAAAGAATGTGCCATGTAAACTTTAAGAACATGAATAAATTAATTAAACATGATCTGGTAACTGGAATGCCAAAGAAAGAGTTTACAAGTGATGATCATTGTGTTGCATGCCTGAAAGGGAAGCAACACAAGGTATCTCACAAGCCTAAGGAAAAGAACTCCATCACTACTCCCCTACACTTGTTACATATGGATCTCTTTGGCCCCACCAGTGTAATGAGTTTAGGAAGGACCTCTTACTGTCTGGTGATCACAGATGATTTTACAAGATTCACTTGGGTCTTCTTCCTTAGAACTAAGGATGAAACCCCTGAGATTCTGAAGAATTTCATCTTAAAAGTTGAGAATCAATGTGATCACAAGGTCAAAACCATAAGATGTGATCAAGGAACTGAATTCAAGAACCAAATCCTTGATACATTTTGTGATGAAAAAGGTATTACAAGACAATATAGTGCTCCCAGGACTCCTCAGCAAAACGGAGTTGCTGAGAGGAGAAACAGGACACTTATTGAAGCTGCAAGAACTATGTTGTGTGACTCTAAACTGCCTATCACCTTCTGGGCAGAGGCAGTTAATACTGCTTGCTATGTGCAAAACAGAGTTTTAGTAGTTAACACACATGGTAAGACTCCTTATGAACTTTGGCACAAGAGGAAACCTTTCATTGGTTTTCTCAGGTCATTTGGATGTCCCTGCACCATCTTGAATACCAAAGATCAAATTGCCAAGTTTGCTGAGAAATCAGATGATGGACATTTCATTGGATACTCTTCCCAAGCTAAAGCTTATAGAGCATACAATCTCAGAACTAGAATTGTTGAGGAGTCAGCCAATGTGACTTTCAATGAGCACACTCCTTGTGTGGCTGGTTCTGGTCCGGATTGGCTGTTTGATCTTGATTTAGTTACCAACTGTTTTAACAAATCTTGTGAGCATGTTTCAGGATCTGCAGAAAATCTAAATACAGGTGATCCTGATCCAAGATTTGAGCTAGAAAGACCTTCAACTCATACATCTTCAGCTCCAGTTGGAACTACTTCAGCAAATGAGGTTTCTATCAGCACAACAATGACAAATTCAGCTGATACATCTGGCACGCCTTCAAATTCCAGCTAAGAGGCCTCTCAACCAGATAAAGACACCTCACTTGTAGAAGACAACAATGGTGATGGTGATAGTGATCAGGAATTTCTTGATGCTAATAACCATACCATAGATGACAACATCAATGATGTCTCACACTCATTGGATCAAGTTAATCTTGATAAGTGTGATAATGTGGAGGGTGAATCTTCCAGACCAGATCTAAATTTCTCAAATTTAGATCTTTCTCAACAACTTGCCGTGATCCCTCAGCTAAGGATCCACAAGTCTCACCCCACCACAAACATCATTGGAGATTTTGTCACAGGGGTAAGAACAAGAGGAGAAACCCATGAAGCAAATGTTTGTCTTCACTCTTGTTTCTTATCTCAGATAGAGCCTAAGAAAGTTGATGAAGCTCTAAAGGATGGAAGTTGGGTTGAAGCTATGCAACAAGAGCTGCTTCAATTCAAAAGGCAGAAAGTTTGGAACCTTTGTCCTCTTCCTCATGGGAAGACTACCATTGGAACCAAATGGGTTTTTAGAAATAAGAAGGATGATAGAGGAATCATCATCAAGAACAAGGCAAGACTAGTTGTTCAAGGATACACACAAGAAGAAAGGATTGACTACACTGATGTCTTTGCTCCTGTAGCAAGACTAGAAGCTGTTAGGATATTCCTGGCATTTGCTGCATCCAAGAACTTCAAGGTCTACAAACTTGATGTAAAGTGTGCTTTCTTATATGGAGTGATTGATGAGGAGGTTTATGTCAAACAGCCACCTGGTTTTGTAGATCCTGATCATCCTGATTATGTCTGCAAGCTTGACAAAACTCTTTATGGGTACATCAGGCACCCAGGATGTGGTATGAGATACTATCTGAGTATCTTTGTAAACATGGATACAGGAGAGGTACTATAGATGGAACTCTCTTCATCAAAGGACAGGGAAATGACTTATTGCTGGTTCAAGTATATGTAGATGACATCATCTTTGGTTCAACTAATCCAAAGCTCTGCAAAGACTTTGAGAAGCTGATGAAAGACAGA
Source organism: Flaveria ramosissima (assembly GCA_025215565.1). Classification (NCBI taxonomy): domain Eukaryota; kingdom Viridiplantae; phylum Streptophyta; class Magnoliopsida; order Asterales; family Asteraceae; genus Flaveria; species Flaveria ramosissima. Next base: position 20,534,606 of record CM046031.1, read on the forward strand.
TTTGAGATGAGTTCAATGGGAGAACTCAACTTCTTTCTGGGAATTCAAGTGAAGCAGGTTGAAGATGGCATCTTCATAAGTCAGTCAAAGTATGTTCAAGACATACTCAAGAGGTTCAACATGACTGATTGTAAGATTGTTAAGACACCCATAGCCAGAAATCACTCCCTTGGTCCAGATCTTGAGGGGGAGTGTGTAGATGAGCACTTGTACAGGGCTATGATTGGGTCTCCTATGTATCTTACAGCTAGCAGGCCTGATATCATGTTTGCTACATGTATTTGTGCAAGATATTAAGCAAACCCTAAGATGTCTCACTTAATCACTGTGAAAAGGATTTTAAGATACCTCAAAGGTGCTTCAACACTTGGTCTATGGTATCCAAAGAATCCAAATTTCAATCTGTATGCCTATACAGATAGTGATTATGGTGGTTGCAATATGACTGCAAAGTCTACATCTGGGGGATGTCAATTCCTTGGTGGAAGAGTGGTCTCATGGCAATGCAAGAAACAATCCTGTGTGTCAGCATCAACTGCTGAGGCTGAATATATTGCTGCTGCAAGCTGCTGTGCTCAAGTGCTTGGATTCAAAATCAGATGCTGGACTATGGATTTAACTTCAAAGAGACTCCTATCCACATAGACAACAATAGTGCTATCTCTATCACTGAGAACCCTGTGCAGCACTCAAGGACCAAACACATCAACATCAGGGATCATTTAATAAGAGATATATGAAAAGGGATTAATTAAACTAGTCAAAGTTCATACAGATGAACAATATGCTGATCTGTTCACAAAAGCTTTTGATGAACAGAGATTTAAGTATCTAATATCAGCTATTGGGATGATTAACTTTGAGTAGACTTCTTCTTAAAACTAATTCTAACTATTTCTTCTTAAAATATGTTCGTCCTAAGTTGTCTAGTTCATCACTTTCATAAGCTCATGTTTCTTTGGATGTAAAATTCTTTTTGAAGACTTTCCTTAGATCCTTGAAAATTTTTGATACTTCGGAAGATAAACTTTTATCTTCGGAAGAAAAACATGTCTTCAAAATACATAACTGTCTAAGAGATTTTACCTTCGGAAGAAGTCAAATTCATCTTCCGAAGCTTAAAATTCTTATCTCAGACACTTATTTATTTTTAAGGACTTTTTCCTTCCGAAGCAAAATTAACCTTGGAAGCTTTGTTTATTCCTATACAAAGCATCCAAGGTTTATTTCTCTTCCGAAGCATAAATCTTCAAAACTCTCAGGAAAATCTTCCGAAGCAATTTTAGCTTCGGAAGCTTTTTCAATCAAAACTTCCGAAGACAAATAAACTTCGGAAGCTTTTCGAATTCCAAGAAAACTACTTTTTGAGCAAAAGTAAACTACCTTTTCAGAGGTGGGAATGACTTCCGGATTTCAAAGTTTATCCTCTTTCATTAACTTTGGTTCAAATCTCTTTTCATATAAATACCCAACGGTTCCCCCTCTTTCCCACTATCTTCCTCAATTCTACTGTTTCTCTAACCTAATTCTCTAAACCGCCTTGCTTTCTACCTTTCTTCACCCTTAAGCTTCTGAAATGGCCAACCTTAACCGCAGAAACAACCCTGATTTCTCCATGCAACTTTACAGGCAACATAATCAAGTTGCTCTATTAAGCTCTGAGAAAGATGCAAATTTCTCAGAGATTTGCCAATTCTTGACTCTGTCAAACTACTTCACCTCCCTGACCATTGATCCTACTCTATATGAGGATCACTTGCTTGAATCTGGAAGACCTGCCAAGAGGTCATTATGGATGGGGAGAAGGCACTGTCTGCCACAGTGCAAGGGAGGACAATCTTCATCACTCCGGCCATCATTAATCAACATTTGCAGCTGGATGATGAAGAAGGTGAGGTGTCCTTCCCAAAAGAAGCTGTAATCATTCTTTTGAGCAGATGGGCTATGAGGGAGATTTCTCTGTAAAGACCTTTAGGAAAGGGAAGGTCTCATCCCAATGGAAATTCCTGCTCCATGTGGTTATCCACAGCTTGTCAAACAAGCATGGTGGATGGGACCAGATTCCTGAGGATCTCTCCTTTATAGTTCATGGAATGGTTCAGGGGGTCAAGTTCAGGTATTCACAATTTGTTTATACTAATTACTTGCAAACTTAGACTCCTTAGAGTATTACATGTTTCCTAGATATGTTCAACACATTCTCAACTGTGAACTGGGCTCACAGTTGAGGGAAACAAGTAATATTCTTAAATTGGGACAGATGAAGCCCGGCATCTTTAAAATAATGAAGAAACCACTGTAGGCTTCTCAGGGGTAGAAACAGCCCTAGTCCCAAAAATATTAGAGCTCATTGCTCAAGGTGACAACCTAGCAACACAAGCTAGTGTTGAACCCACACCTCTTTTGTCCTTACCTTTAAAAAGACCAGAAATCACCCTCACCTACCAAAGAAAATCCAAACGAACCCCTGCTCAGGCTATTGAGTCTGTGCAGGTCCCCAAATACTCAACCTTACAGGAAGAAGTGGACACTAGAGCTCCCACTTCTCCTGAGGAGCAAACCACTCCCATTACTTCACCTATCAGGGCTGAGGTTCCTCAAGCTCACCCTGATGAGCTCACTAGCCCAACAGCCTTAAGCTTTCACTCTGAGTCTCAACACTCAAGTGAACAACCTTCAGGGGACAGCTACCATCCCCAGCCTTTGGATCTCAACCATCCAATTCCCAACCTATCCTTCTACACTGATGAAGACTTAGGATTCAGTGAGTACCATGAGTCTCTCTTCTCCTCCCCTACTCAAAGAGAGATGAGTACCTCTGACTCTCCTCAGTCTATCCCCCATCAGTCACCTATTACTGAGGTGGACACTTCTGAACCTGTTCAGGATGTCCATATGGAAGAGGCTCTCACTTTTGAAAGTGATTACATCATTAAGACCTCAACCATGGCAACTCAGCCCACTGGCATCTCAATTGAGGCTGCCAGTGAGCAGAGGAAAACCAGCAGCCAAGAAACTCAAGCTGGTGGTGAGAGAGAGGATTTTGGTCCAATCATCTCATCCCCCAATGAATCTTCTGATGAAGATGAGGGGAATTTGAGACTAAAGGTGCAAAAATTGTCAAAAACATGCACCTATTTAGTCTCTAAGGTTAGTCACTTGGAATCTCAGGTGACTATCCTGCAAAACAGGGTCAATGATCAGCAACTCCAGATTTCATATCTGCAGGAAAAACTAGCTGGGAGACCTTTAAGGAGAGCTCAACCAGGAACACAAGAACCTGTGGAAGTGATTGACTTATCCTCCAGCTCACCTATGCAAGTGGGTGATGCTACCAAAAAGGGGGAGAAAGTTGTTACAACCACAGAACCTGGGAGTTCTTCAGAGAGAATGGACATAGAGGACTCACCATCCTCACTTGCTGTTGTGCATTCTCAGCAACTTCCTCAAGTTCACATTAATGTGGACTCTATAGACTCTCTCATCAGGAGTCTATTTGAGGAAGGCATACCAAGGGCTGTCTCATCTCCACCACAAGGAACTGGCAACTACATCATAAGGTGGAGGTATGATGATGACAGGAGAGCCCTTATACTTCAGAGAGTTCAAAGCCAACAAGAAATTTTTCAATTCCAAAGCCTGAGCTTCTATGAAAGACTGGATTTAGTCAACTTGCCACTTGTTAATCCAAGCAATTCAAGACAAGCTGACAGGCTGGCTCAAAGAATCCAAGACAGGATCCTTGCAGAGTTTACTCTAAGAAGGAGACTTAGGGAATCATGCAATGTCATCGGTCAACTTGATGTTGAGGTGGACCCTAAGATTAGTTTCATAGGGGAAACCTTGACTGAAGGCCCAGTGGCAGAACCTGAGACCCCTGTCTCATCATCAACAACTGCTGCAGAGGTCCAAACTCCATCTGAGACACCTGCTAGTGAAGGTGTTTCTCAGCCTCTCTCTGGCCAGAGCATGGAAGCTACTCCAAGCAATGAAGGCCAAGCCTCAATCCACCTTGAGTCACAAAGGTCTGTTGGTGACAAAGGGAAAAGGATAATGACTCCTGAGGAAATTGAGGAGGAAGAGAGAGAGAGGAATAAGAGACTAAGGGGAGAAAGTTCTACTGGGTCATCTAGCTTCATGCAAGCTGCAATCAGGGCTGCTCCCAGACCAAATACTCAAGATGATAAGTTAAGGGCAATCAGGATTACCTATCTACAGACCAGGAACTATGACATTGATGAAATCATCTCCCTCCCCTTAGAAGAGTTAAATGAACTGGCTGACATGGAAGTGTCAAGAGAGTTGAAGGAGAAAGAGGATGCAAGGATACTTCTCCAACTCAAAGAGGAGAAGAGACAGAAAAGACTACGAGCATGCTCCCACTCTCTCACCAGTTCAAGAAAGTCCTGCACAGGAAGATGTGGCTCCACAAGAACCTCAGGTAGATAAAGAAGAAGATAGGATCAAGATGATCAACTACCTGAGTGCCACAGGCTTCTATCATGCAGATGCACTTCTTCCCTTGTCCTATGACTTCATTGAGTTCGAATATCTAAAGCAACTTGAGCTTGAGTTAGTCAAGGAAAGAAAGACAACGAAAAGGAAGCTAAGGGAAGAAGCTGCAAAGTCAAGAGCCATCATTCAAAAGAATGCAAAGAAGTCTGCGGGACAAAGAATGGTGAGCTTCTTGAAGCTGTATGGATTCTCCGGAAGGAGACTTGGCCCCATGACTATATCCACTATGGATGAGCATATTAGGGTGATCAAGCAGAAGATTAAAAGTGGAGAACTCATTGACTTGCACTCTCTTCCAAGTCAAGTCCCACCTGAAGTGGAGGTCAAGTTTGAACAACCAGAGACACCTCAACCAGCACCTCCAGCTGAGCCTCAGCAAGCTTCATCTTCTGATCCTAGGCAGGGTCAAACTCCCTCTCCTTCTGAACCTGTGAGGGAGGAAACCCAACTGAGAAAGACACTGATGATCAACATGGTGCTGCAGACCAGTCTTCTCAGTTAAAGACATCCAAGAGGAAGAAGAGGATGGCTTCTAAACCAAAGACTAAGAAGAAGAAGCCAAAGTCATCTACCTCTGTACCTCAGGCTGAATCAGATCAACCTGAGGAGGTGCATGATGAGGCAGCCCAACACAACTCCTATTCAAGTGGCTCCTCTAACTAGTGAAACACCCATCTTGTCCTGGACTTACTCTACCAATCCAGAAAGATGGAATGTTATCAGAGATCAAGGTGTTGAGAATGTCTACTCATGGCAAGACATAATCAACTTACCTCTGCATGATCTCTTTGAGATGAGAAGATACTATGAGAGTCTTGATGATCCTGACCATCTCATGAAGAAAGGAATGGTCCTGATTGTACTGAAGACTACCAACATTTGAAGATCTTCTAAGTGTTTTGGTAGCATCAGCCTAGGGGGAGTTTGTAAGGATTCCTAAAGTCTGATGCAACCCAAAACAGCCTAAGTGTCTCAGCAACATGCACTAAGTACTGAAGTGAAGAATGCTTCGGAAGTTTTACACAAAGCATTAGAAATACTCTAAGTGTAAAATTTTCCGAAGCCAAGACCAATATCTTCCGAAGCCAAACATGAAGTCTTCCGAAGCTTCAGAGACAAAGTCTTCCGAAGCTTCAACCTATGAAGACAGATTTCTTCCGAAGACTTATAGTACACATGCTTTATCTGATGTACTGTTCCATAAAGCACCTTTTCCGCTGCATCTCTGTAAAGTCACCAACTTACATGAGTTGGTGAAAAGGGCCATTGCTTTTGGTAACTGTACATTGAGGTCTTGAGTCTGTAACTTTCCACTTTATGTACTTACCCTTTTTGTAATGTATAAGGATGTGAGCTATGGCATGTCATAGTCACAAGGTCAAAAGGCAGATATGCCTTTTGATCCTACAATTGATTTTGTTAGTGTCTAGTCAATGTATCCAGCTGGCTTTCAAAGTATAGCCGGCTGTAGGTTGTAGTATAAGTATTTCAAGTTCTTGTATCTTTCTTTATGCTTTGTAACACTTGTAAAAGAACTTGAGAAAGCAATATACTGCCTCTTGAAACCCATACTCTCTTGTTCTGTCTCTTGCTTTACTTGTGTTCTTTGTATCACCTTTGGTTACCCAGTTCACTGTTTGATTAAAGTTTAGTTAGTCTCCTCATTGTGTTGTTGTGTTGTAATTGTGTTAAAGCCCTTAAACGGTCCTGCAAGGGGTGAGCATACTTTTCCCCCTAGTTTGTAAATGTTTAAAATGAAAACGGGGTCATGAAACTCACCTTGAAATGTTACGAAAATAAAGAGAATAAAGGCTCCAAAGAATAAGAGCAACGAGCAACCAAGCACCTATGATAAATTATAATTAAGTCTTTAGACACGTTCAATAAGAAAAGATACGTTTGGTCGGTTTCGGGTGTTCACGCGACTCACTCAAAAGATATATATTTATTAATGTTTATATACATATATATATATATATATATATATATATATATATATATATATATATATATATATATATATATATATATATATATATATATATATATATATATATATATATACTTAGTTTAAATGCATTATTATTGTATTTTTAATTTAACCATAAATCACACTATTATATGAACACTCAAATTATATAACTTCATATTCACCCATAATATATATACTTATGAATTTATATGTTCAAACCATTACACATGCAAAATATATATATTCACACCAATACACAACATACATCACATTTACATATATGTTCCAACACACACAAATCCGAAATACATACTTCGTACCTACGCACACGTTTACATTGCAATATACTATATTCATACGTTTATTTTATATATTGTAAGTAAACAAAACACACAAATCATATATATATATATATAAATACATATGGTACACAAACACACACACTCAATGTATATATATACATATATACACATGAATACACATACACACTTCATATAAAACTAAACACTCACACACTTCATATACAAACTAAACACACACACTTTATGCACACAGGTCACGCACACACACACTTTATGCACATAGGTCACGCACACACACACTTTATGCACACAGGTCATGCACACACATACAACTAGTATATACATACGCACCACACATGATTCACACACATAAATACACGCATATGAACACTCGGCAGCATGACAACATCCCGGACCGCCACCATAAACCGTCTACCTCTAACAACGAAATATATGTACATACACACACCCATCGGACACACACCGAACCACCGTACGCACCCGAATCGACAACGAGACAATACTTAATGAAACGAAGTCTATAATGATCGCTTACCTGCGAAACCACGAGACGGTGATGACCGACGGAGGCTAACGGCGGGGAAAAGTGCTTAAACGGTGGCCGACGGCGATGATGGTCGCTCGGTTGGTAGTCGATGGTGATAGAAACGGCTAGGGTTCACGATGGTGTTCTTTTGAATGTAATATATATATATATATATATATATATATATATATATATATATATATATATATATATATATATATATATATATATATATATATTTGTTATTTTCACTTTAATCCCTAAACTAATTAAGAATTAATTTCCTTTAGTTTGCAAGATATTTATTTTAAACCCTACTTTTCTTTCGTATTTTTATTTTACTCAAACTTTATAAACGCAACTTTTAACGAACCAATATAGGTAAAATATATACACGGGCTAAGACGTGATACAAAATAATATCAGCGTGCTCAAGATTTGTGGCGTTGCGAGCTCGTTTTGGTAGACTTTTACGCGAATGATATTATACATACACACACACACACACACACACACATATATATATATATTATATAATATATATATATAATATATATAAATAGTAATAATAATAATAATAATAATAATAATAATAATAATAAATAAATAATAAAAATAATACTCAATCGATAATTTTATAAATTAAATCTTAACACGACTAGCTAACGATAGCATTTAACGCAATTTAGAACGATTTAATTACACGTAAACATTTAATGCTTAAATGAATGATAACAAACTACGAGTTAATTAACGGACATGATAGTGACGGATGTCACAGTATCCCCCAGTTGAGAGAATTTCGTCCCGAAATTCAGCTAGAGTTAGAAGCTGAAGATTTATTCATAAAGAGCTGCTAATATTTAAGTTTATTTTGATCTTCTAACCCTCAAGTAACTGAGAACCTCGCCACGCGTTCCATTGAACTCTGACCTTTGAGATCTTAATGCGTTTCAACCGCTTAACTCTTTCAATGATCTCAAATCACACTCATGCCTAGCCACGATCTTATTTACATATAATCTCGCTAACTTTTCCATTTTATAATCCTCGTGAATCGGTAAAAAAAATAAGCAGATTTTGTCATTCGATCCATGATGACCCAAATCGAATCATGCCCGCTACTTGTTCTAGGCAGCTTAGTGATGAAATCCATCGCTATATTTTCCCATTTCCATTTGGGAATTTCCGGTTGTTGCAACAGACCTGACGGTTTCTGATGTTCGGCTTTGACTTTCAAACAAGTCAAGCATTTGCTCACATACCTTGCAATGTCCTTTTTCATACCTGGCCACCAATATAACTATTTAAGATCTTGGTACATCTTGTCTGCACCAGGATGCATAGAGTACTTGGACTTGTGTGCCTTGTTCATAACTAGGGTTCGAACATCTCCCCACTTAGGTCCATATACGGGTTCGAACATCTCCCCACTTAGGTCCATATACGATCCACAAAGTACCGTACACCATCATCCTTACAGTTCATCTGTTTGTCTAACCCTCGGAACTCCTCACTTACGATATTCTCCTCCTTCAATGCTTCGCTTTGTGCTATCAGAATTTGTGTTTTCAGATTCGATTGAATAGTCATTCCCAACGCTTGCGCACGTAAGGGTTTAACACGTTCCTTCCTACTCAAAGCATCAGCCCATGTTTGCCTTTCCAGGATGATATCAAATCTCACAGTCATAGTCACTTAGAAGTTCAACCCATCGTCTTTGGCGCATATTCAGTTTCTTAAGGTCAAATATGTGATTAGCGTAGATAACACACTTAGTCCTGTACAGATAATGCCTCCATGACTTAAGTGCGAATTCCACCGCACCTAATTCCCGGTCATGTGTCGTATAATTCCCTTGTGAACCTTCAGCTGACGCGAGGCGTAAGCAATCATCTTATCCTTCTGCATTAACACATAACCCGATCCTTGATGTGAGGCATCGTTAAATACCACTATATCACTTGACCTATCGGGAAGAGTCAATATTGGCGCGTTACACAACTTAAACCTTTAACGTTTGAAAAGCATTTTCTTGCTTAGATTTCCAATCGAATTTCTTATCCTTTTGGGTTAACATTGTCAACAGCTGACGACTTTCAAGAAATTTCCAATGAACCATCGGTAGTATCCAGCCAATCCTAAAACTTTTATATGTCCGAAGGCGTCTTAGGTGTATCCCACTTCTTGACTACTTTGATCTTCCTATGATCAACATGGATTCTCTTCTCATTGACCAAGTGACCTAGAAAATTCACTTCACGCAACCAGAACTCATACTTGGAGAAATGACATAGAGTTTCTCTTCTCCCAATAACTTTATTATTGCCTGTAGATGTTGTTCGTGCTCTTCTTTGGTCACGAATAGATAAGGATATCGTCTATACACACGATTTCAAATTATCTAAATACGACTTACATGCTCAGTTCATTAAGTCCATGAATATTGCCAGAGCGTTTGCTAGGCCAAACAGTATGGCTAAGACCTCGTAGTGCCTATAACGAGTCCTAAACGTTTTATATATTTTTTTTCTTTTTGATATATCGCCTTCGGGAACCCTCAATTGATGATAAGCTGATTGGAGATCCATTTCCAAGAAGTACGTTGCTTCCTACATGCAACTGATCAAATAGGTCATAATTTCTAGGGAAAGGGTATCGCTTTTTGATGGTCAACTTGTTCAAATTTCAATAATCTATGCACAACTGGAACAACCCATCCTTCTTTTTAACTAGCAAAGTCGATGCTCCCTACAACAAATGACTAGGTCAAATAAACCTTTTATCCAAGAGCTCTTGTAGTTGACTTGGTATTTCTAGCATTTCTGATGGTGCTAACTGGTAAGGTGTTCTTGCTATGGTAGTTTCTATATGGATTAGATCAATCCGGAACTCTACTTGTGGATAGGGAAGTAAGCAATCCTCGTAACTCGTTAGGAACGACCTCTGGAAAGTCCCGCACAATATGAATATCTTTCAACTTTCTTTCTTCTGCCTTCTTTTCTACGGTATGCTAAAACACGTAACACTGCTTCTTTTGGTATCGACGAGTATTCATGCAAGAAACGAGTCTTAGATTCTTCTTGGGTCACTCCCCTTGGATGTTGAGCACTTCACCAATTAAAAAAAAGGAAAATGTATAACTTTTTCTTGGCAAATTATCTCAACTTCGAGCTTTGATAACCTATTCATACTTATTACTTCATCAAAACTTTTCATTCAAATGGTATTAAGTTTATGTTAAATGTCTGATCTTATAGTACTAAGGTGTAACATTTAATCATCTCCTTAGCCTCTATCAATTTACCATCTGTCATCTTTACTGAGTAACTTACTTCTAAGCAATTGGGGTTCTTATTCTTGGCCTTCTTGTCTACATTTACACTACTTTCTTGTTTGACTCTCCGGCTTCTTTCCACTGCTCAAAAGATTTCCTTAATGGCACCGTGCGTATCCTCTCTTCAATCAGGGTACCTGCCTTCAAGAATATGACGGTTACATTTCCATGAATTTGTATATCTAATCTTTAGATGTACATCTCAATCCTCTTTGATCTAGATGTCACAATGTGTGGCATTAGCTTTGCCAACTCTTGTAATTTGTTAGTATAAGTAGTATACCCATCCCTACTATTACATGATTCTAGAATTCAAACTATGACCTTTGCATCTCATTTATAAGGTAGTAAACCTTAGTCACCAAAGTTTAAACTTATCTCAAGTCATGGCTATCGCAGCCTCACTACCTTAGACTTGAGCTTGGGCATTCTACCATATCGGTGCTTTACCCACTAGTAAGTAAACAATATACTTCATCTTCTGGTTTTCAGCATAATTGTTGATACCCATTATAGTTCTCATTTCTCTCAATCCAACAGGTCAGACGTACAGTTTCCCTCTTCCTAACATACTCTTTTGACTATCATGTCAAGAATCCCTTGTATGTACAACCATTCCTATTATCTTATCATTTCTACCATTTCATACTTTAATTAATCAAGATTATCACATAGCCAAGTTTAGGCACATTCTTAGTATACCGGTGATGCTTATATATAGGGTTCCCCGCAGCGTTCCCACCACATCCACGATATACCGAGAACAATGCTTAAACTGGTCATGTGACATCTGATTTCTCCATCAAGGCATAATGCTAGAACGCTCAAACTACCAATGCTTCATAATACATGTGAAGGGAGTATCATTACTCTGTTGCAACTCTTCAAAGACCATGTACATTCCAAACATAAAGTCAATTGCATAAATTCTGAAATGCTAAAATAAGCAACGTCTCTTTGAGAATAGGACTAGTGTCATAATATGAATCCCCATGTAAACTCTAGTTAGATTAGAGCTCACATAAGAGCGAAGCTTATAGATGTTTCCTTATTAACAAAGTCTTATAAGAACTGGAACTCACGTGTCCCGAGGAATAGAATGGAAGATTTGTACTAACTATGACTGTTACCTCATGGCAAGATTTGCCAGGCTTCACATGCACTGCAAATTGCAATTACTTGTGCACCCGTAATGGTAATTTGCTTTGCATGGTAACCCTAGCTCATCCTGTTTGAGTTAACATATCTTATCAAGTACAGAGTATTAAAGATATGGTTAGTAACCAAAAGTTAATTAATCAAAGTTGTACAAAGGAGTCGATTGAGAAAGAATCACTTGATTAAGGAACAATCGAAGGAATTAATCCAAAATCCGATAAAGTAGTCATCTGATCTGAGTACGTTGCGTCTCTTGTCTATTGGTGTTGTATTAGCCAGCGCATCTGTCTTCCAAGATTCAACCCAACAAGTTGTGAACAAGGGCGCCTATAGCAAATATGACATTGACGGACGCATAGAATAAAGGTTGGCTTAACAACCTAAGTCATTAGAAGAATTCTTATAGTAGCACTTATCAATCCAATCTGAATATAAGTTAAATACATAGCTAGAGGATACGCTTAGCTAAGGCTTTCTCAAGGTATAAATAGATGATACAATGCTCACATCTTTCTCAAATAAGTATATCACAGATAGCTTGTAAGCAAGGCTATGTAAGCATAGCCAATGGTGTATTTAGAATGTTTACATGTATATTATTGCACACATAATCCTATTATGCATACTACATGTGGGTACTTAGGTTATAGTCTAAGTCGAATAATCCACCTAATTCTCTATAACCAATGGCTCTGATACCAATCTGTCACACCCCCGCTTATAGCGGAAACACGAGGATGTAACGGAAGGGATCGTCATAACACATTGTTAATTAATAGAGATGCAATAAATGATGAAAGTCAACGTGTCATGACATCACCCGACACAATTGGAGACTTGTGTTGCAGTTAGTCAATTCCACGACAAACATAGTCATACAAACCAAAATTATAAATCCCATAACCTGGGAGCAAGTGATAAAAATATGAATAACAAATAAAAGTCAAAGCAATTGTCAAAGACATCCAAGTTTAACTAATGTAAGTCTAAGGTCATCGCTAAGGCAGCATCCCTAGCAATCCTCAATGATTGTTACCTGAAAAAATATACTCAAAAGGTCAACATATTGTTGGTGAGTTCGCAGGTTTATATAATAAACAGAACTTGATGTTGTGTAATAGTTTGGTAGGACATGAGTGCATACAGTCATAAGCAAGTAATATCACATAAGCATCACAACTAAACCTACGACGTACACAAAGAATTTGTCGGAACATATTCACCCTAGGGCCCGTCCCTGGCCACTGTCAGTCCCAACTAGTATGCTAACAAACAAGGGTGGGGGTGTTAACTCAATAGTACTATCAATATATATCTGTCGGCTCCAACACCAGAGTTAAATAGTTGTGAATACAGAACCACCAAGACAACTCATGCATGTACTAGATAAATACTTACAAACAATAAACACAACAGTCCCAAAGAATTAAATAAGTTCACAGCATAAAAAGGGGTGAGCATATTTTCCCCCTAGTTTGTAAATGTTTAAAATGAAAACTGGGCCAAGAAACTCACCTTGAAATGTTACAAAAATAAAGAGAATAAAGGCTCCAAAGAATAAGAGCAACGAGCAACCAAGAACCTATGATAAATTATAATTAAGTCTTTAGAAACGTTCAATAAGAAAAGATACGTTTGGTCGGTTTCGGGTGTTCACGCGACTCACTCAAAAGATATATATTTATTAATGTTTATATACATACATACATATACATATATATATATATAATATATATATATATATATGAGATATATATATTATATACTATACAGATAGATATATATAGATATATATATATATATCTTATACATATAATATATAGAATATATATATATATAGATAGATATATATATATACATACAATATAGATATAGATCTTATATATATATCTCTCTCTCTATCTCTCTCTCTCTCTCTCTCTCTCTCTATATATCTCTCTCTCTCTCTCTATCTCTATCTATATCTATATCTCTCTCTCTCTCTAATCTCTCTCTCTATATATCTATATATCGTTTAAATGCATTATTATTATATTTTTAATTTAACCATAAATCACACGCGCCTCCCTCGCTAAGATGACACGATAACGTATTTATACTCTATTATATGAACACTCAAATTATATAACCCCATATTCACCCATAATATATATACTTATGAATTTATATGTTCAAACCATTACACATGCAAAATATATATATTCACACCAATACACAACATACATCACATTTACATATATGTCCCAACACACACAAATCCGAAATACATACTTCGTACCTACGCACACGTTTACATTGCAATATACTATATTCATACGTTTATTTTATATATTGTAAGTAAACAAAACACACACATCATATATATATATATATATATATATATATATATATATATATATATATATATATATATATATATATATATATATATATATATATATATATATATATATATATATATATATATATATATATATATATATATATACGGTACATAAACACACACTCAATGTATATATATATACATATATACACATGAATACACATACACACTTCATATAAAACTAAACACTCACACACTTCATATACAAACTAAACACACACACTTTATGCACACAGGTCACGCACACACACACTTTATGCACATAGGTCACGCACACACACACTTTATGCACACAGGTCATGCACACACATACAACTAGTATATACATACGCACGCACATGATTCACACACATAAATACACGCATATGAACACTCGGCAGCATGACAACATCCCCGGACCGCCACCATAAACCGTCTACCTCTAACAACGAAATATATATGTACATACACACACCCATCGGACACACACCGAACCACCGTACGCACCCGAATCGACAACGAGACAATACTTAATGAAACGAAGTCTATAATGATCGCTTACCTGCGAAACCACGAGACGGTGAGACGGTGATGACCGACGGAGGCTAACGGCGGGGAAAAGTGCTTAAACGGTGGCCGACGGCGATGATGGTCGCTCGGTTGGTAGTCGATGGTGATAGAAACGGCTAGGGTTCACGATGGTGTTCTTTTGAATGTAAATATATATATATTTGTTATTTTTACATTAATCCCTAAACTAATTAAGAATTAATTCCTTTTAGTTTGCAAGATATTTATTTTAAACCCTACTTTTCTTTCGTATTTTTATTTTACTCAAACTTTAAAAACGCAACTTTTAACGAACCAATATAGGTAAAATATATACACGGGCTAAGACGTGACACAAAATAATATCAGCTTGCTCAAGATTTGTGGCGTTGCGAGCTCATTTTGATAGACTTTTACGCGAATGATATTATATATATACATATATATATATAGGGGAGGGTTCAAATGAATATATAGGGGAGGGTTCAAATGAGAACCATCTTTTTTTTGTGAGAATTTTAGGAACCAATCTCAACCACTCATTTTTTATCACATGCAAATCACATGCCATTTCTCCTTTTTTTAAACATTCATAACTTTTTTTCACGACATAATTTTTTCAAAAAAAATTCACCATAAGATTCAGTATTTTTTTATCTTTCCAACGCCTACCATATTGATATACTTTTCTAAAAAAAATCGTATATCCCTTGTTTACATATGTGTAAATCTAGTTAAACGCATGTGTAGTACTGAATTTACACATATATAAATCCGATATTACACATCTGTAAAACGAATTTCGTTAAAAAAAGGGAATTTTTTTATATTTTTTATAATTTCTTTTTTATTTTTTATGAAAGAGGGAAAGTAGGGAAATATTTTTATGTTTTTATTTTTTAATTTTATGTTATTTTTTGATTTATAAATTTTTTAAATATGTTTTTGTTAATTACAATTCTGCCATTGAGAACTAGTGGTTGAGATTGGTTCCTAGAGTTCTCACAAAAAAAGCTAGTTCTCATTTGATCCCTCCCCTATATATATATATATATATAATAGTAATAATAATAATAATAATAATAATAATAATAATAATAATAATAATAATAATAATAATAATAATAAATACTCAATCTATTATTTTTTAAATTAAATCTTAACACGACTAGCTAACGATAGCATTTAACGCATTTCGAACAATTTAATTACACGGAAACATTTAATGCTTAAATGAATGATAACAAACTACTAGTTAATTAACTGACATGATAGTGACGGATGTCACAGAAGGGAAAATAGCTTCGGAAGATAAGGCTAAGAAAATTCAAAAGAATAAAAGAGTTCCTTTGAAACCTTCTGAAAAGAAGACTGCTTCAGAAGAAAAGGTGAGGAAAGCTCCTTCCCAGAAGAAAGAAGCTTCGGAAGTATGCCATGCTGCACAAGCTTCATCAAGCTCATCTGCTTTGATTATCCAAGGGATGGATTGGAAGATTAAACAAGATGTTGCAGCCCAAACCTCTTCTTCGCAAACATCTATTGAACCCCATGCATACACTTTGTAGCAATTAAATCCACAGGAAAAGCCCAAGACCAATAAGGGTTGAGTTTCCAATAAAAACTAACTTTTTCACCTTATGTGCAGGGACATCCAAATGACAAAAATGACAATGTGTGGATTGTAGATAGTGGATGCTCTAGGCATATGACTGGGAACAGATCTCTTCTTCAACAATTTTAATATTTTGATGGAGGTCCTGTTCAATTTGGAGGTGAGGCTGGAGGATACATTACTGGTAGAGCAAGTGTATCCAACGGCAAGTTAAGAATTGACAAAGTAAACTTTGTCAAACAGCTTGAACACAATCTGTTAAGTGTTTCTCAGTTTGTGATCAGAAGCACCAAATTCTTTTCACTGAATATTAGTGCATTATCCTCAAACCTAGGATGACAATTCCTCATGAATTAGCGCTTCTTAGCTCTCCCTGGAAAGGGGATATGTACAAGCTAGAAATATACAACGCTTCTCCATTGGGTGAAGTATCATGCTTTCTTTCCAAAGCTAATGGTGATGAGTCAACTCTGTGACATAAATGAATGTGTCATGTCAATTTCAAAACCATGAATAAATTGGTTATAAATAAATTGGTACATGGTTTGCCTAAAAAGGAATTTTTCTACAAAGATAACTGTGTTGCATGTCTGAAAGGAAAGCAACATATATTATCTCATAAATCCATAGTAGTTAACTCTATCACCATGCAGGACCGTTTAAGGGCTTGAACACAATTACAACACAACAACACAATAAGGAGAGCAACTAAACTTTAATCAAACAGTGAACTGGATTAACCAAGGTGATACAAAGAACACAAGTAAAGTAAAGAGACAGAACAAGAGAGTATGGGTTTCAAGGAGGCAGTTTTATTGCTTTCTCAAGTTCTTTTACAAGTGTTACAAAACATAAAGAAAGATACAAGAACTTGAAATACTTATACTACAACCTACAGCCGGCTATACTTTGAAAGCCAGCTGGATACAATTGACTAGACACTAACAAAATCAATTGTAGGATCAAAAGGCATATCTGCCTTTTGACCTTGTGACTATGACATGCCATAGCTCACATCCTTATATATTACAAAAAGGATAAAGTACATAAAGTAGAAAGTTACAGACTCAAGACCTCAATGTACAGTTACCAAAAGCATGGACCTTTTCACCAACTCATGTAGGTTGGTGACTTTACAGAGATGCAGCGGAAAAGGTGCTTTATGGAACAGTACATCAGATAAAGCATGTATACTAAAAGTCTTCGGAAGAAATCTGTCTTCATAGGTTGAAGCTTCGGAAGACTTTGTCTCTGAGGCTTCGGAAGACTTCATGTTTGGCTTCGGAAGATATTGGTCTTGGCTTCGGAAGATTTTACACTTAGAGTATTTTCTAGTGCATTGTGTAAAACTTCCGAAGCATTCTATACTTCAGTACTTAGTGCATGTTGCAGAGACACTTTGGATGTTTTGGGTTGCATCAGACTTAAGGAATCCTTACAAACTCCCCCTAGGCTGATGCTACCAAAACACTTAGAAGATCTTCAGATGTTGGTAGTCTTCAGTACAATCATGACCATTCCTTTCTTCATTAGATGGTCAGGATCATCAAGACTCTCATAGTATCTTCTCATTTCAAAAAGATCATGCAGAGGTAAGTTGATTATGTCTTGCCAGGAGTAAACATTCTCAACACCTTGATCTCTGATAACATGCCATCTTTCTGGATTGGTAGAGTAAGTCCAGGACAAGATGGGTGTCTCAGTTGTTAGAGGAGCCAGTTGCATAGGAGTTGATTGGGCTGCCTCATCATGCACTTCCTCAGGTTGATCTGATTCAGCCTGAGGTGTAGAGGTAGATGACTTAGGCTTCTTCTTCTTTGTCTTTGATTTAGAAGCCATTATCTTCTTCCTCTTAGATGACTTTAACTGAGAAGACTGGTCTGCAGCACCATGTTGATCATCATTGTCTTTCTCAGTTGGGTGTTCCTCCCTCACAGGTTTAGAAGGAGAGGGAGTTTGACCCTGCCTTGGATCAGAAGATGAAGCTTGCTGAAGCTCAGCTGGAGGTTCTGGTTGAGGTGTCTCAGGTTGTTCAAACTTGACCTCCACTTCAGGTGGGACTTGACTTGGACGAGAGTGCAAGTCAATCAGTTCACCACTCTTAATCTTCTGCTTGATCACCCTTATATGCTCATCCATTGTGGATAGAGACATAGGGCCAAGTCTTCTTCCGGAGAATCCATATAGCTTCAAGAAGCTCATCATTCTTTGTCTGTCAGCAGACTTCTTTACACTCTTTTGAATCATGGCTCTTGACTTTGCAGCTTCTTCCCTTAGCTTCCTTTTGGTTGTCTTTTTTCTTTGACTAGCTCAAGCTCAAGTTGCTTTAGGTACTCAAACTCAATGAAGTCATAGGACAGGGGAAGAAGTGCATCTGCCTGATAAAAGCCTGTGGCACTCAGGTAGTTGATCATCTTGATCCTATCTTCTTCTTTATCTACCTGAGGTTCTTGTGGAGCCACATCTTCCTGTGCAGGACTTTCTTGAACTGGAGAGAGAGTGGGAGCATGCTTGTAGAGTCTTTTCTGTCTCTTCTCCTCTTTGAATTGGAGAAGTAGTCTTGCATCCTCTTTCTCCTTCATCTCTCTTGACACTTTCATGTCAGCCAGTTCATTTAACTCTTCTAAGGGGAGGGAGATGATTTCATCAATATCATAGTTCCTGGTCTGTAAATAAGTAATCCTGACTGCCCTTAACTCATCATCTTGAGTATTTGGTCTGGGGGCAGCCCTGATTGCAGCTTGCATAAAGCTAGATGACCCAGAAGAACTTTCTCCCCTTAGCTTCCTTTTCCTCTCTCTCTCTTCCTCCTCAATTTCCTCAGGAGTCATTATCCTTTTCCCTTTGTCACCAACAGACCTTTGTGACTCAGGTGGATAGAGGCTTGGCCTTCATTGCTTGGTGTAGCTTCCATGCTCTGGCCAGAGAGAGGCTGAGAAACACCTTCACCAGCAGGTGTCTCAGAAGGAGTTTGGACCTCTGCAGCAGTTGTTGATGATGAGACAGGGGTCTCAGGTTCTGCCACTGGGCTTCAGTCAAGGTTTCCCCTATGAAACTAATCTTAGGGTCCACCTCAACATCCAGTTGACCGATGACATTGCCTGATTGCCTAAGTCTCCTTCTTAGAGAGAACTCTGCAAGGATCCTATCTTGGATTCTTTGAGCCAACCTGTCAGCTTGTCTTGAATTGCTTGGATTGACAAGTGGCATGTTGACTAAATCCAATCTTTCATAGAAGTTCAGGCTTTGGAAATCAAACACTTCTTGTTGACCTTGAACTCTGTGAAGGATAAGGGCTCTTCTGTCAGCATCATACCTCCACCTTATGATGTAGTTGCCAGTTCCTTGTGGTGGAGATGAGACAGCCCTTGGTATACCTTCCTCAAAGAGACTCCTGATGATTGAGTCTATAGAGTCCACATTAATGTGAACTTGAGGAAGTTGCTGAGAATGCACAACAGCAAGTGAGGATGGTGAGTCCTCTATGTCCATTCTCTGTGAAGAACTCCCAGGTTCTGTGGTTGTAATAACTTTCTCCCCCTTTTTGGTAGCATCACCCACTTGCATAGGTGAGCTGGAGGATAAGTCAATCACTTCCACAGGTTCTTGTGTTCCTGGTTGAGCTCTCCTTAAAGGTCTCCCAGCTAGTTTTTTCTTTAGATATGAAATCTGAAGTTGCTGATCATTGACCCTGTTATGTAAGGTAGTCACCTGAGATTCCAAGTGACTAACCTTAGAGCCTAAATAAGATCATGTTTTTGACAGTTTCTGCACCTTTAGTCTTAAATTCCCCTCTTCTTCATCAGAAGAATCATTGGGGGATGAGATGATTGGACCAAAGTCCTCTCTCTCACCACCAGCTTGAGGTTCTTGGCTGCTGGTTTTCCTCTGCTCACTAGCAATCTCAGTTGAGATGCCAGTGGGCTGAGTTGCCATGGTTAAGGTCTTAATGATGTAATCACTTTCAAAAGTGAGAGCCTCTTCCATATGGACATCCTGAACATGTTCAGAAGTGTCCACCTCAGTAACAGGTGACTGATATGGGATAGACTGAGGAGAGTCAGAGGTACTCATCTCTCTTTGAGTAGGGGAGGAGAAGAGAGACTCATGGTACTCACTCAATCCTAAGTCTTCATTAGTATAGAAGGATAGGTTGGGAATTGGTTGGTTGAGATCTAAAGGCTGGGGATGGTAACTGTCCCCTGAAGGTTGTTCACTTGAGTGTTGAGACTCAGAGTGAAGGCTTAAGGCTGTTGGGCTTGTGAGCTCATCAGGGTGAGCATGAGGAACCTCAGCCCTGATAGGTGAATAAATGGGAGTGGTTTGCTCCTCAGGGGAAGTGGGAGCTCTAGTGTCCACTTTCTCCTGTAAGGTTGAGTATATGGGGGCCTGCACAGACTCAATAGCCTGGGCAGGGGTTCGTTTGGATTTTCTTTGGTAGGTGAGGGTGATTTCTGGTCTTTTTAGAGGTAAGGATAAAAGAGGTGTGGGTTCAACACTAGCTTGTGTTGCTAGGTTGTCACCTTGAGCAATGAGCTCTAACATTTTGGGGACTAGGGCTGTTTCTACCCCTGAGAAGCCTACAGTTGGCTTCTTCATTATTTTAAAGATGCCGGGCTTCATCTGTCCCAATTTAAGAATATTACTTGTTTCCCTCAACTGTGAGCCCAGTTCACAGTTGAGAATGTGTTGAACATATCTAGGAAACATGTATACTCTAAGGAGTCTAAGTTTGCAAGTAAATTAGTAGACCCCCTGAACCATTCCATGAACTATAAAGGAGAGATCCTCAGGAATCTGGTCCCATCCACCATGCTTGTTTGATAAGCTGTGGATAACCACATGGAGCAGGTATTTCCACTGGGATGAGACCTTCCCTTTCCTGAAGGTCTTTACAGAGAAATCTCCCTCATAGCCCATCTGCTCAAAGGAATGATTTACAGCTTCCTTTGGGAAGGACAACTCACCTTCCTCATCATCCAGCTGCAAATGTTGGTTAATGATGGCCGGAGTGATGAAGATTGTCCTCCCTTGCACTGTGGCAGACAGTGGCTTCTCCCCATCCATAATGACCTCTTGGCAGGTCTTCCAGAATTCAAGCAAGTGATCCTCATATAGAGTAGGATCAATGGTTAGGGAGGTGAAATAGTTGGATAGAGTTAAGAATTGGCAAATCTCTGAGAAACTTGCATCTTTCTCAGAGCTTAACATAGTAACTTGATTATGTTGCCTGTGAAGTTGCATGGAGAAATCTGGGTTGTTTCTGTGGTTAAGGTTGGCCATTTCAGAAGCTTAAGGGTGAAGAAAGGTAGAAAGCAAAGGCGGTTTAGAGAATTAGGTTAGAGGAATAGTGGATTTGAGGAAGATAGTGAGAAAGAGGGGGAACCGTTGGGTATTTATGTGAAAAGGGATTTGAACCAAAGTTAATGAAAGAGGATAAACTTTGAAATCCGGAAGTCGGTCCCACCTCTGAAAAGGTAGTTTACTTTTGCTCAAAAAGTAGTTTTCTTGGAATTCGAAAAGCTTCCGAAGGTAATTTGTCTTCGGAAGATTTAATTGAAAAAGCTTCCGAAGCTAAAATGGCTTCGGAAGATTTTCCTGAGAGTCTTGAAAATTTATGCTTCGGAAGAGAAATAAACCTTTGGATGCTTTGTATAAGAGTAAACAAAGCTTCCGAGAGTTAATTTTGCTTCGGAAGGAAAAAGTCCTTAAAAACAAATAAGTGTCTGAGATAGATATTTAAGCTTCGGAAGATGAGTTTAGACTTCTTCCGAAGGTAAAATCTCTTAGACAGTTATTTATTTTGAAGACATAATTTTCTTCCGAAGATAAAATTTTATCTTCCGAAGTATAAAATTTTTTTTAAAGAGCTAAGGAAAGTCTTCAAAAAGAATTTTACATCCAAAGAAAACATGAGCTTATGAAAGTGATGAACTAGACAACTTAGGACACACATATTTTAAGAAAAAATAATTAGAATTAGTTTTAAGAAAAAGTCTACTCAAAGTTAATCATCCCAATAGCTGATATCAAATACTTAAATCTCTGTTCATCAAAAGCTTTTGTAAACAGATCAGCATATTGTTCATCTGTATGAACTTTGACTAGTATAATTAATCCCTTTTCATAGTTATCTCTTATTAAATGATACCTGATGTTGATGTGTTTGGTCCTTGAGTGCTGCACAGGGTTTTCAGTGATAGAGATAGCACTATTGTTGTCTATGTGGATAGGAGTCTCTTTGAAGTTAAATCCATAGTCCAGCATCTGATTTTGAATCCAAAGCACTTGAGCACAGCAGCTTGCAGCAACAATGTATTCAGCCTCAGCAGTTGATGCAGACACACAGGATTGTTTCTTGCATTGCCATGAGACAACCCTTCCACCAAGGAATTGACACCCCCAAATGTAGACTTTGCAGTCATGTTGCAACCACCATAATCACTATCTGTATAGGCATACAGATTGAAGTTAGGATTCTTTGGATACCATAGACCAAGTGTTGAAGCACCTTTGAGGTATCTTAAAATCCTTTTCACAGTGATTAAGTGAGACATCTTAGGGTTGCTTGATATCTTGCACAAATACATGTAGCAAACATGATATCAGGCCTGCTAGCTGTAAGATACATAAGAGACCCAATCATAGCCCTGTATAAATGTTCATCTACACACTCCCCCTCAATATCAGGTCCAAGGGAGTGGTTTCTGGCTATGGGTGTCTTAGCAATCTTACAATCAGTCATGTTGAACCTCTTGAGTATGTCTTGAACATACTTTGACTGACTTATGAAGATGCCATCTTCAACCTGCTTCACTTGAATTCCCAGAAAGAAATTGAGTTCTCCCATTGAACTCATTTCAAATCTGTCTTTCATCAGCTTCTCAAAGTCTTTGCAGAGCTTTGGATTAGTTGAACCAAAGATGATGTCATCTACATATACTTGAACCAGCAATAAGTCATTTCCCTTTACTTTGATGAAGAGAGTTCCATCTATAGTACCTCTCCTGTATCCATGTTTACAAAGATACTCAGATAGTGTCTCATACCACTTCCTGGGTGCCTGATGCAGCCCATAAAGAGCTTTGTCAAGCTTGCAGACATAATCAGGATGATCAGGGTCTACAAAACCAGGTGGCTGTTTGACATAAACCTCTTCATCAATCACTCCATATAAGAAAGCACACTATACATCAGTTGAAAGACCTTGAAGTTCTTGGATGCAGCAAATGCCAGGAATATCCTAACAGCTTCTAGTCTTGCTACAGGAGCAAAGACATCAGTGTAGTCAATCCCTTCTTCTTGTGTGTATCCTTGAACAACTAGTCTTGCCTTGTTCTTGATGATGATTCCTCTATCATCCTTCTTATTTCTAAAAACCCATTTGGTTCCAATGGTAGTCTTCCCATGAGGAAGAGGACAAAGGTTCCAAACTTTCTGCCTTTTGAATTGAAGCAGCTCTTGTTGCATAGCTTCTACCCAACTTCCATCCTTTAGAGCTTCATCAACTTTCTTTGGCTCTATCTGAGATAAGAAACAAGAGTGAAGACAAAAATTTGCTTCATGGGTTTGTCCTCTTGTTCTTACCCCTGTAACAACATCTCTAATGATGTTTGTGGTGGGGTGAGACTTGTGGATCCTTAGCTGAGGGATCACATCAAGTTGCTGAGAAAGATCCAAATTTGAGAAATTTAGATCTGGCCTAGAAGATTCACCCTCCACATTATCACACTTATCAAGATTAACTTGTTCCAATGAGTGTGTGACATCATTGATGTTGTCATCTATGGTATGGTTATTAGCATCAAGAAATTCCTGATCACTATCACCATCACCATTGTTGTCTTCTACAATTGAGGTATCTTTATCTGGTTGAGGAGCCTCTGAGCTGGAATTTGAAGGCATACCAGATGTATCAGCTGAATTTGTCATTGTTGTGCTGATAGAAACCTCATTTGCTGAAGTAGTTCCAACTAGAGCTGAAGATGTATGAGTTGAGGATCTTCCTAGCTCAAATCTTGGATCAGGATCACCTGTATTTAAATTTTCTGCAGATCCTGAAACATGCTCACAAGATTTGTTAAAACAGTTGGTAACTAAATCAAGATCAAACAGCCAATCAGGACCAGAACCAGCTACACAGGGTGTGTGTTCATTAAAAGTCACATTGGCTGACTCCTCAACAATTCTAGTTCTGAGATTGTATACTCTATAAGCTTTAGCTTGGGAAGAGTATCCAATGAAATGTCCATCATCTAATTTCTCAGCAAACTTGGCAATTTGATCTTTGGTATTCAAGATGGTGCAGGGACATCCAAATGACCTGAGAAAACCAATGAAAGGTTTCCTCTTGTGCCAACGTTCATAAGGAGTCTTACCATGTGTTTTAACTACTAAAACTCTGTTTTGCACATAGCAAGCAGTATTAACTGCCTCTGCCCAGAAGGTGATGGGCAGTTTAGAGTCAGACAACATAGTTCTTGCAGCTTCAATAAGTGTCATGTTTCTCCTCTCAGCAACTCCATTTTGCTGAGGAGTCCTGGGAGCACTATATTGTCTTGTAATACCTTTTTCATCACAAAATGTATCAAGGATTTGGTTCTTGAATTCAGTTCCTTGATCACATCTTATGGTTTTGACCTTGTGATCACATTGATTCTCAACTTTTAAGATGAAATTCTTCAGAATCTCAGGGGTTTCATCCTTAGTTCTAAGAAAGAAAACCCAAGTGAATCTTGTAAAATCATCTGTGATCACTAAACAGTAAGAGGTCCTTCCTAGACTCATTACACTGGTGGGGCCAAAGAGATCCATATGTAACAAGTGTAGGGGAGTAGTGATGGAGTTCTTTTCCTTAGGTTTGTGAGATACCTTGTGTTGCTTCCCTTTCAGGCATGCAACACAATGATCATCACTTGTAAACTCTTTCTTTGGCATTCCAGTTACCAGATCATGTTTAATTAATTTATTCATGTTCTTAAAGTTTACATGGCACATTCTTTTATGCCATAGGAAAGACTCATCACTATTTGCTTTAGATAGAAAGCATGAAACTTCTCCAGAGGGAGATGTTTCTTGCAAATCCATCTTGTACATGTTCCCTTTCCTGGGGGCTCTGAGCAGGATATGCTCATGAGGAATAACCACTCCAGGCTTGAGAACAATGCACTCATGCTCAGTAAAGAGCATGTTATGACTCTGATCACAAAATTGGGATACACTCAGAAGATTGTACCCAAGCTCCTTAACGAAGTTTACCTTCTCAATGCTTAGCTTACCATTTGTGACCTTGCCCCTTCTAGAAATGTAACCACCTTCATCTCCTCCAAAAGCAACTGGTCCTCCATCAATTCTCTCAAAATTATGGAGTAGAGACCTATTGCCTGTCATGTGCCTGGAACAGCCACTGTCAATTATCCAGACATTCCTGTTTGTCTTGAGCTGTTCCTGCACAAAGAAATGATTAGTTACATTTGGAAACCCAAGCCTTACTTGTCTTGGGCTCACTAAGTGTAATAGAAGGTAATGCAACAGTAATAGATCCTATGGTTGTACTATGGGGATCTTCAGCTGTTGTTGATGGAGAAACTTCAGTCATTTGGTCTTTCTTAGACTTCCACACCACCTTTGGAGTCTTGGACTTGACCTTCAAAACCTTAGAAGCTTTTGGGACTTCACAAGTTTTGATGACTGAACCTTCGGAAGATTCTACAGTCACTGCAACAGACTTCAGTGCTTCGGAAGAACTCCTTTCTTCCGAGACCAATTTTACTTCCGAAGGTAATTTTCCATTTACCTTCTTCTTTGATTTGGAGCTTCCGAAGGAAACAGACTTTCCTTCCGAAGCTTGAGACTTCTTGAAATTCTTTGAAGTCTTTGTATTGGTCATGTGGATAGTACTTTTAGGATTGTATGGGCAATCCTTAGCAATGTGAGAAGTACTTTCACACATGACACATAACATTTTCTTCTTCAAAGGAGTCTCCTTTTGAGAGCAAGACTGGCTTTGGTCACATCCCTTCTCCACCTTCATCTTGGTAGATGCTGAGATAGTTCTTTTGGGCTGTGAACTGTTCTTGGAGTTTGATGGTCCAGGCTGTGCAGCAGTGGTACACAGCAGCTCAGTCTTCTTCTTTGCACTGAGATGATTTGAACAAAAACCAGAACTCTTAGCTGAGGAGTCTTGGTTGATGTCTTCAGTCCTCACTACTTTGAAACCTGCAGAGATAAAAACTTGTTTCTGCTTAGCATCAAAAGTAGCCTTGATCTCTTGAGCCTTCTTTGCTTTCCTCTTGCTCTTCCTGATCAAGTTCTTTCTCTTGGACTTGGTCATCACAGTAGTTTTCTTCTCCTCAGAAGGATATTGGCCCTTGGAAGAATCCTCTTCTTCACTCTTCTCAGAGGAATTCTTCACTATCAGTTCTTCATCATCCTCACTTATAGGATCTATGAGAGGAAGCTCATCTTCACAAGTTCCACACCTAGGAGATCTTACAGACAAGATTGTGTGTGGAGGAGCTATCTCATTTGATCCTAGTCCCTGTCTATTTTGATAGCACACTTTGTTGTGCAGGGATGAGGATATCATGTTCTTGAAGGTCTCTTCTTCAAGAACACTCTTCTCTGCCTTGGCTTTGCTGATCACAAGCTCAGCCTGGCACTCAGTCAACTTAGTTATGAGATCCTGGATCTGAGTTCTAAAATCTGTATGTTCATGTTTTAGTACTGAAATGGTTTTCTCCAAGTCCTCTATCTTTAACTTGTAATCATTTTCAGACTTTCTAAAATCAGATTTTAATATGTTTAATGACTCAAGATCAGATCTCATCTCTAAGTTGTAGGACCTGTATCTATTTACTTTAGCAATGCATTCAGGAGTACAGAGATGTTCCAATACCTTGGCTTCATCATGGTCAGCCATCAGTGCTTGGTTTGGAGAAGCATCTTCCACCTAAAAGCTCCAGTCACAGCCTCCCTCTTCAACAGCAACAGCAGCATGTTGCTTTGGCTTCTCATTCTGAGGGGCTTTGTCAGTGTAGTTTGGTCTAGGTTGTGTTTGGCTCCCATTTGTTTTAGGTGCCTTACACTCCCTAGCAAAGTGGCCCATAAGGTTACAGTTGTAACACTTAACTTTGCTTTTGTCCAGCCCAAACTTTCCACTGGTAACATTGCTTGGAAACTTTCTTCCTGTTCTTTGTAGAGCTTCTTGGCTCTGTGAGTGAGGAGAGCCATCTGCTCAACTATCTCCATGTATTCCATGTCATCTGGATGGATACAGTCCAGGTCTTCAAGAGTGAAGAGATAATTCCCACAGCTTTCATCAGTAGACACAAAGGCTTGAGAAGAACTTGTCTCTTGGAATGGGCTTCCTTGAGTAAAGTTCTCCCTTGGTGTCTCCGGGAAGGTGATGAAAGGACCCTTTTGTGAGTTGTCAGGGTAGCATATGAGATGATGTTGGGGTTCCATGCTGTCCCTTTCAACCACATGAAGGGCTGAACCCATTTGATTGTTGGAGTTGCCAGATGAACCTTGCATGTTCATCTCCATCTGGTATCCACTGAGAATCCCATACAACTCTGTCAGAGTAAGAGTTTTAAGGTTCTCAGTCCTCTTGATCACCACACAGTAGTGTGTCCATTGCCTAGGAAGTGAGGACATGAACTTCCTTACAATGTCCCTGTTCTCAAGAGGAACTCCTCCATCCACTAGGGTATCCACAATCTCAACATACCTGAAGTATTGTTGAGTCATGGTTTCACCTGCTTTGAAGGTGAATTTTCAAACTGCTGCTTCAGAAGATCCTTCTTGTTCTCCTTGGCTTCAGAGGAGCCTTCATACATCAGCTTCAGTGCATCCCACAGCTGTTTAGCTGTTTTGCACTTCTTAAAACCTCTGTATACAGAGTTTGGGTGAGCAGTCTGAAGAGCAGTCATGGCCTTCCTATCAATCTCTCTCTTTTTCTATCTTCATCTGAGTAGTTGGCCACATCTTTTGGAATCATACCAGCACCAGTAGCAGAGGGGGTGCTGGGTATGAAAGGTCCATTCTCAACAGATTCCCACATTCTTGGAAAGTTTAGTTTTTATGTGTGTCAGGGATCTTAAGATGGTGAGATCTTATATCAAGAGCCTGGAATGCTCTGATACCAATTGCAGGACCGTTTAAGGGCTTGAACACAATTACAACACAACAACACAATGAGGAGAGCAACTAAACTTTAATCAAACAGTGAACTGGATTAACCAAGGTGATACAAAGAACACAAGTAAAGTAAAGAGACAGAACAAGAGAGTATGGGTTTTAAGGAGGCAGTATATTGCTTTCTCAAGTTCTTTTACAAGTGTTACAAAGCATAAAGAAAGATACAAGAACTTGAAATACTTATACTACAACCTACAGCCAGCTATACTTTGAAAGCCAGCTGGATACAATTGACTAGACACTAACAAAATCAATTGTAGGATCAAAAGGCATATCTGCCTTTTGACCTTGTGACTATGACATGCCATAGCTCACATCCTTATATATTACAAAAAGGATAAAGTACATAAAGTAGAAAGTTACAGACTCAAGACCTCAATGTACAGTTACCAAAAGCATGGACCTTTTCACCAACTCATGTAGGTTGGTGACTTTACAGAGATGCAGCGGAAAAGGTGCTTTATGGAACAGTACATCAGATAAAGCATGTATACTTAAAGTCTTCGGAAGAAATCTGTCTTCATAGGTTGAAGCTTCGGAAGACTTTGTCTCTGAGGCTTCGGAAGACTTCATGTTTGGCTTCGGAAGATATTGGTCTTGGCTTCGGAAGATTTTACACTTAGAGTATTTTCTAGTGCATTGTGTAAAACTTCCGAAGCATTCTATACTTCAGTACTTAGTGCATGTTGCAGAGACACTTTGGATGTTTTGGGTTGCATTAGACTTAAGAAATCCTTACACACCACTCCATTACACTTATTGCACATGGATCTATTTTGTCCCACAAGTATAATAAACATTGGAAGGAAATCATCAACAATCACTAGATTTATATGTTGATGATTTTACTAGATTTATATGTGTATTCTTTTTAAGAACTAAAGATGAAACTGTTGAAACTTTAAAATCTTTTATTCTTAAAATAGAAAATCAAATTGATCACAAGGTTAAAATAATTAGAAGTGATCAAGAGACTGAGTTTAAGAATCAAGTTCTTGACTCATTTTGTAACTCAAAGGGATTGCCAGACAATATAGTGCTCCTAGAACTCCTCAACAAAATGGTGTTGCTGAGAGGAGAAACAGGACACTTATTGAGGCTTCTCGAACTATGTTAGTTGATTCAAAGCTGCCTCTAACATTCTAGGTAGAGGCAGTCAGCACTGCATGGTATGTGCAGAACAGAGTTCTTGTAGTTAAGCCACATGGAAAAACCCCTTATGAGCTATGGAACAAGAGGCCACCGTTCATTGTCTTTCTCAGGTCCTTTGGCAGCAGGTGTACCATACTTAACGCAAAGGATAATTTGGCAAAATTTGCTGAAAAGTCAGATGATGCTATCTTTGTTGGATATTCTTCCAACTCTATTGCCTATAGAGTATACAACATTAAAAATCAACAATTTGAGGAATCATCCAACATTATTATTAATGAGCATACTCCTTGTGTTAGGGAAATGGCCTTGATCATATTTTTGAACTAGAATGTTTCCAAATATTCTAAACCCTCTTGTGAGATGGTTTCAGTTGAAACAGATACTCAAAGTGATTCTGATGATGACCAACTATTTTAGTTACACAGACCTCTTCAAAGTTCTCCAAGAGTTGCTGAAAGTCAAGCTCCCACTATTGGTAGATCTCATAGCATAACTATCTCATGAACCAGTGGAGCTTCAACAAGTTGTCAACAAAGTGAGTCTCAAAACTTATCCGGTGACAACGTACAACACCAAGCTAATGAAAGTAGTATTTTGAAGGAACATGCAACTGTTAATGTTGTTTCATAGCCAACTGATACTAATGTTGTTTCTCCTTCATTCAATCATTCCTCATTGAATGAGTGTGCAACATCAGCTGGACCATGTGTTCAAAACCCTGAGCCAAAATTTTCCAATTTGAATCTGTCTAAGCAACTGGATGTGATCCCTAGGCTCAAGATTCACAACACTCATCCAACTGAGAACATCATTATTGGATATGTATCTGAAGGCGTGAGAACAAGAAGACAAACTCATAATGGGAATTTCTGCCTGTACTCATGCTTCTTATCTCAGATAGAACCCAAGAAAGTAGAGGAAGCCTTAAAAGATAGTAGCTGGGTTGAATCAATGCAAGAGGAATTGCTTCAATTCAAAAGACAAAAGGTTTGGAACCTATGTCCGCTACCATCTGGTTAAGTACCAATAGGCACCAAATAGGTTTTTAGGAATAAGAGAGATGATAGAGGATTGATCATCAAGAACAAGGCAAGATTTAAGGATACACTCAAGAGGAATGAATTAATTATACTGATGTCTTTGCACCTGTTGCAAGAGTTGAGGCAGTGAGGATCTTTCTTGCTTATGCTGCATCCAAAAATTTTACTGTCTACCAGCTAGATGTTAAGTGTGTATTTCTATATGGGGATATAGATAGGGAAGTCTATGTGTGCCAGCCGCCAGGATTTAAAGATCCACAACACCCCAACTATGTGTGCAAACTGGATAAAGCTCTCTATGGGCTGCACCAGGAACCTAGGCTGTGGTATGAGACATTGTCTCAGTTTCTCCTAAAGAATGGTTACACAAGAGATACCATTGACAAGACTTTATTCATAAGAAAGTCTAAGAAATACATTTTTCTCGTACAAGTTTATGTTGATGTCATCATATTTGGTTCCTCAAATGACCAAATGTGCAAAGACTTTGAGAGCATTATGAAGAAGTTTGAGATGAGTTCCATAGGAAAAATGGACTTTTTCCTTGAAATTCAAGTAAAGCAGATGAAAGACGGGTTCTTTATCAATCAGTCTAAGTATGTCAAAGACATCTTAGAGAGATTTGATATGAACAAGTTCCCCCTGTTCAATCAAAAAAGACTAGAGTGGAAACATGGGCTCCCACTCAGTATGAGGTCCACCTTCCTTCACAATTGTCCTTAATATGGGCATTGAGTCTCCTCAGTCTCAATCCTATGAGCCCCAAACCTAAGCTGCAACCCCTCAGGATGAGTCACTATACTCTCCTAAACAGCCAAAAAGGGACAACCCTCTTAAAGGCTTAATGCCATTAGACATTGATCAAGGTCCCAGGTCATTAGGCATAACCTCTATATTCTTTACTGACCTTTTAATAAAAACTGATGAGGAGATTATGTCTCTTCAAGGCCATAAGGTTGATCCACAACACCCATCTAAGGATCAACTGAGCCTAGAGAGACATCTGATCTCTAGCCCCCATCAGCAATCCCTAACTGAGGTGAGTCCCACTAGTGTGGTAGGGACTTATGTAGATTCAGCTGCCACTACTGAAGGCGCCTTATTGGACCTTCAAGATAATGGTAACATATCTGAGAATGAATCTACGACAGTCGTGCCTTTTTATGACTCTAAAAGAGACATCATTAGGCAAGGGAACCAGGGCGCCAAGAAACCACATCTGGTGGTGAGGATGAACATACTAGGTATGTTACCTCATCTCCCATGATTCTTCTAAAGAAGATGATGGAAGTATGCAACTCACCCTAAGAGACCTACTTTTTAAAGTCTTAAACCTTGAATCCAGGGTTAAGACTTTAGATGATAGGTCTGCCACTCAGTTACTTGAGATTGAACATCTCAAGGCCAAACTAGCAGAGAAGCAAATTGAGAGATCTTAGGAACGTACCAATTCAATTCTCATTGACTCTTCCTCTAGCTCATCAAGCTCTCAAGATGATGACCTTGAATCCAGGGTTAAGACTTTAGATGATAGGTCTGCCACTCAGTAACTTGAGATTGAACATCTCAAGGCCAAACTAGCAGAGAAGCAAATTGAGAGATCTGTTAGGAACGTACCAATTCAAGTCTCATTGACCTCTTCCTCTAGCTCATCAAGCTCTCAAGATGATGCTACCAAAAAGAGGAGGTGTTCAAAGACAAGCACATGAGGAACCACAAAGCTAGCTCTTTTTACTTTGACTTCAAGATATCCTGCTCCGCAAGTAACAGTTTTTCCTGAGCCTCCTCCAATCATTCTTCAAGTGGACCCAAGGATGCTCAAAGATCTAAACAGGTTCTTTTCCAAGTTCCTGATGGGATCTTCTATTGAACAGCCAAGTCCAGATGTTGCTGTGGCGTACTTTGGAGCTGAAGAGTTTCAAAGGTTGAATGCACCTTCTACCACTATCCAAGAAGTTGGTCAACCTAAGGTCCACATTGAACCTGAGATTGAATTCGAAGGGGAAATGAGGACTGATGGCAGTGCAATTCCATAGACTTCCAAAGCTGAAGTCAAAGCCTCAGAAGAATCTCTTCAAACTTCCGAAGCTGAGATAGAAGCTATGGATGGGTTATTTTCTCTATCTAAGGATCTAATTATCACAAATGCAATCCTTGAACTTGCATCTAAGGTAAATAGTGAAGACCTTCTCAACTTTCCCCTCACTAAAACACCATCATCACCTCATGCTCCAATCACCACCTCCCAACCTGAAACCTCTACACAAGAATCTCCCAAGTCTCAATCTTCCGAAGACATTAAAGGGAAGAGGAAGATGACTACGGAAGAACTTCAAGAGGAAGAAAGGTTGGAAAAGCTAAAAAATAAAGGTAGACTCCCCACTGGAAAGCTACTAGCTACAAGTAGCAAAGAAGATGTAGCCAACCAGGAGGCTATCAACAATAAAAGAAGGGTGGAGATCATTGACAAACTTGTCAATCTGGGAGCAGCCAATGAAGATGTGCTCCTGCTACCACTGGAGGAGCTGGTTGAGTTGGAAAAGGCAACCCTGCTACAGTTTGAACAAGAAGAAGAAGCAACAAGGTTGGCCTTAGAGGAAGAAAGTAAAAGAAAGGAAGAAGAAGCTGCGCAACAGCTTAGGAATGAGAGGATAGCTTTTCTAAGCTCCAGAGGATTCTCTCTTGAGGAGTTAACTCCTTAAAACAATGAAACAATCTTGAGGCTTGTCAAGAAAGAACAAGATCAAATGGAGAAAGAGAGAAAAAGAGCTTCTAAGGAAAAGCTAAGGAAGAAGAAGAAGAAAGAAGAAGAAGCTAAGCTTGATGATGTTAAGAAGATGGATGACAAAGCCTGGATGAAAGATTATCTCAGGGCCCATGGCTTCTGTGGCAGGCAAGTGGGTCCCATGTCTGAGAAGACCCTGCAGCGACATGTTAGTGACATCAAGGCTGACATTCGCTTAGGAAGAAGGAAAGAGATGTATAGAAGAATACAGGGGATGACTTCTAGGCCAACATCATAACCACAACCTCAACCTGAACCAATCCCTTTCCCCATCAAAACCGAGCCAACCACTGAGCCATACACTCCTGAACCCACACCATCAATCTTACCCTCTTCCTTACCCACTCAATCTCAACAACCACCTCAACTACCCATCCTCAAACTCAAAACACTCCCTAGAACCCAAACATCATTACCTACCCAACAACCACCTAAGTCATCCTCTCAGCCATTGTTAGGTCTAGAATCGGTAGATCTAGTCATTATGTATAGGCTTAGTACTTGAATTAATATCTGTAATGAACTTTTGTATTTCATTATTGTGTATGCATTAAATATATAGGTTAACCCATTTATATATGTGTTGGTTTATGTATGGTTGCAGGAACAAACATTATAATTGGTCAATTTATGAATTGACCAAGTATAAGAAACATCTACGGATTATAATTGGTCAATTTATGAAATTGACCAAGTATAAGAAACATCTACGGATGAACATTTTGTTCTTCCGTAGATATATTTCTTACAAGTAATTATACATCCAAAGATCTTCTGCGGATGAACAACAAGTTACCTTCAGAAGAACAAGTTACCTTCGGAAGAACAAGATACCTTCAGAAGAAC
This sequence comes from Flaveria ramosissima, assembly GCA_025215565.1. Classification (NCBI taxonomy): domain Eukaryota; kingdom Viridiplantae; phylum Streptophyta; class Magnoliopsida; order Asterales; family Asteraceae; genus Flaveria; species Flaveria ramosissima. The sequence goes on from CM046031.1 coordinate 20,568,987, forward strand.
AAGTTACCTTCGGAAGAACATTATCTACGGAAGAACAAATTACTACTGAAGACAATATTCCTGCGGAGTCCAAACACTTGTATTATACAAATGGTACAAGTCAACAAGTCAACAAGTCAACAAGGCGGTATGCGAATCCCGAGAAATCCGATGATTCCTTAACAGAAACAAATCAAATCCCAAGAGATCCGGTGTTTCCTATTACTGAAACACCTCTGTCTATATATATGGATCCTAGGTTTCGATTCAAACACGATTGAGTTAGACGATTGATTGATTGAAAACAACAATAGCAATACAACAATCATCAAAGTCTTTCAATCAACCTTAGCAATCTTAACATCATAGCAGCATTCTTTGATATCGTTCATTCAATTCTTTTGTAATCATCAACACATTATAATAAAATACTGATTAATCATTGATTGTGTTTTGTTACGTGTGTTCTTGATCTTTTATTGATATTTAAAGTTGTTTAACACAATTAAACCAAATCAACGTTAATTCCGCAAACGTTGACTTGACATCGATTGACACTGATAATTCCTGTTGACGATCCCTGGACTCACAGGTGGTATCAGAGCCAAGTGCTCATTGATTTAGATCAATTGATCTATCAGTGTTAGTTGTGTTTTAATTGTGTTTGATTTCGTTTAACTGCAATCGTTTTCTTAATTAACTTGTTTCTATATTCAAATCAATTGAATAGCAGATCTTGTTAACATCATGAGCAACTTCAGTGGTTCATCTTACCAACCTCCGAAGTTGGAAACAAAAGCAGACTTCAAGTCTTGGAAAATCAAGTTCAAGAATCATGTAAACTACACTGATTCTGACTTGTGGATATCCATTACTGAAGGTCCTTATATTCCACCCACTCTTGGGCCGGATTATAATGACAAAAATCAACCAATCAGTACCAAAGATCTATCACCTGATGATGTCAAAAAGGTAAAAGTTGATATAAAAGCATATAGTTTGCTTAGTATGGCTTTACCTGAAGAGATATTAATCAGGTGTGAGAACTATAAAACAGCACACTCCTTATGGAAGATACTTCACACTCTCTGCGAAGGGAGTGATGAGATAAGAAGTATAAGGAGAGACACCCTCAGATCACAATATGAAACTTTTTATCATATTGAGGGTGAGTCAATTCCTCAGCAACTCCATAGATTCATGCAGTTAGTCACTGAGATGAATATTCTGGAGTTGAAGTATACAAGTGAGGAATTAAACAAGAAAATGCTCCACACTTTGCCAGAAAGTTGGAAGCATACTGTGTCCATGTTCAAAAACACTATAGATATGAAAGCAACTGGTTTAGATACTCTGGTTGCAAAAGTGGAAGCTCTTGAAATGGACGAAAAATCAAGAAACAAGAGTGTGAGAACTCATGTCTCACCCTATCACTTCAAAGAAACAAATAATGTAGGAAGTGCATTTATTTCAAACAATGAAAGTGATAACTCTTGTGCTAGGAGTGATGATGAGGAGGAAGTTAGCTTCTATGCTTCAAAACCCTCAAAGAAATCATCTCAAGACAAGCAGTAAAAAAATAAAGGAAGAACTACTGATAGACAAGATACAACTGCAGCAACAGCTAAGTCTTATTTTTCAGCAAATCAGTCAGAACCAATAACTGTGATATTGGACTCTGAAGAACAAAGAGCAGCCTTTGCAGCTTTTAGCTCCAGTTTTCAACCATATCTGGGAAGCTCTCTAACATCAGCCAATATTTGCCAACAAGACTTAGAAGAACTTCCTCCTGATGTAGTGGAAGAAATGGATCTACAATGGCAGATGGCCATGATTGCTTATAGAGCTAAGCAATATCTTAGGAGAAATAAGAATTTGGCTTCAGCAAGCAAAACATCAAAAATTGGCGTTGACAAATCAAAAGTAAGATGCTACAAATGCAATCTCTATGGACATTTCTCAAAAGAATGCAATCAACAGTCATATCCAGAGATGAGACAATACCAGCATCATCAACAACATCATATTCAAGCTAATCAACAATATTCTCAAAGACCTCTGCACAAACAATCTCAACTGACCAATGCTTCCCCACCAGCCAGCAAAGAATCAGCTGGACCTAGCAACTCAAAGGAGTCAGGGCTGATCATACTTCAAGATGGAACGTGTGACTGGAGTTTGTATGAAAAGGAAGTTTTGGAAGAGAATCAAGCATTGATGGCTCATATGGATCAAACAGTTCCACCAATGGCAAAAGAGGTAAAAGAAAGATTATGTTCATCAACTTGTGTTGAGGAAGTTGAACGATATAGAGTCCATGCTCAACAGTTGGCTGATAAGGTAAAAGAAACAATGATTTTGAATGAATACCATGTTAGAGAACATAAATTATATCAAATAAAAATTAATTCTTTGCAAAAGGATTTAGAAAAATTTGTTTCTGAAAATTATAGCCTAAAAGCCCAAGTTGAGCATCTGACCACTTCCTTAACAAAATCCATGGCTGATCATGCATCAACTGAAGTGAAACTTCAGAAGTTTCAATTATCATCTCAGCAATATGAGAAATTACTAAATTCTCATATTGAATCAAAGAAAAGGTCTGGGTTGGGTTATAATGCGGTTGCACCACTATAAATGATAATTACACATCCTTACCTACAACAATGACAAATACTCTGTCAAATCATTTTGTGCCTAGCACTAAGTTTGAAAAAGATTCAACTCAAAACTAAAATTAATGATAAAGCTGAGGTGAGTGAAACTGAATCATCTGAATCAGAATCATTAGATCAAAATGATTCAGAATTTGATTATGATAAGTGTGATGACTTGGATGATTCTGATGAACATGATGTTGATCAAACAAGCACTGGTAAGAATGTTCAACTGAAAACCCCTATCCCAAAAGTGCTTGAAGAAACAAAGTTGCCATATCCTCCTAAACAAAGAAACATGCTGAAGACCATCTACAAGAGGATAGCTCAATTGAATGAAGGTCTTTAAGAACTAAGTATGCAAGACTCCTCCAAGAAATTGACTGATGAATCTATCATCACTGAGGAAAAAGGAAAATTCAAAGGAAAGAAAAGGCATCAGCAGATCATCAACTGAACAAGAAAACTTCAGCTGCTGATCTACGGAAGAGAAATTCAGCAACAAGCAATCAAAATGTGCACAAAGTGGAAAAAGGTGAAGCACATCCAAGGCTGAAGAAGAAAGAACTACAACAAAGATCAGCAAACAAAAAGAATGATTCTGAGAAAGAATCAGAAGAAAAGTATTGCAAATGGTGTGACATGAAAAATCACAATACTGAAGACTGTTACTTCAGCAGCTACTGCTCTATTTGCAATATGAACAATCATATGACTACTGATTGCTACTTCAACAAACATTGTTCTATCTGCAACAAAAATAATCATTCCACACAGGAATGTTATTTCAACAAAAAGAACAAGACAAAAGGCTCAAAGAAGAAAGAATCAGACAAATCTGAATCAGATTCTCAATCTACGGATTCTGCAAAGGGTTCAAAACTGAAGAAGTATGAACAAAAATCAAAGGCAAAACCAAAGGACAAATCATCATCAAGTGTTCATATACTGAGGAAAAGACCATCTTTCCAGCAGTCAAAAACACCACACAAAAGAGTAGATTTGTCAGACAAGGAATCAAAGGATGATGATTCATTCTTTGATAAATTTGAAAAAGGCATTCATATACCTCTTTCAAAAACAAAAGATAGTGAGACATTTAAAGGTTCAATATCAAAACAAAAGACTCAAACAAATGAAGTTACTCTGAGTAAAGCAGAAAATATGAATCATGAATCTACTTCATCAACATCCCATTCAGCAGAATCATCCTCATCTAAATCAAATCAGAATGAATCAATCAAATCTGAAACTGAAACTTCAAAAAATGTTCATGAAAGAGTAACTGTTTTAGATCCTGTTGACAAACCCAAGATCACTAAGACTTGGGTTGTCACTTCTAATTGATTTTCTTTTCTGATTGCAGGAACAATATTGGAGAGCTGACAACATGTGGTATGTTGACAGTGGTTGTTCCAGGCATATGACAGGAAACTGTTCTCTTCTCCATGATTTCAAACCTAAAAATGCTTCTTATGTGGCATTTGGTGGGGATAAAAAGGGAGGTAAAATTGTTGGTGAATGAATGATAACCAATGGTGTACTTAAATTTGATAAAGTAAATTACTGTAAAAACTTACAATATAATTTACTTAGTGTATCTCAAATCTATGATCAAAACTACACTACATTGTTTGATGACACTAACTGTTACATTCTTAAGCCAGGATTTATTGTCCCTAAAGATTGGATTCTCCTCAAAGCAGCAAGAAAAGGAAACACTTATGTTTTGGATATGAACAACACTTCTCTCACAAAACATGAAACTTGCCTTATATCTAAACTTTCAGAAGATTTGTCTCAGTTATGGCATAGAAGGCTTGTTCATTCTAACATGAAGAACATGAATAAATTGGTGAAACATGACCTGGTCATTGGATTGCCAAATAAAGAGTTTCATTGCTCAACTCATTGTTCTTCTTGTTACAAAGGAAAACACAGAGTGTCACATAAATCCAAAACCATCAATACTAATACCACACCACTCAAATTGCTTCACATGGATCTTTTTGGTCCCACCAATGTAATGAGCATTGGAAAAAGGCAATATTGTTTGGTGATAGTTGATGATTTCACTAGATTTACATGGGTTTTTTTCTTAAAACAAAAGAGTGAAACATCAGAAACTTTAATGGACTTTGTAATCAAGATTGAGAATCAACTTGATACAAAAGTCAAAATTTTTAGGAGTGATAATGGTACTGAATTTGTCAATTTTGAACTGGATTCTTTTTGCAGGAGCAAAGGTATTGCAAGACAATTCACTGCACCAAGGACTCCACAACAAAATGGATTGCTGAAAGAAGAAACAGAACTCTCATTGAAGCAGCAAGAACAATGCTAGCTGATTCACAACTACCTATTACCTTTTGGGCTGAGGCTCTGTATACTGCATGCAATGTTCAAAACAGAACATTAATTGTCAAAGAACATAACAAAACTCCTTATGAGCTCCTATTTAAAAGAAAACCTTACATAGGATATCTAAGAGTCTTTGGATGTCAAGTAACTGTTTTGAACATAAAAGAGTCATTAGAAAAATTTTCAGAAAAAGCATATGATGGTTTCTTTGTTGGATACTCTTCAACATCAAAATCATATAGAGTGTACATTCCACAACATATTATTGTGGAAGAGACCCCTAATGTATCTTTTGATGAAAATGTGTTTACTAAGTCAGTTAAAGGTTCATCATGGTTATTTGACATAGATGCTTTATCTAAATCTTTTAACTATGATCATTTGACCAATGCAGGATCTGATGAAGTATGCTATCCATTTGTTCCACCTATTATGACTGAAGTAACTTTATCTGTTGATCCTCCAAGGATACATCCATCTTCAGATGAAAATACTTCAGTAGAAGCAGATATTACATGTGGAATTGAACAGCATGCATCCGGAGAAGTTCCTTCGGAAGACCAGCATGCATCCGGAGAAGTTCCTTCGGAAGACCAGCATGCATCCGGAGAAGTTCCTTCGGAAGACCAGCATGCATCCGGAGAAGTTCCTTCGGAAGACCAGCATGCATCCGGAGAAGTTCCTTCGGAAGACCAGCATGCATCCGGAGAAGTTCCTTCGGAAGATCAGCATACATCCGGAGAAGTTCCTTCGGAAGACCAAAATGCATCCGGAGTAGCTCCTACGGAAGAACAAAATGCTTCCGCAGAAGTTTCTGCGGAAGAGCAAAATCCAACTGTAGATACTTCTGTAGCTCAATCAACAGACTCTCAATTTGATTATTTCTTGAATTCTCAAATTGAGATGAATCTGTCAGAGGCAATGGAAATGACTAACCTGGAATCATCTATTCCAGTTGAATCAACTCCCTCAATGAGAATTCATAAGTCTCATCCACTTGACAACCGTTGGAGCTGGAAAAGATAGTCTATATTATCAACACAGTGAAAGTCAACCAAAGTCAACGTCACGGTCAAAGTCAACAAAAGTCAAACCCGACACGTTCGAGACGAGGAACCGAGTCGAGACGTTGAAGATTTAGATGACTAGGAGTTTTATTGAAATAAATATATTTTGTGTGAACAAAATATATTTTACTTTCTTTGAGTCATGTTTTAGTCTAAATATATAGTCTAGGGGTTATGTGTAAATATGGAAACTTAAACTAGACTATAAATAGCCTAATTGTAATTAGAATTAGGTTAATGGTTGAATGACCAATTGATTGAGGGATTTACTTGTAAACAATATTATTAGCAATCAATAGAGATCAAATGGGTTTTATTGTGATTATCATTATTTTGATCTAATTCTTCATGATTTGATTCAAGTTTGATGTTCATGGACTAACAATTTGGTATCAGAGCCATTTTGGATCAAATTCACTGAAGATTTGAAGATTTTTAGAGAGAAAAGTTGAGGTTTTGGTTGTTTTTGTTCAATATCAAGTTTTCATCAAATTCGGATTAGATTTGAGTGTTATTGATATGGAAATTGATTGAAGTTTGCTTATTATTGGTTGGGAAAGCTCTGTTAATCATCAGATTTCAAATCCATTGAGATTTGGGCGATTTCAGATTGATTTTGAGGTGAAAAAGGGTTTTGAGATCGACCAGCGAAACTGCTGTTCTTACAGCGAAACTGTCATCTTCATTCAGCGAAATTATGAGTTATTTTGGATCTGAAGTTGTTTTCTAGAGTTTCAGCGAAAGTACTCCCTTGAACGAAAGTTCAATAGTGTTTTTGACCAATCATCAAGCGAAATTGCTGCCGAATTTATCTCTGAACGAAAGTTCAAGCTTGTTTCCTGCGAACTTATCAGCGAAACTAAGCCATTTGTGACATTCAGCTAGCGAAACTGCTGCCGAAATTTCCAGCGAAACTACTGTCGGCTAAGCGAAACTAGAGTTCACAGCGAAACTAGCTCTGCGAAACTATAATTTCAGCGAAACTATCATTTCTTCAGCGAAATTCGAATGTTAAAGATGACTTTTTTCCCCTAGTTGGGATTAATTGAGTTCATTCCGATAAAGAAATTTTCACTGATTTTGAAAGATTTATAAAAAAAAAAAATAATATTTTTCCCGGGGGAGAATTATTTTACAATTTTCTAGCGTGACATTTACAAATAATATTTTTCCCGGGGGAGAATTATTTTACAATTTTTGGGAAAAATATTTTTGGGGCGTTTAATTGTTTAAACAAAATAAAAATAAATATGGCTTTTGCAGAATTGATTAAATCCTTCGAATCAGATGATCTCACAATTGCACAATGTCGGTTTGATAATTTTGCAGCTTTAAAGAATGAAAAGATGTCTGATTTTGTTGATCGGTTTCTGTTGGTGGCAAGTAATCTGAAGAAGTTTGATGCCCAACTGGGAAATCATGAACAAGTTCTAAGATTACTTGATTCCCTCTCATCAGAATGGAGCTCACACGGCAAGTCGATTCAACAAGATAGAGGCTTTCGGGATTACAAACTGATGGAGGTGATCAACAAACTGAAAGAGATTGAGTTGGATATCAAACGTCGTGAGTACTATGAATCAACATATCTAACTCCAAAGATCACTTCAAACTCCAAAGAGAAACCAGAAGAGAGATCAGATTCTGACACCAATTCCGACGGTTTACCGAAACCTGAAACTGAAGAGGTACAAGAAGAGCATAAGCAGACATCAATGGGTAAAGGTGGAGCTGAGTTGAATGAGGAAGTTTGTGATGCTGAGCAGGAAGAGGAATGGAAGCGAAATACCAGAGTTTGCAACTGCGACAAGGTTCTTACTGCTGAAAGAGTCATCTTGGATCTTCCATACGAGACAATTCAGGATATGTGTTCTTCTGCTTGCAAAATTCGTTTGTTTGGTGTGTATAAAGCTAATAGGTTAATTTTAGATAACCAAAAGGAGTTAACCACCATAAACGCAGAACTTAAAAAGAATGAAGCCAAGTATTTCATAAATTAAATGAAGCTTTAAAAGAAAATGATCATTTAAAACGAACTCTTCTTGAAAGAAATGTTGAAATTAATCTTTTAAATGAAAGAGTCACTTTGGCTGAATTTGAAACAAGTAAGCTTAAAACAAAGCTTGATAGATGGACCATATCCGGAATGAAACATGAAGAGCTACTGTGTAAACAGAGGGGAGCTAGGATTAAAACGGGTGTGGGTTGTGGTGAAAATCCATACGTCTATCCTCCTCCTAGCACCCATTGTTACTCTCCTATGCCTCAACCTCATCCATCTAATGATTTGATTGAAGCTGCAGAAACTAATAGTTTAAATGCAGGTTTAAGCAACGTTAATCTTAAAGAGGTTAGAGATGTGCAGGATTCTCCTGTAGGTTTGGGATTTCTCAAGCAGGGGTCTGATAAGAAGATTAATGACGATTCTACTTCTGATGCTCAAACACCAATATCAGTTTCTTCTCCAACTTTCTTCAACAAATTCAAATCAGGTAACATTCCTTCGTTTGTTCCCGTCAGGTTTGTTAAAGAAGGAACAGTTGTTGAATCATCAGGCAATGAGAATCCTACAAGCGAAGCCAACACGATAGGAGATGTCAATCAAGATCCGTTGGAGAATGATCTGTGTATACGAGACTGGACAAGCTCAGATGATGAATCAATCACAGAGGTGCGTGTTGGTTCCTCACAGATCAAGATGTCTCCTAACATTGTCAAGTCACAAAAGCTTCCAAAAAGCTGAATCAAGACCAATACGGATCTCTTATCCAATTGCAAAGCAATCCAGTCAATCAGTGAAGATCTCATTCCCTGTTCAGCATAATAAATGCCAAAACAAGCAAGAATCTGCTACAAGCTCAAAGCAATCCTCATCCCCACCTGCATCACACGGTTCAGTGAAGCATCAAAAGCCATTCAAGGCTTGTTTTGAGTGTGGAAAAGAAGGGCATGTGGTAAAGAAATGTCCTCAAAGGCTTGCTACGAATGGTAAAGGCAAAACAAATTTCTTCTCTGAATGTAAATTAAAAAAGAATGTTCCAGACAGTAAAGGCAACACGGGTTGCTTCTCTGGATCAAAAGGTAAACAACACACATCTTTGAATAGTTGGATGAAAAACCCTCCATCCAAATCTTTTCATGTGAAGCCGGTTTCACATGATACAAAGATGAAAATGACCAAAGCTTCAAAACCAAATTCTTTTCCTTCCGGTCTTAAACAGAAATTGATTTCCAAATTTAATTCATTTAAATCCAAATTAATTGAACCGAAACAAATTTGGCAAATTAAAAAGAAGGATACAGCAACCCCCGATTGTTTAAACGGTTGTGTGCCGAAGCAGGTTTCTTATATTGATGAAAAGGGAACTTCCAGGACTTCGATAGCCTGGGTTCCTCTTTCAAACTAATTTGTTAATGAGTGCAGGAACAATTCAGGAGGACTATTAGTAATTCGGTTTACTGACAGGGATCGGTCCTAATTCAAATTTGAGGCGGAGCAAACAGGTTAAGGTCATGGTATTATATCCAATCTGGATTTTTATCTGCATTATCATAGTTCTCACTTCACAGTCACTGATATTTCTTGAGAATTCATTTCTTATCTTCATATCAGTGTAGTTTGGAAGACTTTTTGTGATAAATTTTTATTTTTGTACAGTTTAAAAAAAATTTAAAAAATAAAAATAAAAATAAAAAATAAAAAAATTAATAAAAAAAAATAAAAAACATATAAAATAAAAAATTTTGCAAAAATAAAAATTAGGGGGAGAGTATAAGTAAATAAAAATGAAAAGAGAACTGAGAACTTGATTTGAGATGATTGAGAAATGATTGTATATCTTCTTGAAATGCTTGTTTTTGCATGACTTGTGTTTTAAAATGAGAAATGATCGTAACTGATGCTGTTATCTGATTTACATCTTATTTTTAATTGAAAATAAAAGAAAAACAATTAGATTCTTTATTGATATGCTTGGTAGACTCAGCCTGAAGAATAAAGTAGACAGCAGCATAATGATTTAAATTAAAACATCATGCTTAAGGATGTCTGGATTTATGCAATCATTTTGGCCTGCACAAAAACTGAGTCCCGACAAAAATTGGATTGAGAATTGATCTTTCACCCACCATGATACAAATCATATATGTCATATCTTTGAGCCATGTCTGGTGTATTTATGTGTCTTGTATTTGTGCTAATCTCCTCTGTTGTACAGAAGTACTGACCTGGAGTGATGATCTCCTCTGCTGTACGATAGTACTGACCTGGAGCTCTCATCGGCACATGATTAAATGGTCATCTCCTTTGTTATACGTGAGTATAGACCTGGAGCTCTCACCATTTTGGTCTAAGTTGAGTCAAATCATCTAGCGATGAATTCATCACAAAATACAATATTCTGTTGATAATCACTTGCACACTAATGCACACGCCTTGCTCTATAAAGATCGTAACAAAATTCAAGAAATCCTGAGGTTGGGTGAGGGTTTTTGCCAAATGATTGTGGGGTCCTAGCATTCTAAAGCATTTAATCGAATCTTAACGAATCATTTACTGCTTGTTGAAAAAGATAGGGCATGAGTTTAAGTGGACAAACATATCAGCAATCATTATTGATCTGTTTGAGAATTTCAAAATCATTTAAAGACTGTGATTAGATTCAGTTATCAGTGTGATCTCATTTCTTGTCGATGATTAAATTCATCTTTGTGCTAAAGTATATCTTGAGGATTTGATCTCATGATCGATTCAGTTCTCGGTTATAAAAAAATATAGATTTAAAAAAAAAATGTTATAATAAATGTATATATTAAAAATAGAAAAATATAATAAAATTTCATTTCAAAATTTTTTTTAGGTCTTCCATATTATGCTGTTACAATTTTATCATTTTTCAAGCATTTCACAGAAATTGCGTACAAACGAACACGGATTCGCTTGTTTTTCACACACAGATAAACACGGGTTTATTTTGTTAAAATGAAATGATCTAATTAGAAATGTCGAGATTGTGTTTGAGAATGTGTTTCAGATTTTTGCTGTAAGTGATGGCCGATCATCAGTTGAGCAGTGTACCTGATCAGAGAACCTGTTCCTCAAGTTTGTAGAAGATACCGAGCTAGGAATCCTCCTCCTACATCTTCTGAAGCACTTGAGATTAGAGATTTGGGAAAGTTGTTCCAATATCCTCACAAAGGATGCACTCAAAAAGGGGGAGCATATAAATAGGGGGAGCTTATGAGATGAATAACTTTTCTCATCAAATTCAAAAAGCTTTAATTTGAAGATCTTTCTACTGTTGATTTCTCGGGGCTGAATTCGTATGAAGACGTTGATAATGATAGACTAAGGGGGAGTATTGTTGGAGCTGGAAAAGATAGTCTATATTATCAACACAGTGAAAGTCAACCAAAGTCAACGTCACGGTCAAAGTCAACAAAAGTCAAACCCGACACGTTCGAGACGAGGAACCGAGTCGAGACGTTGAAGATTTAGATGACTAGGAGTTTTTTTGAAATAAATATATTTTGTGTGAACAAAATATATTTTACTTTCTTTGAGTCATGTTTTAGTCTAAATATATAGTCTAGGGGGTTATGTGTAAATATGGAAACTTAAACTAGACTATAAATAGCCTAATTGTAATTAGAATTAGGTTAATGGTTGAATGACCAATTGATTGAGGGATTTACTTGTAAACAATATTATTAGCAATCAATAGAGATCAAATGGGTTTTATTGTGATTATCATTATTTTGATCTAATTCTTCATGATTTGATTCAAGTTTGATGTTCCTGGACTAACAATTAATTATTTTACAATTTTTGGGAAAAATATTTTTGGGGCGTTTAATTGTTTAAACAAAATAAAAATAAATATGGCTTTTGCAGAATTGATTAAATCCTTCGAATCAGATGATCTCACAATTGCACAATGTCGGTTTGATAATTTTGCAGCTTTAAAGAATGAAAAGATGTCTGATTTTGTTGATCGGTTTCTGTTGGTGGCAAGTAATCTGAAGAAGTTTGATGCCCAACTGGGAAATCATGAACAAGTTCTAAGATTACTTGATTCCCTCTCATCAGAATGGAGCTCACACGGCAAGTCGATTCAACAAGATAGAGGCTTTCGGGATTACAAACTGATGGAGGTGATCAACAAACTGAAAGAGATTGAGTTGGATATCAAACGTCGTGAGTACTATGAATCAACATATCTAACTCCAAAGATCACTTCAAACTCCAAAGAGAAACCAGAAGAGAGATCAGATTCTGACACCAATTCCGACGGTTTACCGAAACCTGAAACTCAAGAGGTACAAGAAGATCATAAGCAGACATCAATGGGTAAAGGTGGAGCTGAGTTGAATGAGGAAGTTTGTGATGCTGAGCAGGAAGAGGAATGGAAGCGAAATACCAGAGTTTGCAACTGCGACAAGGTTCTTACTGCTGAAAGAGTCATCTTGGATCTTCCATACGAGACAATTCAGGATATGTGTTCTTCTGCTTGCAAAATTCGTTTGTTTGGTGTGTATAAAGCTAATAGGTTAATTTTAGATAACCAAAAGGAGTTAACCACCATAAACGCAGAACTTAAAAAGAATGAAGCCAAGTATTTCATAAAATTAAATGAAGCTTTAAAAGAAAATGATCATTTAAAACGAACTCTTCTTGAAAGAAATGTTGAAATTAATCTTTTAAATGAAAGAGTCACTTTGGCTGAATTTGAAACAAGTAAGCTTAAAACAAAGCTTGATAGATGGACCATATCCGGAATGAAACATGAAGAGCTACTGTGTAAACAGAGGGGAGCTAGGATTAAAACGGGTGTGGGTTGTGGTGAAAATCCATACGTCTATCCTCCTCCTAGCACCCATTGTTACTCTCCTATGCCTCAACCTCATCCATCTAATGATTTGATTGAAGCTGCAGAAACTAATAGTTTAAATGCAGGTTTAAGCAACGTTAATCTTAAAGAGGTTAGAGATGTGCAGGATTCTCCTGTAGGTTTGGGATTTCTCAAGCAGGGGTCTGATAAGAAGATTAATGACGATTCTACTTCTGATGCTCAAACACCAATATCAGTTTCTTCTCCAACTTTCTTCAACAAATTCAAATCAGGTAACATTCCTTCGTTTGTTCCCGTCAGGTTTGTTAAAGAAGGAACAGTTGTTGAATCATCAGGCAATGAGAATCCTACAAGCGAAGCCAACACGATAGGAGATGTCAATCAAGATCCGTTGGAGAATGATCTGTGTATACGAGACTGGACAAGCTCAGATGATGAATCAATCACAGAGGTGCGTGTTGGTTCCTCACAGATCAAGATGTCTCCTAACATTGTCAAGTCACAAAAGCTTCCAAAAGCTGAATCAAGACCAATACGGATCTCTTATCCAATTGCAAAGCAATCCAGTCAATCAGTGAAGATCTCATTCCCTGTTCAGCATAATAAATGCCAAAACAAGCAAGAATCTGCTACAAGCTCAAAGCAATCCTCATCCCCACCTGCATCACACGGTTCAGTGAAGCATCAAAAGCCATTCAAGGCTTGTTTTGAGTGTGGAAAAGAAGGGCATGTGGTAAAGAAATGTCCTCAAAGGCTTGCTACGAATGGTAAAGGCAAAACAAATTTCTTCTCTGAATGTAAGTTAAAAAAGAATGTTCCAGACAGTAAAGGCAACACGGGTTGCTTCTCTGGATCAAAAGGTAAACAACACACATCTTTGAATAGTTGGATGAAAAACCCTCCATCCAAATCTTTTCATGTGAAGCCGGTTTCACATGATACAAAGATGAAAATGACCAAAGCTTCAAAACCAAATTCTTTTCCTTCCGGTCTTAAACAGAAATTGATTTCCAAATTTAATTCATTTAAATCCAAATTAATTGAACCGAAACAAATTTGGCAAATTAAAAAGAAGGATACAACAACCCCCGATTGTTTAAACGGTTGTGTGCCGAAGCAGGTTTCTTATATTGATGAAAAGGGAACTTCCAGGACTTCGATAGCCTGGGTTCCTCTTTCAAACTAATTTGTTAATGAGTGCAGGAACAATTCAGGAGGACTATTAGTAATTCGGTTTACTGACAGGGATCGGTCCTAATTCAAATTTGAGGCGGAGCAAACAGGTTAAGGTCATGGTATTATATCCAATCTGGATTTTTATCTGCATTATCATAGTTCTCACTTCACAGTCACTGATATTTCTTGAGAATTCATTTCTTATCTTCATATCAGTGTAGTTTGGAAGACTTTTTGTGATAAATTTTTATTTTTGTACAGTTTAAAAAAAATTTAAAAAATAAAAATAAAAATAAAAAATAAAAAAATTAATAAAAAAAAATAAAAAACATATAAAATAAAAAATTTTGCAAAAATAAAAATTTAGGGGGAGAGTATAAGTAAATAAAAATGAAAAGAGAACTGAGAACTTGATTTGAGATGATTGAGAAATGATTGTATATCTTCTTGAAATGCTTGTTTTTGCATGACTTGTGTTTTAAAATGAGAAATGATCGTAACTGATGCTGTTATCTGATTTACATCTTATTTTTAATTGAAAATAAAAGAAAAACAATTAGATTCTTTATTGATATGCTTGGTAGACTAAGCCTGAAGAATAAAGTAGACAGCAGCATAATGATTTAAATTAAAACATCATGCTTAAGGATGTCTGGATTTATGCAATCATTTTGGCCTGCACAAAAACTGAGTCCCGACAAAAATTGGATTGAGAATTGATCTTTCACCCACCATGATACAAATCATATATGTCATATCTTTGAGCCATGTCTGGTGTATTTATGTGTCTTGTATTTATGCTAATCTCCTCTGCTGTACGGAAGTACTGACCTGGAGTGATGATCTCCTCTGCTGTACGATAGTACTGACCTGGAGCTCTCATCGGCACATGATTAAATGGTCATCTCCTTTGTTATACGTGAGTATAGACCTGGAGCTCTCACCATTTTGGTCTAAGTTGAGTCAAATCATCTAGCGATGAATTCATCACAAAATACAATATTCTGTTGATAATCACTTGCACACTAATGCACACGCCTTGCTCTATAAAGATCGTAACAAAATTCAAGAAATCCTGAGGTTGGGTGAGGGTTTTTGCCAAATGATTGTGGGGTCCTAGCATTCTAAAGCATTTAATCGAATCTTAACGAATCATTTACTGCTTGTTGAAAAAGATAGGGCATGAGTTTAAGTGGACAAACATATCAGCAATCATTATTGATCTGTTTGAGAATTTCAAAATCATTTAAAGACTGTGATTAGATTCAGTTATCAGTGTGATCTCATTTCTTGTCGATGATTAAATTCATCTTTGTGCTAAAGTATATCTTGAGGATTTGATCTCATGATCGATTCAGTTCTCGGTTATAAAAAAAAATATAGATTTAAAAAAAATGTTATAATAAATGTATATATTAAAAATAGAAAAATATAATAAAATTTCATTTCAAAATTTTTTTTAGGTCTTCCATATTATGCTGTTACAATTTTATCATTTTTCAAGCATTTCACAGAAATTGCGTACAAACGAACACGGATTCGCTTGTTTTCACACACAGATAAACACGGGTTTATTTTGTTAAAATGAAATGATCTAATTAGAAATGTCGAGATTGTGTTTGAGAATGTGTTTCAGATTTTTGCTGTAAGTGATGGCCGATCATCAGTTGAGCAGTGTACCTGATCAGAGAACCTGTTCCTCAAGTTTGTAGAAGATACCGAGCTAGGAATCCTCCTCCTACATCTTCTGAAGCACTTGAGATTAGAGATTTGGGAAAGTTGTTCCAATATCCTCACAAAGGATGCACTCAAAAAGGGGGAGCATATAAATAGGGGGAGCTTATGAGATGAATAACTTTTCTCATCAAATTCAAAAAGCTTTAATTTGAAGATCTTTCTACTGTTGATTTCTCGGGGCTGAATTCGTATGAAGACGTTGATAATGATAGACTAAGGGGGAGTATTGTTGGAGCTGGAAAAGATAGTCTATATTATCAACACAGTGAAAGTCAACCAAAGTCAACGTCACGGTCAAAGTCAACAAAAGTCAAACCCGACACGTTCGAGACGAGGAACCGAGTCGAGACGTTGAAGATTTAGATGACTAGGAGTTTTTTTGAAATAAATATATTTTGTGTGAACAAAATATATTTTACTTTCTTTGAGTCATGTTTTAGTCTAAATATATAGTCTAGGGGGTTATGTGTAAATATGGAAACTTAAACTAGACTATAAATAGCCTAATTGTAATTAGAATTAGGTTAATGGTTGAATGACCAATTGATTGAGGGATTTACTTGTAAACAATATTATTAGCAATCAATAGAGATCAAATGGGTTTTATTGTGATTATCATTATTTTAATCTAATTCTTCATGATTTGATTCAAGTTTGATGTTCCTGGACTAACAATTAATTATTTTACAATTTTTGGGAAAAATATTTTTGGGGCGTTTAATTGTTTAAACAAAATAAAAATAAATATGGCTTTTGCAGAATTGATTAAATCCTTCGAATCAGATGATCTCACAATTGCACAATGTCGGTTTGATAATTTTGCAGCTTTAAAGAATGAAAAGATGTCTGATTTTGTTGATCGGTTTCTGTTGGTGGCAAGTAATCTGAAGAAGTTTGATGCCCAACTGGGAAATCATGAACAAGTTCTAAGATTACTTGATTCCCTCTCATCAGAATGGAGCTCACACGGCAAGTCGATTCAACAAGATAGAGGCTTTCGGGATTACAAACTGATGGAGGTGATCAACAAACTGAAAGAGATTGAGTTGGATATCAAACGTCGTGAGTACTATGAATCAACATATCTAACTCCAAAGATCACTTCAAACTCCAAAGAGAAACCAGAAGAGAGATCAGATTCTGACACCAATTCCGACGGTTTACCGAAACCTGAAACTGAAGAGGTACAAGAAGAGCATAAACAGACATCAATGGGTAAAGGTGGAGCTGAGTTGAATGAGGAAGTTTGTGATGCTGAGCAGGAAGAGGAATGGAAGCGAAATACCAGAGTTTGCAACTGCGACAAGGTTCTTACTGCTGAAAGAGTCATCTTGGATCTTCCATACGAGACAATTCAGGATATGTGTTCTTCTGCTTGCAAAATTCGTTTGTTTGGTGTGTATAAAGCTAATAGGTTAATTTTAGATAACCAAAAGGAGTTAACCACCATAAACGCAGAACTTAAAAAGAATGAAGCCAAGTATTTCATAAAATTAAATGAAGCTTTAAAAGAAAATGATCATTTAAAACGAACTCTTCTTGAAAGAAATGTTGAAATTAATCTTTTAAATGAAAGAGTCACTTTGGCTGAATTTGAAACAAGTAAGCTTAAAACAAAGCTTGATAGATGGACCATATCCGGAATGAAACATGAAGAGCTACTGTGTAAACAGAGGGGAGCTAGGATTAAAACGGGTGTGGGTTGTGGTGAAAATCCATACGTCTATCCTCCTCCTAGCACCCATTGTTACTCTCCTATGCCTCAACCTCATCCATCTAATGTTTTGATTGAAGCTGCAGAAACTAATAGTTTAAATGCAGGTTTAAGCAACGTTAATCTTAAAGAGGTTAGAGATGTGCAGGATTCTCCTGTAGGTTTGGGATTTCTCAAGCAGGGGTCTGATAAGAAGATTAATGACGATTCTACTTCTGATGCTCAAACACCAATATCAGTTTCTTCTCCAACTTTCTTCAACAAATTCAAATCAGGTAACATTCCTTCGTTTGTTCCCGTCAGGTTTGTTAAAGAAGGAACAGTTGTTGAATCATCAGGCAATGAGAATCCTACAAGCGAAGCCAACACGATAGGAGATGTCAATCAAGATCCGTTGGAGAATGATCTGTGTATACGAGACTGGACAAGCTCAGATGATGAATCAATCACAGAGGTGCGTGTTGGTTCCTCACAGATCAAGATGTCTCCTAACATTGTCAAGTCACAAAAGCTTCCAAAAGCTGAATCAAGACCAATACGGATCTCTTATCCAATTGCAAAGCAATCCAGTCAATCAGTGAAGATCTCATTCCCTGTTCAGCATAATAAATGCCAAAACAAGCAAGAATCTGCTACAAGCTCAAAGCAATCCTCATCCCCACCTGCATCACACGGTTCAGTGAAGCATTAAAAGCCATTCAAGGCTTGTTTTGAGTGTGGAAAAGAAGGGCATGTGGTAAAGAAATGTCCTCAAAGGCTTGCTACGAATGGTAAAGGCAAAACAAATTTCTTCTCTGAATGTAAGTTAAAAAAGAATGTTCCAGACAGTAAAGGCAACACGGGTTGCTTCTCTGGATCAAAAGGTAAACAACACACATCTTTGAATAGTTGGATGAAAAACCCTCCATCCAAATCTTTTCATGTGAAGCCGGTTTCACATGATACAAAGATGAAAATGACCAAAGCTTCAAAACCAAATTCTTTTCCTTCCGGTCTTAAACAGAAATTGATTTCCAAATTTAATTCATTTAAATCCAAATTAATTGAACCGAAACAAATTTGGCAAATTAAAAAGAAGGATACAGCAACCCCCGATTGTTTAAACGGTTGTGTGCCGAAGCAGGTTTCTTATATTGATGAAAAGGGAACTTCCAGGACTTCGATAGCCTGGGTTCCTCTTTCAAACTAATTTGTTAATGAGTGCAGGAACAATTCAGGAGGACTATTAGTAATTCGGTTTACTGACAGGGATCGGTCCTAATTCAAATTTGAGGCGGAGCAAACAGGTTAAGGTCATGGTATTATGTCCAATCTGGATTTTTATCTGCATTATCATAGTTCTCACTTCACAGTCACTGATATTTCTTGAGAATTCATTTCTTATCTTCATATCAGTGTAGTTTGGAAGACTTTTTTGTGATAAATTTTTATTTTTGTACAGTTTAAAAAAAATTTAAAAAATAAAATAAAAATAAAAATAAAAAAATTAATAAAAAAAATAAAAAACATATAAATAAAAAATTTTGCAAAAATAAAAATTTAGGGGGAGAGTATAAGTAAATAAAAATGAAAAGAGAACTGAGAACTTGATTTGAGATGATTGAGAAATGATTGTATATCTTCTTGAAATGCTTGTTTTTGCATGACTTGTGTTTTAAAATGAGAAATGATCGTAACTGATGCTGTTATCTGATTTACATCTTATTTTTAATTGAAAATAAAAGAAAAACAATTAGATTCTTTATTGATATGCTTGGTAGACTCAGCCTGAAGAATAAAGTAGACAGCAGCATAATGATTTAAATTAAAACATCATGCTTAAGGATGTCTGGATTTATGCAATCATTTTGGCCTGCACAAAAACTGAGTCCCGACAAAAATTGGATTGAGAATTGATCTTTCACCCACCATGATACAAATCATATATGTCATATCTTTGAGCCATGTCTGGTGTATTTATGTGTCTTGTATTTGTGCTAATCTCCTCTGCTGTACGGAAGTACTGACCTGGAGTGATGATCTCCTCTGCTGTACGATAGTACTGACCTGGAGCTCTCATCGGCACATGATTAAATGGTCATCTCCTTTGTTATACGTGAGTATAGACCTGGAGCTCTCACCATTTTGGTCTAAGTTGAGTCAAATCATCTAGCGATGAATTCATCACAAAATACAATATTCTGTTGATAATCACTTGCACACTAATGCACACGCCTTGCTCTATAAAGATCGTAACAAAATTCAAGAAATCCTGAGGTTGGGTGAGGGTTTTTGCCAAATGATTGTGGGGTCCTAGCATTCTAAAGCATTTAATCGAATCTTAACGAATCATTTACTGCTTGTTGAAAAAGATAGGGCATGAGTTTAAGTGGACAAACATATCAGCAATCATTATTGATCTGTTTGAGAATTTCAAAATCATTTAAAGACTGTGATTAGATTCAGTTATCAGTGTGATCTCATTTCTTGTCGATGATTAAATTCATCTTTGTGCTAAAGTATATCTTGAGGATTTGATCTCATGATCGATTCAGTTCTCGGTTATAAAAAAAAATATAGATTTAAAAAAAATGTTATAATAAATGTATATATTAAAAATAGAAAAATATAATAAAATTTCATTTCAAAATTTTTTTTAGGTCTTCCATATTATGCTGTTACAATTTTATCATTTTTCAAGCATTTCACAGAAATTGCGTACAAACGAACACGGATTCGCTTGTTTTTCACACACAGATAAACACGGGTTTATTTTGTTAAAATGAAATGATCTAATTAGAAATGTCGAGATTGTGTTTGAGAATGTGTTTCAGATTTTTGCTGTAAGTGATGGCCGATCATCAGTTGAGCAGTGTACCTGATCAGAGAACCTGTTCCTCAAGTTTGTAGAAGATACCGAGCTAGGAATCCTCCTCCTACATCTTCTGAAGCACTTGAGATTAGAGATTTGGGAAAGTTGTTCCAATATCCTCACAAAGGATGCACTCAAAAAGGGGGAGCATATAAATAGGGGGAGCTTATGAGATGAATAACTTTTCTCATCAAATTCAAAAAGCTTTAATTTGAAGATCTTTCTACTGTTGATTTCTCGGGGCTGAATTCGTATGAAGACGTTGATAATGATAGACTAAGGGGGAGTATTGTTGGAGCTGGAAAAGATAGTCTATATTATCAACACAGTGAAAGTCAACCAAAGTCAACGTCACGGTCAAAGTCAACAAAAGTCAAACCCGACACGTTCGTGACGAGGAACCGAGTCGAGACGTTGAAGATTTAGATGAATAGGAGTTTTTTTGAAATAAATATATTTTGTGTGAACAAAATATATTTTACTTTCTTTGAGTCATGTTTTAGTCTAAATATATAGTCTAGGGGGTTATGTGTAAATATGGAAACTTAAACTAGACTATAAATAGCCTAATTGTAATTAGAATTAGGTTAATGGTTGAATGACCAATTGATTGAGGGATTTACTTGTAAACATATTTTGCAATCTAATTTGAAGAACAAAGGGGGTTTTGATTGTGATTATCATATTTTGATCTAATTCTTCATGATTTGATTCAAGTTTGATGTTCCTGGATTAACAACAACATCATTGGAAATCCTGAAAAGAGAACTACAAGGAGCCAAAGTGGTACAACCAACCTTTGTCTCTTCAACTGTTTTCTTTCTCAAGTGGTGCCTCCAAACATTACAGCTGCTTTAAAAGACAATAGCTGGATTGAAGCTATGCAAGAAGAGCTTCAACAGTTCAGAAAGCAAAAAGTGTGGTCTTTTGTTGATTTGCCTGAAGGACAACATCCTATTGGAACTAGATGGCTATACAAAAACAAACTGGATGATAGAGGGATTATTGTCCGAAACAAAGCAAGGTTGATAGCACAAGGATACACTCAAGAAGAAGGCATAGACTATGATGAAGTTTTTGCACCAGTTGCAAGAATTGAGGCAATAAGAGTGTTCTTGGCATATGCATCATATAAGAAGTTTACTGTGTATCAGATGGATGTCACGTGTGCATTCTTATATGGCAAAATTGATGAGGAAGTTTATGTGTCACAACCCCCCGGATTTGAAGATCCTTATTATCCTCACAGGGTATACAAACTAGATAAAGCCTTGTATGGTCTTCATCAAGCACCAAGAAAATGGTATGAAACACTATCATCTTTCTTACTCAAGCATGGCTACAAAAGAGGAACTATTGATCAGACACTTTTTCTCAAACAAGAACATCAAGATCTCTTAGTAGTTCAAGTATATGTTGATGACATTATATTTGGATCAACTAATAAGAGATTGTGTGTGAATTTTGAAGAGCTGATGAAATCTGAATTTCAGATGAGCTCAATGGGTGAATTAACATTCTTCCTTGGCCTTCAAGTTCATCAAAAAGCAGATGGAATATTCATCAAACAAGAAAAATACATACATCAAATTCTGAAGAAATACAATCTTGCTGAAGTATCCTCATGCAAAACACCAGCATCAACAATTGATAAGATTGCTCCTGATCCCTCTGGAAAATCTATTGATAAAAAATTATTTAGATCTATGATAGGTTCACTTATGTACTTAACTGCCAGTAGACCTGATATTATGTTTGCTGTGTGTGTATGTGCTAGGTACCAATCTGATCCAAAGGAGTCACATCTCAATGCTGTAAAAAGGATTTTCAGATACCTCAAGGGAAAACCAGGACTTGGTCTGTGGTATCCCAAGGATGGAGACTTTACACTCTACTCATACTCAGACAGTGACTATGATGGATGTAATAGCAACAGAAAATCAACAACCGGTGGATGTCAATTCATTGGACCAAGGCTAGTGTCATGGCAGTGCAAGAAACAAACAAATGTTTCTGTATCCACAGCTGAGGCTGAGTACATTGCTGCTTCAGCTGGGTGCTCTCAAGTTCTTTGGTTACAAAACCAATTGCTTGACTATGGTTACAACTTTCTTCAAACTTCAATCTATATAGACAATTCTGCTGCTATGTTTATCACTGCTAATCCTGTGCAACATAGTAAAACAAAACATATTGAAATTAGATATCATTTTCTGAGAGATTGCTCAGAAAAGGGATTGATTAAGTTAGTCAAAGTGGATACATCAAATCAGCTTGCTGATTTATTCACTAAAGCCTTTGATTCAGTCAGATTTAATTTTCTGATTGAGTCTCTAGGCATGATTAACTTAGATTAATCAAGTTTAAACAAACAACATGCTGTGTGTAATAATGCATCAGTATGACATATGAATGGGAAATGATAGTACACTATAGCTTTGCCTATTCCTGAATAAACAAATAACAATATATCTCAGCAAGTTTCTTGATATGTGAGTAGGTTCATCTTGAGTGGAAACAAACCTGAGTGCATGCAAAACATAATACTAAAATAATTGTCTGTGGGAAACTTCATTTTGAGAAAACAAAGTGAGTCTTATCCTAATGTGATCAAATCATTCATCTAAACACACTATGTAAAACACTTTATACTATCTATCTTTGCAAATCATACTCCCTCTGTTTTGTGTGAACAAAGATCTGGGTGTATGATCATCATACTGAATATCAGTTACAAAAGGTGAAAAGATCATGATCCTCATCATCCCTCTGTTTTGTGTGAACAAAGACCTGGGTTAAAGGCACCGCTGTTTTACGTGAGTAAAGACCTGGTGACCTGATGATGATCATATCTAAAGCTCTCAAAAGAATCCTATGTGATCAACTGTATATTATCTTGAGCTTTACCAACATTGCATCAATGAGATGCCAAATACATCTCAAGATAGCTATTATAACTTAAAGTACATAGTCTTAAGTGTGAAAAAGTGATGATTTGACTTGCAAAGGGAGGACAAAACCTTTGTGAATTGAATGTGAAGCCCATAACAGTTATTTCAAAAACAATATGAAATGAAAACATGATGATAACATATTGATGATATATGACATGATAGCATGCTAGTTGATACATGAGCTCTTGTATGGATTTATATGGACAATATACTTGCAATCAGAACTTGTTCAAGTATCAAATAAACAACATAACTCATCAAGAAGAGGCTTAGCATTATAGTATGATCCCATCTTATGTGTATCTGATCATTATCATATAGTTAAAATTCATGTTATTCCTCTTAAAGAAATTTATGATAAATGCTTATGTTCACCATTAATCACAAATTTAGGGGGAGTAGAATACATGAAAAAGCATCTCAATCAGCAGCAACAATGTCTATATCATTATCAATTTGAAGAAATTGAAATTTGAGCATCATCTTAGCTGTTGGATACATGAAAATTGTAAAAATCTCTATTTTAAATTTTCTTGTACTAAATTGTCATGTATACAAAGCCAACGAGGTCCTAAAGCAATAAATGGTCTAACCAATTGAGTTGGGCCATACATACAACAATATTTTCGTTGCATCATCAGCAGAAGATACTGTGTGGAAATCAATCTTAATGTTTATCCGTAGATTGGTAAACTACGGATGAATAAATTTCACATCAGCAGATGTTGTTGATCCGTAGATGTTCTACGGAAGAGTAAATTGTGGATCCCACTTAATTAATGAGAAATTACTTCTACGGAAGAGTACATTGAGGGTCCCACTTAATAAAACAGAGAAAATTAATGTGTCTGAGGGTATAAATAATGAGGTTTGACTTGTCAAATTCATTATTCACTTTTTCCGTTCACTTTTTCAGACCTAGAAAATCTCACTCAACAAAACTTTTCCCACTTCCTCAACATTCAAAATTTATCAAATCAAAACCTTAAACAAACTTATAGTTGTGTTCTTAATCAGCGTTTATTAAGGTAAAACATGTCGTAATCATCAAGAATGAACCATTTGATCCTTGTTTTATCTCACAACTGTTTGTATTCTCATATCAATAATGTGATTTTAACGAAGTCTTTTCTTATGAACAGATGGATCAACGATTCGCAAAAGAACATAATGTGTGTGCCTTCTTAAACCCTGACGATCCTGTGTCAGAAGGATGTCAAGAACTTATGAGATATCTGAGAAGATCGAGGAGCAGAGCCAATGATTTATCGAACTCATATCAGTGATTTCTGGAATTCTGCACACATAGAAGAAGATGGTGAAAGCATTATTGCTGAAGTTAAGAATCGAAGGCTGAGAATTGATGAACAAACAATAAGAAGGGTTCTTGAACTAGGAGATGTTGAAGCCGGACACCCTGATGTATTTGAAAATGAATACATAGAAAAGGTTTTTCTCTTAATGGGGTATGATGGAGACTTTGAAAAGGGAGAAATTAAGAAGGGAAGACTCTGTAAGCCATACAGATTTTTGTGTCACACTTATCTGAAGTGTATCTCAAACAGAAAATCTGGGCTTGATAGATTTTCAAGACATATATCATCTGGTATCATTGGCATCTTTGAGAGAAGGACATACAATTACTCAAAGTACATCTTCAATTGTTTGTGTGATCACATTTGAGTACAGAAGGCTGATAAGATGTACATGTTTCCAAGGTTTATTCAGCTCATCATTAATGCAAACCTGCCTGGAACATCTGTGGAGGGTGGTGTGTTTATCCAAGCACACCTTGGCAGATCTGTGCTGAACAAAATCTCAGAGAAATATGAAGGAGGTGACATAGACATGTTTGCTCATGTGATTGATGCTAATGCAGACATACCTCAAGAGCTTGTTTGGGAAATTGATCAAGAGAACTCTGCAACCAACTCTGCTCAAGACACTCCCTCACCAGAAACATCATCTCAACAACAACAAACACCTCAACCACAATCTCCTCACAGCCAAAATACAGAACCAATCTCTCCAATCCTCCATCTATCACCACAACAACAACAAACACCCCAACCACAATCACCAGCCAGCCAAAATACTGAACCAATATCTCCCATCCAACACCAATCACCAAATCAGCTTCAGATGCAACTTTACCAACAACCTACAAATTCAGCTACTGAGAGCATCTACACTGGGGAGACAGAATTAGTCTCAGAAGCAAGTACAGTTAAACTGTCATTATCCAAAACTGAATCCCCTGTGCATTCAAATGAAACTGAACAAGTATCTCCAGTGACTGATCATTAACAACAATAAACTCATCAAAAGCATGTAGATCAAGCCACTGAACCAAAGTCAAGCTCAGCAAGTGTTGAGCAAGAGAAGTTAAAGATGATGAGATTGAGTCTCAGCATCAGTAAGTAGATGCAGCAGCAGATCATGTTGATGTTATTGCTTATAATGAAGATGATCTAAGTGATAATGACATTCCTGTCAGCAAGAGCTATCTGATTGCTGAGTACAACAAGCTGGTACTCAAATCAAACAAAAGAAAGGAAAGAATACAAGAACTGAAGGGAATGATAAAAGAAAAGGATGAAGAATTGATAAGACAACAAGCAAGAATAAAAAGACTGAGAGAAGATGCTCAAAGTGATAAAGAAGTCATTGATGCTTTACTGGATAAGGAAGCTGAGCTTAAAGAGTCAGCAGAATCTGAGAAGAAAGAAAAGGAAAAGATCATGATGAAATTTGAACAAGCATCTAGCACTATGACTGCTCAGACAAATATGATAAAGAGAAAAGAAGAAGAGATTGAGCAACTTAAATTGAAGATCAGTACATTGGAATCTAATGCTAAGGCTTCAACTGCACAAACAAAACAATGTCCTGAGGCATCAAAAGAGATGATCCTGTACTCAAGGAAAAGAAAGTATCTTGGTACTGCTGAGAAGAAGATAACTATTGATGAAAGTGTCTCCAAGAAACAAAAGCTGACTTCTCCTGAACACACCCCTTCAGTAGATTTATCTACTGTGAAGCCTATCTCTCAGAAAGAAGATGAAAGTGATGAAGAGTGGGAAGAACTAATCAAAGGAGACTCTCCACCAGAACAAGAAGTCTCAAAGGCTGATGATCTTCTGACTACAAGTGACATGTTCGAAGAGAGGCCTGAATCAACCATGTTCATGACACTTATAAACCATGGTTTCCCTTATGACATGGTTGAGAGACTAAACATGACTGAGATGAAGAATCTGTTAAAAGAATTTGAGCTTGCATGCTTTATGATTCCAAATTATGATTATGAAGCCTTCAGCACCTTTCAATCCATTCAGAAAACAAAGAAGGAGTTGGGACATTGTGACACAGCCAAGCTGAGCAAATACAACATGACTTGCTGGTTACAAGGACATAATTACAAACCTCATGAGCTTAAAGGAAGATCAGTAGGGGAACTCAGAAGGATGATGGAGCATGTGATGAAAGTTGAGCTAGATACTGGAGTAAGATTCAGAACTGACGCACCACATGCATCTTGTGAGGAACAAAGCAAATTTCCTGCTGAACATATAACAGTTGAACCTAAAGATCAGCACAAAGGAAAGGAGAAATTGATCAGAGAGCCAAGAGAAGTAATACCTGGCAAAGTATGGCCACTTGGGACTACAGTTAGAGAGATAACCGAGCAAAAGTCCACTCTAATTCAACTGATAGACCACCTCACAACTCCCAGCTATGTGGAAGAAAACAGGATCATGGCCTGGAAATATGATCCAGACTGGGATTGTGCCATTATTAAAAGGACATCTGGAAGAGTTGAATACTTCCATGATGTACTCTCAGTGGTGAGTCTGCCAGAGAATGACATCAAAGATCTTCAAAGTTTAATCATCAGCAATTATCCAATACACCCTAGAGGAAGAGATTTCTCAACCCTAGTGGGAAAGTTGAAGACAAAATTTAAAGATGATGTGCTGATAGAAGCTAAAAGAGAAGATATAGAACATCAAAAGAGAATCAAAGGGCTCAAAAGATACAAGTCCAATGCCTCAGAAAATGTAGATGATGAATTCTTGAAGAGGGTTGGCTACAACAACAGAAACAAAGCAGCACTCAAATGCATTGAAGGGACTCAATTCACATACCCAATCACTGAATGGGGTTATGTTGAGAAGACAAAGGAGTTAGTCCTACTAAGAAATGCTGAGAACAAGAAAGCTGAGAAGATCAGGATCTTTGATCCTGTTGAAATCAAACTACTTCATCCCAGCTACACTTCATATCTAAATGACAAATTCTTTCCTAAGCTGACCGATGAAAAAGCACAAAATGATCTGTTCTTGCATGTCCATGTGATTCAAGTAATTGACAAACTACATGCCAAAGCATACAAAAGAAGAAGATTCAATGCTTGACTGCTGAAGGGAACAACTTTTGATGAAGTAACAGAACTCAGAATCTCAGAACAAGATGAGCTAGAAGTGGTGAATAACAACAATGTGTTAGACACACTCACTACTGAGGAAGATGTTCTGGGAATCAGTTATGAGACTCTGAAGAAGTTCAGCAAGATGAAGATCAACTACAAGTATGATGATCAGAAGACTACTGTTTCTTACTTCTACAACAAAATTATTGCCAGAGTCAAGGATTGTTTCAGTTTTGAAGAATTGATTGCAAGTATCTAAGCCTAAGGGGGAGTATTGTTAGGTCTAGAATCGGTAGATCTAGTCATTATGTATAGGCTTAGTACTTGAATTAATATCTGTAATGAACTTTTGTATTTCATTATTGTGTATGCATTAAATATATAGGTTAACCCATTTATATATGCGTTGGTTTATGTATGGTTGCAGGAACAAACATTATAATTGGTCAATTTATGAAATTGACCAAGTATAAGAAACATCTACGGATGAACATTTTGTTCTTTCGTAGATATATTTCTTACAAGTAATTATACATCCAAAGATCTTCTTCGGATGAACAACAAGTTACCTTCGGAAGAACAAGATACCTTCGGAAGAACAAGTTACCTTCGGAAGAACATTATCTACGGAAGAACAAATTACTACTGAAGACAATATTCCTGCGGAGTCCAAACACTTGTATTATACAAATGGTACAAGTCAACAAGTCAACAAGTCAACAAGGCGGTTATGCGAATCCCGAGAAATCCGATGATTCCTTAACAGAAACAAATCAAATCCCAAGAGATCCGGTGTTTCCTATAACTGAAACACCTCTGTCTATATATATGGATCCTAGGTTTCGATTCAAACACGATTGAGTTAGACGATTGATTGATTGAAAACAGCAATAGCAATACAACAATCACCAAAGTCTTTCAATCAACCTTAGCAATCTTAACATCATAGCAGCATTCTTTGATATCGTTCATTCAATTCTTTTGTAATCATCAACACATTATAATAAAATACTGATTAATCATTGATTGTGTTTTGTTACGTGTGTTCTTGATCTTTTATTGATATTTAAAGTTGTTTAACACAATTAAACCAAATCAACGTTAATTCCGCAAACGTTGACTTGACATCGATTGACGCTGATAATTCCTGTTGACGATCCCTGGACTCACAGGTGGTATCAGAGCCAAGTGCTCATTGATTTAGATCAATTGATCTATCAGCCTAGGGGGAGTTGTTGGATCAAGTAAGGCTGGTGCAACCAAAACAAACACTTAAACAATTTTGGTGCAACTGATGAAGAACTTTCGAAAGCAAATGCTGAGCTTCCGAAGGTCAAGTCTGAAAGAGCTTCCGAAGAGGAACTCCAACTTTCGAAGACAAAGTCTTCTTTCTTCCGAAGTTCAACATTTAGAAGAAATCAAGACAATGACTTCTGAAGTATGAAGGCCTGAAGAATGTCTCAAGCCTCAGAAGAAGTAGCCTCTTCTAAAGTATAAGTGGCTTCGGAAGAACTTGTTCTTCCAAAGCCAATTAACCTTCGGAAGAACCTATAATGAACCAGTGGACATAAGTATGGTCCCTCTGACACTCCGCTGCAAATCTCTGATATATTGCATGGTGCTTTTCCCATACCCATGTAGTTGACCATAGTTTATTCCACTGTTTACTGTTTATTAGTTAGTATAGTTATCAACTTTAGTTGGTGACAAAAGGTAAGTCATGGACATGTCATGACTACCAAATCTTAGATATTTTTTTTATCTAAGATACCTTAACTTTAGCAATGTAGTATTTGCTTTAATCATAGGTTTCCAGCTGGTATCAAAGTATATCCGGCTGTAGGTAGTAGTATATCCGGCTGTAACTCATATATACAAGTATCTTGAAAATTTATTTTATTGTGTTCTATCTTACTTAGTATATTATTATCAACTCTGTAAGGATTTCGCATCATCAAACCGAGTGTGATTTAGTGAATTTGAGAGTTAATATCTGTGTTGAGTGATAAAAACCGATCCTGCAAACCACATGAAGGGTTGAACTCTAATGATTATTGGAGTTAGCAGATGTATTTTGCATGTTCATCTCCATCTGGTAGCCCCTACGAATACCATACAACTCAGTATGAGTAAGAGTCATAAGGTTCTCAGTTCTCTTGATCACAACATAATAATGTGTCCATTGTCTAGAAAGAGAGGACATGATCTTCCTCACAATGTCCATGTTTTCAAGATTTACTCCAACATTCATTAGAGTATCCACAATCTCAATATACCTGAAGTATTGTTAAGTCATGGTTTCACCTGTTTTGTAGGTGATGTTTTCAAACTGCTGCTTCAAGAGGTCCTTCTTGTTCTCTTTTGCTTCAGTGGACCCCGCATACATGAGCTTTAGTGCATCCCATAGTTGCTTAGTAGTCTTGCACTTCTTGAAGCCACTGTGCATGGAGTTTGGAATAGTAGTTTAGAGGGCAATCATGGCTTTCTGATCTATATCTATCTTCTTCATGTCTTCTTTAGAATAGTCAGCTACCTCCTTTGATATTATACCACCTCCAGCAGCAGCTGAGGAAGTTCTTGGTATGTGAGGTCCAAAGACAACAGACTCCCACATCCTAGAGTCTTGACACTTGATGAAGCCTTACATTCTTTGGAACCAAGTATCAAAATCTTCAGGAGTGATCAGTGGGGACATTTTCATGGTACTGGTTTCCATATCAGCCTTTGTGAGAGCTGCTATTTGAGATATTAAGTGTTTTGTGAAACTAAGGGATTTAAGATGGTGAGATATTACAATCAAGAGCCTGGAATGCTCTGATACCAATTGTAGGACCGTTGAATGGAGGTCAATACAATCAGTCTCACAATGAGGAGAGTGTTAGAACACTTAACAGATCAAATAGGGAACCGGAACAATATTTATGATACTAATAACACAAGCAAACAATAAGATTGAACTTAAGAACAACAACAAATGAATATGGTTTTCTAGGATAAAGTATATTGCTTCTCAAGTTATTTACAAGTGGTACAAAGCATAAGAAGAAATACAAGTACTTGAGATACTTTATACTATATCTTACTGCCAGCCATACTTTAAACGCCAGCTGGAAACACTAATCTAGACAACAATATCAATGTAAAGTCAAAAGACAGATTGCCTTTTGACTAGTGACTATGACATACCATAGCTCACATCCTAATATATTACAAAAATGATAAAAGTACATAAAGTATAAAGTTACAGACTCAAGACCTCAATGTATAGTTGCAAAAGCATGGACCTTTTCACCAACTTTTGCAAGTTGATGAGTGTTCAGAGTTGCAGCGGAAAGTGGGTAAGCTTTATGCAAAAGTACATCCAAGAAAATCATATTCTCCTTTGTCTTCAGAAGAAACCAATCTTCATTTTAATGGCTTCGGAAGATTAGGTATTTGGCTTCAAAAGATTTTACACAGAAAAAATATTTCTGTGCAGAGTGTAAAACTTTCGAAGAAACTTCTACTTAGTACATGGTGCATGCATGCAAGAAGCACTTTGGTTGCTTTGGTTGTATCAGCCTTTCTATTTACCTTACACCTATTATCAACGGTTGAAAAAACTTGCATATCAATTACCAGATATTGATAGGCCTATCAATGAGGAACGCCCCGTCCTTTAATTAATCCATGAGTTACCATCGGAATTCGACACTGTTAGATCATACATCAATCAAAGCTTGCACACCTATGATACAGCCTGTAGTATTATACAACTAGAGCAGCTTTGACAAAGTGCTCGCGAGTTACTTGCTGCACCAGCAATAACAGTCACAACCGCCGCTGTCCACTCGAATCCCTCAACTCCTTTCTGTTGTTACTTACGTTTTCCGGGGCCGAGCTATATAGAAAAGGCAGGCAAAGCTCAAATGCTACTATCCCAATAGGCCAACAGGCGGAATGAGGAGAGGGCCCATCTCGCCCCACCGGCTTTTAGTGCGGGAGACCCAACCACAGGGCAAACTCTAGTGGGCCACTTTCTAACAACTCCAATCGGGTGACCTAGAAAAGGAATCCACTAACTTGGCCTCAGCCTGCATGACCCAATGCTATGTAATCTCCCTCTTGGGCCCATGGTCGTCCGTCCCCCTTGCCCATACCCTACTCAAGTTGGATGGGTTGATCCATGGCAGTCATCCCCTCAGCCCAATAGCCTCTATGCCTCTCAGCTTGCCTTTTCTACCCCTACGCAAACCCATCTCACGGATGTCAACCCATTCAAGCCATCCAAACTTGCTGCTGCATTTCAGGCTACCACACTTGATTACGATGATTCCCAGTAGTACATGGGCATAAGTGCAACATCATATTTGTGTGCTGACCAAGGTATGATCGCTAACCCATTTTTTACTTCTATTAACTCAATACTTACTGGGAATTGAAATAGGGCGCTGGTTCTTAGATCGGTTCATACCATCTTACCCCACTCCACAAAACCACTACACCTAAAACAAAATCTCCACATTCCCAACATCGTTAAAAATCTAATTTCCATTTAAAAAGTCACTACTAATATTTAAGTTTATGTCGAATTTGACTCGTTTGGATTTTCGTGAATGATTTCAAGAATGGGAAGCTCTTGAGTTGCCATAATAGTATCGACCCACTTTATCCACTCACCAACCTTGCACCGACTCTTGCTTTGTCATTTCTTGCATCTTCTCATTCTACTTTATGGTATGATAGACTAAGATACCTTGGCTCTCATGTTTTAGATTTTTTACATTTAAATAATGATATTTCATGTAATAAAGTGCAAGGTTTTAATTTATGTCACTCTTGTTAAATTGCTAAGCACACACGCTTGCCTTTTACTCTTTCAACTTCCACCACACTATATTCGTTTGACATTATTAATGCTAATTTATGGACTTCACTTACTAAGTAAAATCAGGTATAAAAACTATATAGTCCCAATTGACGATTATAATCACTATACTTGGATATTCCCATGAAAATATAAATCCAAGTCCTATCACAAATTTGCCACCTCTTACAAATATATTCACACCCAATTCAACAAATCCATTAAAACCTTCCAATATGACATGGGACACGAATCTGATAACCATCAATCCAAATCATTTGCCACGATAAATGGTTTGTAATTCCGCTTCTCATGCCTTCACACATCCCAATGAAATAGGAAAGCTGAGCACATGATTCGTCACCTGAACAAACTCATGGTTTCTCTCCTCACCCATGAATCTCTCCCCTATCTTTTGGGTCGATGCCATTCCAACCGCAATATACCTGCACAACATCTTACCCATTAAATTACTTAACTTCAACACCCCCACCTTATCCCTTCACCTTAAACACCCCACCTATAAGTACCTCCGTGTGTTCAGGTGTGCTTGTTACCCTAATTTAAGCGCCACTCGCCCTCACAAGTTGGCACCTCATTCTACAGTTTGCATATTCCGCGAGTATCTAGCCGATTACAGAGGCTATCAATGCCTTAAACACTCCACCGGGAAAATAATCCTTTCCTGTCACGTCACCTTTGACAAACTTTATTGTCATTTGCTACTAACACTTATGACTTCCTTGACACCAACCTCCCC
Source organism: Flaveria ramosissima (assembly GCA_025215565.1). Taxonomy (NCBI): domain Eukaryota; kingdom Viridiplantae; phylum Streptophyta; class Magnoliopsida; order Asterales; family Asteraceae; genus Flaveria; species Flaveria ramosissima. The sequence goes on from CM046031.1 coordinate 20,602,372, forward strand.
CTCATCATCCAATTCAGTAACCCCCCATCACCAAATGTTGCTATCCCCACCCACCCTCGCACACAATGTCGGTCCACACCCTCCCTCCCCACCATCTATCCGACCACACACCTCACTTACAACCCCTTACACCTACACTTATCACCGACAACCTAAACAGCATGCGCCCTCGGTCCCAACCACAGTCGCGATACCACCTACCTAAATCACCAGCTCCTCACCACCTATCTCGCCCCCTCCCCTCCCCCACCTCCACCTCCCATGCATCCAATGCTCACTCACTCATATATTAGCATTGTCAAACCAAAACCAACACTTAATCTACACACCAACACTGCTATTGCTATTTTACCCTTTCCCAAGTCACCTAACGTAGCCCTAACCGATCCAAATTAACACCTTGCTATGTCACACCTCATGACGGTTGGGTTATACATTGGATGTAGTTATATCATCATAAGTTTACTTCTAATTGGTCGTTACAATGCTATAAAGTGAGACGGGCTTTTAATGGGAAATGTCAACATGCAGGGGTGGATTGCTATGAAGCATTCAGCCTGGTTGTCAAACCTACCACAATCCGTACGGTGTTCAGTCTCATAGTTTCTCGATCATGGTGTATACACCAGTTATATGTCAAGAAGGTGTTCCCATATGGGGATTTAAAAGAAACTATCTATATGTTCCAACCTCCCATTTTTATTGACCCAACAAACCCAACACATGTATGTCGTCTCAACAAGTCACTATATGGCCTTGAACAAGCCCCACAACGTGTGGTATCAACGTTTTGCTTCATAAATCAAACATTTGGGTTCAAGAATATGGTATGTGAACATCACTATATGTCTATAAATAGGGATCACAAATGGCATATCTCTTATTGTACCCAGATGATATCATCCTAACAACCTCAAGTATTGGCCTTCTTCGTCATTTCATTAGATTGCTCTTTATAGAATTTGCAAATGTCCGTTTTTGGCTTGTTGAACCACTTTCTTCATATTCAAGTTACACATAAAAATGGGTGCCTTTTCTTGTCTGAAGAAGCTTATGCGGCTAGCATTTTATCTCGATCAAATATGCAACAATGCAAACCCAACCTCACACCATCCTACATCGATTCCATGCTAAGTGCTAATGAAAGCGCACCTCTAACCGATGGTTATTTATACTGTAGTCTTAGTCGGAGCCTCACAAAACATTCACTTGATTGGACATTGCCTACGCGGTGCAACAAGTTTTCTTATTTATGCATGCCCCTCGGGAACCCTATTTTCAATTTCTCAAACACATTTTTGGTAGTTAAAGGGTACACTTGACCACATTCTCTCTATTCAACCCTCCAGGTCCTTACAATTCACTACTTATTTAGACGTTGGGGGGTGTCCAAATCACACATGTTCATATCGGGCTATTGCATGTTCCTTGGTGATAGTCCTAAAAAAGGTAACCTATCATATCTCACTCAAGTATTGAAGCTGAATATCAAGCGATTGCCAATGCTACAGCTGAAACCACATGGCTTCACAATCTACTGTTGGAATTACACGTCCCGATTCCCACGACTACACTAATATACTCTAAGAACATTTTAGTAGTGCATCTCTCTCAGAACCCTATTCAACATCAACACACTAAACATATGAAAATAAACATCCACGTTATTCGAGAAAAGGTCGGGGTTGGGTCTATTTGAGTACTTCACATCCTTGTCGACTACTAGTATGCTGATATATATACTAAGGGACTACCCTGTCAGTTATTTACTAAGTCTACACATCCGCTCAGCTACAGCTTTGACTGCGAGGGACTATTAATCGATATGATGTTTATCTATTTATTCTGTTTATCTTATAGTTAGTTATATTACATATATCCTTATCTCCTAGAATACCTCATAATTATGTGTATTCGGGTAGAGACCCTCGTGTATCTATTCTTGAGATTCAATGGTATTATTCAAGGATTTAACTAATTTTAATATGAGCAAGTCATTGACGTATAAAGTATAAGTTTTCATTTGTCAAGTTGATTCAAGGTTTTGGATATTTACACAATCTTTCAAACATTTCAAAATCTTTCAAAATTCGATTTTACTCTCTATGGTTTGTAATCCGTCTCAATTAACTCCAACCTACTAACACCGTTCAATTTTTCTGCTAATTACAAGGATATTTTGGTCATTTTAATATTAAGAACTAAAAATATAAATTATTCAAACTTTGGAATATTTTTGTATATTACTCAACGTAACATTTGACATGTTTCGTAATGTAATACCTGCCCCGTTTGGGTTATTTTGTAAATCAAATTCATTAAATAGTCATTTTATTTATTTTAGTAATTCAAATACAATAGTCATGCTATTTGTTCAATTCAATATAATTTTATGATTTATACAATAAATTTGTTGCAGGACCGGTGAAGGGTATGCACTTACAACACAACAACACAATGAGGAGAGTTACTTAGAACACTTAACAGATCAAATAGGGAACTAGTTAACTTATGTGAAAGATGCTAAGAACACAAGTAAATATGAGACAGAACAAGAAAGCTTAACAACACAAGTATTTAGTTTTCAAGAATGCTGTATATTGCTTCTCAAGTTCTTTTAAAAATGTTACAAAGCATACCATAGAAGTTACAAGTACTTGAGATACATATACTACATCATACAGCCGGCCATACTTTGAAGGCCAGCTGGATAAATAAGACTAGACAACTACAAAATCAAATGTAGAGTCAAAAGGCAGATTGCCTTTTGACTAGTGACTATAACATGCCATAGCTCACATCCTAATATATTACAAAAGAATAAAAGTACATAAAGTAGAAAGCACAGACTCAAGACCTCAATGTACAGTTACCAAAAGCATGGACCTTTTCACCAACACATGTAAGTTGGTGACTAAACAGCGTTGCAGTAGAAAGGTGGTCCAGCTTTATGGTAAAGTACATAAGATAAAAGCATGTCTATAAAAGTCTCTAGAAGAAATCTGTCTTCACTCTTTGGCTTCGGAAGACTTTGTCTTTGAAGATTTGAAAGACTTTACTTTTGGCTTCGGAAGATGTTGGTCTTGGCTTTGGAAGATTTTACACTTAGAATATTTCTAATGCAAGGTGTAAAACTTCCAAAGCATTTCTACTTCAGTTCTTTAGTGCATGCATGCAGAGAGACTTTGGATGTTTTGGCTGCATCAGACTTATAGGAATCCTTACAAACTCCCCCTAGGCTGATGCTACCAAAACATTTGAAGACCTTCAGCTTTTGATAGTCATTATAATGATGATGACCATGCCCTTCTTCATTAGATGGTCAGGATCACTCAGACTCTCATAGTATCTTCTCATTTCAAAGAGATCATATAGAGGTAAGTTGCATAAGTCTTGCCATGTGTAGACATCTTCACCACCTTGATCTCTGATCACATGCCATCTCTCTGGATTAGTTTTGAACGTCCAATATAAGATGGATCTCTCTGATGCAAAAGGAGCCACTTGGATTGGAGTTGATTGGGCTGCCTCTTCATGCACTTCCTCAGGTTGATCTGACTCAGCCTGAGGTGTAGAGGTGGATGATTCAGGCTTCTTCTTGTTCTTTGACTTTGGTTTAGAAGTCATCCTCTTCCTCCTCTTTGAGGACTTTAATTGAGAAGACTGGTCTGTAGCACCTTGTTGATAAGTCTTGTCTTGCTCAGTTGGGTGTTCCTCCCTCACAGGTTCAGAAGGAGAGGGATTTTGATGCTGCTATGGATCAGAAGATGAAGCTTGCTGAGGCTTAGCAGGAGGTCCAGGTTGTGTTGTCTCAGGTTGTTCAACCTTAACCTCCACTTCAGGAGGATTTTGACTTGGAGGGGAGTGTAAGTCAATTAGCTCTCCACTTTTGATCTTCTACTTGACTACCCTAATGTGTTCATCCATTGTAGATAGAGACATAGGGCCAAGTCTCATTCCGGAGAATCCATACAGCTTCAAGAAGCTCATCATCCTTTTTTGTCATCAGACTTCTTCATGCTCTTTTGGATAATGGCTCTTGACTTTGCAGCCTCTTCCCTCATCTTTCTTTTTGTTGCTTTTTGTTCTTTGAGTACTTGAAGTTCAAGCTGTTTGAGGTACTCAAACTCAATATACTCAAAGGACAAGGGAAGAAGTGCATATGCCTGGTAGAGACCTGTGGCACTCAGGTAGTTGATCATGTTTTGCCTATTTGTTTCCTTGTCTACCTGAGGTTCTTGTGTAGCTGCCACAATGTCTTGCACAGGGCTTTCTTGAACTGGGGAGAGAGTAGGGACACGCTTGTTCAATCTTTTCTGTCTCTTCTCCTCTTTGATTTGGAGAAGTAGCCTTGCATCCTCTGCTTCCTTCATCTCTCTTGACACTTCCATGTCAGCCAATTCATTTAGTTCCTCTAAGGGGAGAGATATATCTCATCAATGTCATAGTTCCTGGTCTACAGGTAAGTAATCCTGACTGCCCTCAACTCATTTTCTTGTGTGTTTGGTCTGGGGGCAGCCCTGATTGTAGCTTACATGAAGCCTGAAGACCCAGAGGAACTTTCTCCCCTTAGCTTCCTCTTCCTCTCTATCTCCTCCTCCTCAATCTCCTCAGGAGTTAGAATCTTTTTCCCTCTATCACCTACAGACCTTTGTGACATAGGGTTGAGAGAGCTTTGGTTTTCATTGCTTGGTGTAGCATCCAAGCTCTGGCCAGAGAGAGGTTGTGATACACCTTCACCAGCAGGTGTTACACTGAGGAAATGAATTTCTGAAGTAGTTGTTGGTGTGACAGGGCTCTCAGGCTCTATCACTGGGCCTTCAGCCAAGGTTTTCCCTTTGAAGCAAATCTCAGGGACTGCCTCAATATCTAGTTGACCAATGACATTACCTAATTGCCTTTGCCTCCTTCTTAGACTGAACTCTTTAGTAATTTTGTCTTGAATCCTTTGTGCTAGCCTGTCAGCTTGTCTAGATTGACTTGGGTTGACAAGTGGCATGTTGATTAGGTCAAGACCTTCATAATAGTTCTAGGTCTGAAAATTGAACACCTCTTGTTGCCTTTGAACTCTTTGATGAATGAGGGCTCTTCTATCAGCATCATACCTCCACCTAATAATGTAGTTTGAAGTTCCTTGGGGTGGGAATGATATAGCCCTTGGAATGCCTTCCTCAAAGAGACTCATAATGAAAGAGTCTATAGTGTCCACATCAATGTGAACTTGAGGAAGTTGTTGAGTATGCACAATTGCAAGTGAGGATGGTGAGTCCTCAATGTCCATACTCCCTAAAGAACTCTCAGGTTCTGTGACTGTAATGACTTTCTCCTCCTTTTTGGTAGCATCACCCTCTTGCATAGGTGAGCTAGGAGTTAGGTCAATCACATTCACAGGTTCTTGTGTTCCTGGTTGAGCTCTCCTTAAAGGTCTCCCAGCTAGTTTTTCCCTGAGATAAGATATCTCAAGTTACTGATCATTGACCCTGTTGTGCAGGGTAGTCACCTGAGATTCAAGGTGACTAACCTTAGAGACTAAATTGGTGCATGTTTTGGACAGTTTTTGCACCTTTAATCTCAAGTTCCCCTCATCTTCATCAGAAGAATCATTGGGGGATGAGATGATTGGACCAAAGTCCTCTCTCTCACCACCAGCTTTAGGTTCTTGGCTGCTGGATTTCCTCTACACATTGACAGCCTCAGTTGAAGTGTCAATGGGCTGAGTTACCATGGTTGAGGTCTTAATGATGTAATCACTTGCAGAAGTGAGAGCCTCTTCCATATGGATCTCCTAAACAGGTCCAAAGAGATCCACCTCAGTAATAGGTGACTGATGTGGGCTAGACTAAGGGGATTCAAAGCCTCTCATCTCTCTTTGAGTAGGGGAAGAGTAGAGAGACTCATGGTACTCAATAAAGCATAAGTCTTCATCAGTATAGAATTCAAGGTTGGGAATGGGTTGATTTAAGTCTAAAAGCTAGGGATGTAACTGTCCCCTGAAGGTTGTTCACTTGAGTGTTGAGACTCAGAGTGAAGGCTTAAGGCAGTTAGGCTTGTGAGCTCATTAGGCTGAGCACGAGGAACCTCAGCACTGATTCTTGAAGAGGTGGGAGTGGTTTGCTCTTCAGGGGAAGTGGGAGCTCTAGTATCCACTTCCTCCTGTATGGGTGAGTGTATGGGGGCCTACACAAGCTCAATAGCTTGAGTAGGGGTTCGTTTGGATTTTCTTTGGTAGGTGAGGTTGATTTGGAGTCTTTATGGTGGTTGGGAGGTAGAAGGTGTGGGTTCAACACTAGCTTGTGTTGCTAGGTTGTCACCTTGAGCAATGAGCTCCAACATTTTTGGGACAAGGGTTGTTTCTACTCCTGAGAAGCCTACAGTTGGCTTCTTCATGATTTTAAAGATGTCGGGCTTCATCTGTCCCAATTTAAGAATATTACCTGTTTCCCTCAATTGTGAGCCCAGTTCATAGTTGAGAATGTATTGAACATATCTAGGAAACATGTAATACTCTAAGGAGTCCAAGTTAGCAAGCAAATTTGTGTAAACAAACTGTGAGTACCTGAACTTGACCCCTTGAACCATTCCATGCACTATGAAGGAGAGATCCTCAGGAATCTGGTCCCACCCTCCATGCTTGTTTGACAAGCTGTGGATAACCACATGGAGCAGGTATTTCCACTGGGATGAGACCTTCCCTTTCCTGAAGGTCTTTAAAGAGAAATCTCCCTCATAGCCCATCTGCACAAAAGAATGATTAACAACTTCCTTTGGGAAGGAAAACTCACATTCTTCATCATCCAGCTGTAAATGAGTGTTGATGATGGCCGGAGTGATGAAGATTGTCCTTCCCTGCACTGTGGCAGACAGTGTCTTCTCCCCATCCATAATGACCTCTTGGCACGTCTTCCAAAATTCAAGCAAATGATCCTCATAAAGAGTAGGGTCAATGGTTAGGGAGGTGAAATAGTTGGATAGAGCCAGAAAACAGTAAACCTCAGAGAAACTATCATCTTTCTCAGAGTTCAACAGAGCAACCTGGTTATGTTGCCTGTGAAGTTGCATGGAGAAGTCAGGGTTGTTTCTGCGATTTAGTTTGGCCATTTTGAGAAGCTTAAAGGTGAAGGAAGGTGAAGAACAAAGGCGGTTTGGGAGAATTTAGGTTAAAAGAATAGTGTAATTGAAGAAGATAGTGAAAGAGGGGGGAACCGTTGGGTATTTATATGAAAAGGATTTGAGACAAAGTTAATGAAAGAGGATAAACTTTGAAATCCGGATGTTGGTCCCACCTCTGAAAAAGTAGTTTACTTTTGCCCAAAAGTAGTTTTCTTGGAAGTCGAGAAATCTTCCGAAGGTTATTAGCTTCGGAAGTTCTGGAGGAAAAGCTTCCGAAGTCAAATTGGCTTCGGAAGATATTTCAAAGGTTTTTTGAGAATTTTGCTTCGGAAGAGAATTGTTTTTATAAAACATAAAAATACTTAAGTTGATTTTAAGCTTCGAAAGATATTTCAGAAATTTATTCCGAAGGTAAAATTACTGAAGTAGTTATTTGTTTACCAACACATAAATTTCTTCCGAAGGTAACTTTAAATCTTCCGAAAAGTAAAGAGATCAAAATTTTAAAAAATCTAAGAAATGTCTTTTGAAAAGATTTTCTTCCAAAGAAAACAAAGGCTTATGAAGGTGATGAAATATACAACTTAGGACACACAGGTTTTAGAAATAGTATGATTAAGTTTTAAGAAAAGCTATTCAAAGTTAATCATCCCAATAGCTGATACAAGATATTTAAATCTTTGTTCATCAAAAGCTTTGGTGAATAGATCAGCATATTTTTCATTTGTGTTAACTTTGACTAGTTTTATTAATCCTTTTTCAAAGTTATCTCTAATCAAATGATACCTGATATTGATATGCTTTGTCCTTGAGTGCTGCACATGATTTTCTGTGATTGAGATAGTACTGTTGTTGTTTATGTGGATGGGAGTCTCCTTGAAGTTGAATCCATAGTCCATCATCTGATTTTGAATCCAAAGTACTTGAGCACAGCAGCTTGCAGCAGCAATGTATTCAGCCTCAGCATTTGATGCAGACACATAGGATTGTTTCTTACATTGCCAAGAGACTATCCTTCCACCAAGAAATTGACATCCCCTTATATAGACTTTGCAGTCATGTTGCAACCACCATAGTCACTATCTGTATAAGCATACAGATTAAAGTCAGAATTCTTGGGATACCAAAGCCCAAGTGATGGAGCACCTTTGAGGTATCTTAAAATTCTTTTGACAGTGATCAAGTGTGACATCTTGGGGTTGGCTTGATATCTTGCACAAATGCATCTAGCAAACATGATATCAGGCCTGCTAGCTGTGAGGTACATAAGAGACCCAATCATTGCCCTGCAGAGATGCTCATCAACACACTCCCCCTCAAGATAAGGTCCGAGGGAGTGGTTTTTGGCTATGGGTGTCTTAGCAACCTTACAATCAGTCATGTTGAACCTTTTAAGTATGTCTTGTACATACTTTGACTGACTTATGAAGACCATTGCCAACTTGCTTCACTTGAATTCCTAGAAAGAAATTGAGTTCCCCCATGGCACTCATTTCAAACCTATTCGTCATCAACTTTTCAAAGTCTTTGCAGATCTTTGGATTAGTTGACCCGAAGAAAATGTCATCTACATATACTTGAACTAGAATTATGTCATTTCCTGTTCCTTTGATGAAGAGAGTTCCATCAATAGTACCCCTTTTGTATCCATGCTGATAGAGTCTCATACCACTTCATTGGTTCTTGATGCAGCCAATAAAGAGCTTTATCAAGCCTGTAGACATAATCAAGATGATCAGGATCTGCAAACCCAGGTGGTTGTCAGACATACACCTCTTCATCAATCACCCCATTGAGAGAAGCACACTTGACATCAAGTTGGTAGACCTTAAAGTTCTTGGATGTAGCAAAAGCTAGGAATATCCTGACAGCTTCAAGTCTTGCTGCAGGAGCAAAGACATCTGTGTAGTCAATTCCTTCTTCTTGAGTATACCCTTGAAGAACTAGTCTTGCCTTGTTCTTGATAACAAGTCCTCTATCATCCTTCTTATTCCTGAACACCCATTTGGTTCCTATGGTAGTCTTCCCTTGAGAAAGAGGACATAGGTTCCAAACCTTTTGCCTTTTGAATTGAAGCAGCTCCTCTTGCATAGCTTCAACCCAACTTCCATCCTTTAGAGCCTCATCAATTTTCTTTGGCTCTATCTGGGACAAGAAACAATAGTGAAGACAAACATTTGCATCATGGGTTTGTCCTCTTGTTCTTACCCCTGAATCAACATCTCCAATGATGTTTGTGGTAGGATGAGACTTGTGGATCCTTAGTTGAGGAATCACAGCAAGTTGCTTAGATGGATCTAAATTTGAGAAATTCTGATCTGGCAAGGAGGATTCACCCTCCACATCAGCACACTTATCAAGATTGACTTGATCCAATGAGTGTGTGACATCATTGATGTTGTCTTCAATGGAGTGGTTATCAGCATCAAGGAATTCCTAATCACTTTCACCACCACTATTTTCTCCAACATTTGAAGCTCCTTCATCTGAGTTTTGTGCCTCTAAGCTGGAATTTGAAGGCACCCCAGAAGTATCAGCAGGATGTGTCATTGATGTGCTGGTAAAAGCTTCATTTGCAGGTGTTAGGACCTGGTATTTGAACGAAATACCGAGTGATTAGCGTGTTAAACCAACTCAAATAGTGCGGAATCCTATTTGATTGGCGATCCAATCAGTGAGAACACACGATGAATCAATCAAGAATTGAAATCAACGTCAGAAATCGATTAGTAACCGATCTGATGTGTTCTGTGAACTTGGAGAACGATTTGGGAGGCTTCTGGACGGCTAGGGTACGTCTGGAATCGTAATGGGATGAATGCTTACGTTTTCCCACGAATTGGGTCTATTTATAGGTTAGTATTGTTCAATCGTGCGACTGGGCCATAAGTATGGTTCAGTCGTGCGATTGAACCATGCGGTTGATTCATCCGCACGACTGAATGTTCAGTCGTGCGATTGAGTCAATCTTATGTGTCAATCATACGACTGATCCAGTCTCCTGGTTCAGTCGTGCGATTGAGTCAATCCTATGAAGTTATTCATGCGTGTGGTCCATTCGCATGGGCCATTCGCATGAGAACTTCATTAAGTTAAGTTTGAATGTTTTAATTAATATAACATAATGTGCAATCATTCAAACAATCATAAACCCAATCAATTCAATCACAACTCATTAATGAAATATTAAACATTACAAGTAACAACCAATTCATATCATTTCATTAATTGATACTATTACATCATAATCAGACAGACAAGATTGATTACATTACAACTCATGATCTAGGGACATACATGCATCAACAGCAGGATTGGTTACCACTAGAGCTGAAGATGTGTAGCTTGAGGGTCTTCTTAGCTCAAATCTTGGGTCAGGATCACCTGTAGGTAGTATATTTGTGGACCCTGAAACATGCTCACAAGATTTGTTAAAACAGTTGTTAACTAAATCAAGATCAAATAGTCAATATGGACCAAAACCTTTTACACTGGGAGTGTGCTCATTGAAAGTAACATTGGCTGACTCCTCAACTACTCTAAGTCTGAGTTTGTATACTCTATAAGCTTTAGCTTGAGAAGAGTATCCAATAAAATGTCCATCATCTGATTTCTCAGCAAACTTGGCAATTTGATCTTTGGTATTCAAGATTGTGCAAGGACATCCAAATGACCTGAGAAAACCAATGAAAGGTTTTCTCTTGTGCCAAAGTTCATAAGGAGTCTTACCATGTGTCTTAACCACTAAAACTCTATTTTGCACATAGCAAGTAGTGTTCACTGCCTCTGCCCAGAAGGTGATGGGTAGTTTAGAGTTAGACAACATAGTTCTTGCAGCTTCAATTAGTGTCCTGTTTCTCCTCTCAGCAACACCATTTTGCTGAGGAGTCCTGGGAGCACTAAATTGTCATGTAATACCTTTTTCATCACAAAATGTATCAAGGACTTGATTCTTGAATTCATTTCCTTGATCACATCTTATGGTTTTGACCTTGTGATCACATTGATTCTCAATCTTTAAGATGAAATTCTTTAGAATCTCAGGGGTCTCATTCTTAGTTTTAAGAAAGAAGACCCAAGTGAATCTTGTAACGTCATCTGTGATCACTAAACAATAAGAGGTCCTTCCTAGACTCATTACACTAGTGGGGCCAAAAAGATCCATATGTAATAAGTGCAGGGGATTAATGATAGAATTTCTTTCCTTTGGCTTGTGAGATACCTTGTGTTGCTTTCCCTTCAGGCATGCAACACAGTGGTCATAACTTGTAAACTCTTTCTTTGGTATTCTAGTTACCAAATCATTCTTAATTCATTCATTCATATTTTTAAAGTTTACATGGCACATTCTTTTATGCCAGAGGAAAGACTCATCATTATTTGCTTTAGATAGAAAGCATGAAAACAATGCTCATGAGGAATGACCACCCCAGCATGAGGAATGACCACCCCAGGCCTGAGAACAATGCACTCATACTCTGTAAAGAGCATATTATGACTCTGATCACAAAATTGGGATACACTCAAAAGATTATACCCAAGTTCCTTGACAAAGTTTACCTTCTCAATGTTGACCTTACCGTTTGTGACCTTGCCCCTTCCTGTAATGTAACCTCTTGCATCTCCTCCAAAAGCAACTGGTCCTTCATCAATTCTTTCAAACTTTTAGAGTAGTGACTATTGATTGTCATGTGCCTGGAACAACCACTGTCAATGATCCATACATTTATGTTTGTCTTGAGCTATTCCTGCACAAAAGAGATGGTTAGTTACATTTGGAAACCCAAGCCTCATTGGTCTTGGGTTCATCAAAAGAGTTGAAGACAATGCAACAGTAATTGATCCTATAGTCATGCTAGAAGGATCATTTGCTGATGTTGATGAAGAACTTTTAGCCACTTGGTCTTTCTTTGACTTCCACATCACCTTTGGAAGCTTAGACATGACCTTTAATACTTCAGAGGTTTTGTTGACTTTGGAAGTTTTGATGACTGGACCTTCGGAAGATCTTGCTTTCACTGCAGCAGGCCTCCATGCTTTAGAAGTATTCCTTTCTTCCGAGACCAAATTTTCTTCCGAAGGCAAGTTTCCACTTGTCTTATTCTTCATTTTGGGCTTCCGAAGGAAAGAGATTTTCCTACCGAAGCTTGCTTCTTCTTCTCCAAACTCATAGAAGTTACTTTCTTGGTCATGTGGAGAGTACTCTTTGGATTGTAAACACAACCCTTAGCAAGATGAGAGGTACTCCCACACATAACACAGTCCATTTTCTTCCTTCTAGGAGTTTTCTTTTGTGAACAAGGCTGAACTTGATCACTTTTCTTCCCCATCTTCATCTTTGCAGATGCTGTGGCAATTCTTGTAGGGATAGAACTACCTTTGGAGCTGGATGGTTCAGGTTGTACATCAGTGGTGCACAACTGATCAGCCTTCTTCTTGATGATGTGATGATTTGGACATGAACCAGAACTCTTGTTGATGGAGTTCAAGTTGGTGTCTTCAGCCTTTACCACTTCAAACCCCACAGAGATGAAGACTTGTTTCTGTGCAGAGTTGAAGGTGGCCTTGATCTCTTGAGCCTTCTTGGACTTTCTTTTGGCCTTCCTAATCAAGTTCTTTTTCCTAGACTTGGTCATCCCCACAGCATTACTCTCCTCAGAGGGATGGTGACCCTTCTTAGAATGCTCTTCTTCACTCTTCTCAAAGCCATTCTTCACCATCTCCTCTTCATCCTCTTCAGTCAAAGGGTCTATGAGGGGAAGCTCATCTTCACAAGTTTCACACCTAGGAGATCTTACAGACAAGATTGTGTGTGGAGGAGTTATCTCACAAGATCCAAGTCCCTGCTTATTTTGATAACACACTTTTTCATGTAAGGATGAGGATATTATGTTCTTGAATGTCTCTTCTTCAAGAACACATTTTTCTACCTTGGCTTTGCTGATCACAAGCTCAGCCTGGCATTCAGTTAACATAGTAATGAGGTCTTTGAAATGGTTTTCTCAGCCTGTAGTTTGTGTGCTCATGTTTAAGAGTTGAAATGGTTTTCTCTAAGTCATCTATCTTTAGTTTATAATCATTTTCAGCTCTCTTAAAATCGCCTTTAAGATATTTAAGGACTCAAGATCAGATCTCATTTCTAAGTTATAGGACCTATATCTATTAACTTTAGAAATACATTCAGGAGTATAAAGATGTTCCAATACCTTGGTTTCATTATGGTCTGCCATGAGTGCTTGGTTTGGAGATGCATCTTCTACCCGAAAGCTCCAGTCAAAGCCTCCTTCTTCAATAGCAACTGCAGCTTGCTGCTTTGGCTTCTCATTCTAGGGAGCTTTGTTAGTGTAGTTTGGTTTGGCTTGTGTTTGGCCACCATTTGTCCTTGGTGCCTTACACTCCCTTGCAAAGTGTCCCATCTGATTACAGTTGTAACACTTTACTTTGCTTTTATCTAGCCCAAACTTTCCACTGGCTGCATTGCTTAGAAACTTCCTCCCTGTCCTCTTGTAGAACTTCTTGGCTCTGTGAGTGAGAAGAGCCATTTGCTGAACTATCTCCATGTACTCAAGATCATCTGGATGGATACAGTCCAGATCTTCACGGGTGAAGAGAAAGTTGTCTTTGGTTTCATCAGCAGAGACAAAGGCATGAGAAGAACTTGTCTCTTGGAAAGGACTTCCTTGAGTGTAGCTTTCTCTTGGAGTCTCTGGGAAGGTGATGAAAGGGCACTTTTATGAGTTGTCAGGGTAGCATATAAGATGGTGTTGTGGTTCAATGCTTTCCCTTTCAACCACATGGAGGGCTGAACGCAGTTGATTGCTGGAGTTACTAGATGAGTTTTGCATATTCATCTCCATCTGGTAGCCACTAAGAATACCATACAACTCTGTGAGAGTCAGAGTCTTAAGGTTCTCAGTCCTCTTGATGACAACACAATAATGTGTCCATTATCTAGGAAGAGAGGACATAAACTTTCTTACAATGTCCCTGTTCTCAAAAGGTACTCCAACATCCATTAGAGTGTCCACAATCTCAACATACCTGAAGTATTCTTGAGTCATGGTTTCACCTACCTTGAAGGTGAAGTTTTCAAACTCTTGCTTCAGGAGATCCTTCTTGTTCTCCTTTGCTTCAGTGGACCCCTCATACATCAGCTTCGGTGCTTCCCATAGTTGCTTGGCAGTTTTGCACTTCTTGAAGCCTCTGTAGATGGAGTTTGGAAGAGCAGTTTGAAGGGCTTTCATGGCTTTCTGGTTAATCTCTATTCTCTTCTTTGTCTTCTTTAGAGTAATCAGCCACAGCCTTTAGAATCATACCACCACCAGTAGCAAAAGTGGTGCTTGGTATGTAAGGCCCTTCAACAATAGAGTCCCACATCCTAGAGTCTTGAGACTTGATGAAGCCTTCCATTCTTTGAAACCAAGTATCATAGTCTTCAGAGTGATCAGTGGAGACTTTGTCATAGTTCCTGTTTCCATATCAGCTTTGGTAATAGCTGCCATTTGAGTTGTTAAGTATTTTTGTGTGTGAGGGATCTTAAGATGGTGAGATCTTATATCAAGAGCTTGAAATGCTCTGATACCAAATGCAGGACCGGTGAAGGGTATGCACTTACAACACAACAACACAATGAGGAGAGTTACTTAGAACACTTAACAGATCAAATAGGGAACTGGTTAACTTATGTGAAAGATGCTAAGAACACAAGTAAATATGAGACAGAACAAGAAAGCTTAACAACACAAGTATTTGGTTTTCAAGAATGTTGTATATTACTTCTCAAGTTCTTTTACAAATGTTACAAAGCATACCATGGAAGTTACAAGTACTTGAGATACATATACTACATCCTACAGCCGGCCATACTTTGAAGGTCAGCTGGATACATAAGATTAGACAACTACAAAATAAAATGTAGAGTCAAAAGGCAGATTGCCTTTTGACTAGTGACTATGACATGCCATAGCTCACATCCTAATATATTACAAAAAGGATAAAAGTACATCAAGTAGAAAGCACAGACTCAAGACCTCAATGTACGAAACCCAAAAGCATGGACCTTTTCACCAACTCATGTAAGTTGGTGACTAAATAGAGTTGCAGCGGAAAGGTGGTCCAGCTTTATGGTAAAGTACATCAGATAAAAGCATGTCTCTAAAAGCTTCGGATGAAATCTATTTTCACTTTTTGGCTTCAGAAGACATTGTCTTTAAAGCTTCGGAAGACTTCACTTTTGGCTTCGGAAGATGTTGGTCTTGGCTTTGGAAGATTTTAAACTTAGAATATTTCTAATGCAAGGTCTAAAACTTCTAAAGCATTTCTACTTCTGTTCTTTAGTGTATGCATGCAGAGAGACTTTGGATGTTTTGGCTGCATCAGACTTATAGGAATCCTTACATTTGTATACAAGGTTTTATCTAAACTATGTGCAGGACCATTGAAGGGTATGAACTTACAACACAACAACACAATGAGGAGAGTTACTTAGAACACTTAAAAGATCAAATAGGGAACTGGTTAAATTTAGTGAAAGATGCTAAGAACACAAGTAAGAATAAGACAGAACAAGATAGCAAATAACACAAGTAATTGGTTTTCAAGAATGTTGTATATTGCTTCTTAAGTTCTATTACAAATGTTACAAAGCATACTTAGAAAGTTACAAGTACTTGAGATACATATACTACATCCTACAGCTGGCCATACTTTGAAGGCTAGCTGGATACATAAGACTAGACAACACACAAAATCAAATGTTAAGTCAAAAGGCATGTTGGACCAAAAGAACCAATGAGCCAGATCAGAAAAACCTTTAAGTCCCACAGACATCACAACAACTGAAATGATCTACATCTGCTGAAGACAAAGTCTGAAGATAAAGTCTGAAGACAATAGCTGAAGACAAAGTCTGAAGACATATGCTGAAGACAAAGTCTGAAGACCAAGTTCTCAGAAGTTGTCTCAAACAGCTGAAGTAGTTCCTTTCAGTAGTTGTAATGTTTTACTTTTCAGTAGTTTCTTTTCAGTAGTTTTATTATTGTAAAACGTCTGAAGTTCTTACACTTCAGATGTTATAGTTTCAGTAGTTGTAATTCTGGTTTATACTTAGCTTTTTGTGAAGGTGTCCTCAGTTGTTGTGGACATCTTCAGTAGATTAGTTTACTTTCAGTAGTTTGTATAAATCAGTTAGATGTCACTATCAAGTGACATCAGCTGATGTCATATTCCTTTATAAAAGGAATGTTGACCTAATTGTTTTGTAACCAAAGCATTTGCGTGAATGAAAATCTTCCATTAACAGAAAATTTCTCTCTCTATAATCATCATAATGTGATTGAATATTCATACTTGTCTTGCTTAAATTTGATCTAATTTCTGTTATATTCCGCTGCAAATTCCAATCTAATTGATCAAACTAGATCCGATCCTATCAAATGGTATCAGAGCTGGTTAATCATTGATCGATTTAACAATTGATCATTGAAACTGCTCTGTTGATATCTAAGTTTGATCGAATTAGCATATTTGCAAGAATTGGTTATAGAGTTTGATTTTCTGTTGCTTCCGGTTAATTACTTTGAGATTCAAATTGTGTTGTTGAGTTTTTGAGCTAGACTTATTAAAATCTCATTGAATTTGGTTCAATTGGTGAAAATGACTACATCAATCAATGATCCTCACAATACTGGCTCCTCAACAAAGCCTCCGATGCTTGTTAGGAATGAGTATAACATATGGCAACGCCGAATGCTCCATCACCTGTCTGTTAACAGTTCAGGTTGTTGGAAGTCAGTGGTTCATGGACCATATAAGCCTATGGTGAGTAATCTGGAAACCAATGAGATGGTTCCAAAGAAGAAGGAACAATATTCTGATGAGGATCTAAAACTGTTTGAAATTGATGCTAAAGCCCATGGAATTCTGGCCATGGCACTGCCTAATGAAATCTACTCTGGGCTTATGCATCATGAAACTGCTCATGATCTCTGGGTTGCTCTGAAAGAACAATTTGGAGGAACTGATGAGGTCTTAGCAAACAATAGAGAAATCCTTGCCCAGCAATATGAGACATTCTCTCATAGAAAGGGTGAGTCACTGACTCAACAGTTTGAGCGATTTTCCTGTTTGATATCTGAGCTAAAAATGGTTCAACATGAATATACAAACAGTCAAATGAACAACAGATTCCTCAGATCCCTGCCTGAGAGATGGGACACATATACCATTGTCCTACTCTCCAGTGCAAATCTGGATACTCTATCTCTTACCCAACTTCATGCGAAACTCTTAACATTTGAGAGAGAGATAGAATAGAAAAGGAAACTGGCTTCATCTGGAAAGCTCACTGATGACTTTGTACCAGGAAACACTGCTCTGGTTGGTCATGAGTCAGAATATGCTACATCAGAAAGTTCTTATGATGAGCATATAGATTTCTCTTCAAACAGTGGAGATCATGCTTTTGTTGGAGTTGATGGTAACTCAGGGTTTGGTGTTGATAATTTGTGCTTTTTGATGGATGATTTGAAAGGAATTGCTGATGATGATCTGGAAGAGATGGATATTTTGAGCCAAATGGCATTAATCAATATCAGATCTCAAAAGTTTTACAAAAGAACAGGTAGAAAATTCCCTGGTCTCTCTAGCAAAATCAAAGTTGGTTTTGATAAGAGCAAGTTGAGATGTCACAAGTGCCATAGACTTGGACATTTTGCAAGAGAGTGTAGATCATCTGGATCTAACTCATCTGCACCCTTTGTGACCTTTCCAAGCAATAGCTCACAAACCAAAGGGCAACATTCTACCAGTTCTGATCATCACCCACAAATTCAATCATCTCCTGCATTTTATGTTCCTCAAGGTCCAATGCCATATCCTTATCCATGTTTTTACATGCCTCAGTCTAGTCAGGTTCCTGTACCCATGGCTCAACAACCACATGCCCTACCTGATCCTCAACCATCTCAATCAAATCAACAATCTCAATCACATCAAAGCTTTTTCACCCCTGAGGTTGTTGACTGGAGCAGCTCACCAGATGATATTTTTGGTTATTCTGAACAAGTGTTTACTGGTGCTGGTCAACATGGTGGTGATAATCCTTTTGGAAATCTTGCTCTTATGGCCTTGGAGTCTACTGATGGAAATACTTCATCATCACAGGTACCACAGGTATCTTCTGAGCCTAAGGCTAAGTTATGTTTTGAGTCATGCATAGCTGCTTTTGTTTCAGTTAGGGAAGCAAATGTAGCCTTAATTAATCAAAACCTTGACCTAGAGAAAGTGATTTCCAAAAGAAAAGCTGAGTTTGAGTCTGTTTTAAAAGAAAAGATGAGGAGATTAATCAATCTGATGAAAAAACAAAGGTAGAGGTCATTTTGGAGAATCATAAGAATCTCAAAGAAACACTTGCAGCTACTCAAGTTAATTGTGAACGTTGGGTAACATCATGCAAGGGATTTGAAATGCTTCTCAGTAAGCAAACAGCTTCAAATGTGAAGTTTGGGATTGGGTATAATCACACCATACCTCCTACAGATTTTACTCCCAAGCTAGAAGTAAAATCTGAAGGTGACTGTAATTCCCAAACCACATCATCATGTGTCTCATCCTCAAGTGATAATTCAAAATCAGAGGATGAAGTCAGTGTTATTACCTCAGCTAATCAATTTGCTGATGGTCTCACTGCTTCTAAACACATGATCAAAAAGAAACTGAGCAATTCAGGTGTTGTCCCACAAAGTACTCAAAGCACTGAAGGGCAAAACACAACACCTGAAGAGCATTTCAAACCAATTGAAATCAAGCATAATGTGACAACTGCTGAAAAGTCTATCAGGAAATCCAAAAGTACTGATAGAAAACTTCTGAAGAACAAATCTTCAGTTGTTGCAAATCCTTCAGTACTTACCATAAGTACTGAAAGGAAGAAAGTACTGAAGAACAAATCTTCAGTAGTTTCATCACCTTCAGCAGTTGATCAACAAAAGATGAAGAGAAAGCCATATGAAATATGTGATTTGTTTAATCATCTCACTGATGAATGTTGGTATAACAAGGGTTTAAAATTCAACAAAGAGAAAATCATTAAAAAGAAAATGAATAAAATGAAAAATGAATTTCAAACCAAGTTTGTACCACAAACATCTCAATCTGATAACCAAAGTTTTTCCAAAAAGCTAAAAGGAAGGAAGGGGTTTATCACAAAACAGCTGAAAATATTCCTGATGGAATATCAAAAACCCAGACTAAGTCTGTGTCTTTTAAAAGGGAGGAGTTGGTGAATCACAAGAACAAATCAACAACAAGTACTGATGTGTCAACTAAGCTGAAGGCTTTGACAACCAATCAGACACAACTTGTTATGATGGTTCAACATCTGTTGGGGAGAGTTAACCAATTAGATGTTTCTGTGATTAAACCACTGAAAAGGAAAACTAAGCCAAAATCAAAGGAATCCTTTTCAGCACCATCTCCACCTTCAAAGGCTGTCAATCATGAAAAATCAGTTAGTTTAAAATCTGTTGATGAAAACAGACCCAAAACCAAAATGGTTTGGGTCTCAAAGGCTAACTAATTGTTTGTGAAAAATGCAGGGTTCTTCAGCATGCCAAAGAAGCATCTGGTATGTAGACAGTGGAGGATCTATGCATATGACAGGGAGCAGTTCTCTTCTTCATGATTACTCTCAAGGGAAGAAGGGATTTGTTTCTTTTGGTAATGATACATCATAGGCAAAGGTTTTGTGTCAAATGGTGAAATAAGGTTTGATGATGTTAACCATGTGGAGAACCTCAAGTACAACCTGTTGAGTGTTAGTCAAATGTGTGATAAAGGGCATATTGCACTTTTCACAAGTCAGAACTGTCGGATTCTTTCTTCCAAAGTTCTTAACAGGATTGACAAGATATTGGATGAATATACTCTCCTGAAGGCCAAAAGGATTGGAAGAGTATATGCCTTAGATTTATCAAAGAAAATTGATCTAAAAGGGCATCCATGTCTGTTCTCTAAAGCCTCTCCTCAGGAATCTGAACTATGGCATAGAAGGCTTGGTCATGTGAATCTTAAAAATATGAACCAGCTTATTCATCATGGTTTAGTGAGAGGTTTGCCATTGAAGGAGTTCAAATGTGATGACAACTGTCCAGCTTGTTTAAAAGGAAAGCAACACAAAGTTTCATTCCCTCCAATAGAAGAACCAAAGTCCACTGCCTGCTTGCAATTACTGCATATGGATCTCTTTGGTCCTGTAAGAGTGATGAGTATGGCAAAAAAAAATACTGTCTGGTAATTGTGGATGATTATTCCAGATATGTATGGACTTTCTTCTTACATTCCAAAGATGAGGCTGCCCAAATCATCATTTACTTTGTGTTGTATGTGGAAAAGCAGTATTCACTTCCAGTCAGATGTGTGAGAAGTGATAATGGCACCAAATTTAGGAATCACACTCTTGATGAATTCTATTTGTCTAAGGGAATCAAGAGGCAATATAGCATTCAAAGAACTCTTGAGCAAAATAGAGTGGTGGAGAGAAAGAACAGGACCCTTATTGAAGCCGCAAGGACAATGTTGGTTGATTCTGGTTTGCCACTAACCTTTTGGGCTGAAGCTGTCAACACCGCTTGCTATGTACAGAATAGGGTGTTAGTAAATCAGAGGTTGATGAAGACTCCTTATGAGTTATTACATCAGTTGGCCCCTCTGATTTCATTCTTTAGAGCATTTGGGTGTCCCTGTTATATTCTTAACACAAAGAATCCACTTCAGAAGTTTGAATCAAAGGTGGATGCAGGGTATTCATCTACTTGCAAGGCATACGGAGTTTTTAATTGCAGTCAAAAGGATCTTTAGATATTTTCAAGGAACTCAATCTCTAGGACTTTGGTATTCCACTGGGCACTCTTGCAAATTAGTTGCTTTCTCTGATAGTGACTATGCAGGGTGTAAGTTAACCAGAAAATCAACTTCTGGTGGATGCCTATTTCTAGGCAATTGTTTAGTTTCTTGGCAGAGTAAGAAACAAACTTCAGTTGCTACATCCACAGCTGAAGCAGAGTACATTGCTGCTGCAAGCTGTACATCTCAGGTACTCTGGCTTCAAAATCAATTATTGGATTATGACATTATAGAGACTAAGACTCCTTTACTGATGGATAGTGCTTCAGCTCTTTGTATTGTTAAGAATCATGTCTAGCATTCTAGAACCAAACATATTGAGATCACATCATTTTATCAGGGATTGTTATGAAAAAGGTCTGATTGATCCTAAGTTTGTGCCTAGTGCTGATGAGCTTGCAGATATATTTACTAAGCCTTTGGACAGTGCAACCTTCCAAAATCTTGTGCTCAGGCTTGGTATGCTGCAACTAGAATAATTTGACAACTACTGATGCTTTTAGTTAATAAGTACTGATGAGCATTAGATACAGCTGTCAAAATAAGTGCTGATAAGTTATTTTATCTTCATTTTTTTTTATAACTACTGAAGACTAAATTACTTAAAAGTACTGAAGTTACATCTTGTTGAAAAGTACTGATGTAGTTAAAACTACTGATGTCTTTTCTAATAGATAAGTACTGATGACCAATGAAAACATCTGAAAATCAGATGATCTGCTGAGTAAGTGTTAAGGTCATTGTGAATCCAAGGATCGTTGACAGGAATTATCAGTGAGAATTGATTCAAGTCAACGTTAGCGGAATTAACGTGATTTGATTTAATTGTATTTGAACAACATTCAATGTTAATGAAAATATCAAGAACACACGACACAAAAACACAATTAAAGATTAATAATGTTTTATTATAATGTATTGAAGATTACAAAAGAATGAAACAATGAATGCTATGATGTTTGTATATGTTATGATGATCGAATGACTTTTGATGATTGCTGTAATGCTGTTGCGGTCTCAATCAATCAATCGTCGTCTTCAATCGTGTTGAATCGAAACCTAGGATCCATATTTATAGACAGATGTTTCAGTTATAGGAAACACCGGATCTCTTGGGATTTGAATTGTTTCTGATAAGGAATCAACGGATTTCTCGGGATTCGTATAACCACCTTGTTGACTTGTTGACTTGTTGACTTGTACCACTTGGATAACACAAGTGTTTGGTCTCCGCAGGAATATTGTCTTCAGTAGAAATTTTGTTCTTCCGTAGATAATATTCTTCCGAAGGTATCTTGTTCTTCTTGAAGGTAACTTGTTCTTCCGAAGGTAACTTGTTCTTCTGAAGATGGCTTGTTGTTCATCCGCAGATGATCTTCGGATGTATTGTTACTTGTAAGATATACATCTACGGAAGACTAATTTGTTCATCCGTAGATGTTCTTACACTTGGTCAATTTCAAAATTGATCAAGTATTATGTTTGTACCTGCAACCATACATACATCAAAATATATATAAATGGGTTAACCTATATATTTAATGCATACTATAATGAATTACAAAGGTTCATTACAAATATTGATTCAAGTACTAAGCCTATACAAAATGACTAGATCTACAGATTCTAGACCTAACAATACTCCCCTTAGGCTTAGCTAATTGTATTCATTCCTTCAAAACTGCAAGATCTTTGATTCTTGCGATCATTGTTGTTGTAGAGAAGTAGGAGTGAAGCAGTCTTCTGAATTCATTCATAACTTATACTTGATCTTCATCTTGCTTCATCCACCTCCAGATCTAAAGTCCCCTCCAAACCAAAATCCAAGCAACCAAAAGGCTACTCAGGGAGTTGAGTCCCCTGATGATGCCCCTGCAACACAAACGCAGGATGAACTACTGGTAGTAATCCCCTTGTAGTTTCTAAGACTCTACCAGCTGAAACCGCTCAGGTATCCTCTCAACAGGATCCTGATGCAACCAAAATTGGGGAAACCACATTACTGGAATCTCTCTCACTTGAGAAGATTGCCATTGAAGAGCACCATTCACCGCAGGTGCAATCCTTTTCACCTTTATCTCCTACTGAAACCACCCCTACAAGCCCAACTGCAGTCATTTCACAAGTGCTGACTCAACTACATTCCTCTACCCCTCCCCGGAAACCTATTACCACTGGGAAAACCTCAACAGTTGAGGGAGAGGATTATAATGTGGTTGAAAACCCACAACATAAGGATTACAAAGTTCAATCTCCCGGTGTAGAGGAGGAGATTAGAACATCTGGTGAGGCTACCTCTTCTCCTGTTTCAGCACATGAACAGGATGAAGGTGGTATCATCTCTAAGACCTCACCAGAGGCAACAACCAATGAAGGAGTTAATCCTGAGGCAGGAAGTCCCCAGTTCCAAGACAAAGGGGCACATGTGAACACTGATAAACACTCAACACATGTTCATCCTGATTTACTCAGGAGGTCAGCTGATTCAGCAAAGCTTGATGATGACCTGGGCTTTTTCTTTGAAGTTCTAGCCCAAAACACCATTCTTGAGGCTGAGGTTTGCAGACTACAAGAATTGCTTGCCAATATGTCTCAAGAATCAAGTCCATCTGCCCCAATTCACCCACAGATGGAAGCTTCTTTTGAAGCTTTCCCAAACACTCAGCCACTCTCAACATCTAAGCCACCAGCCTTTGTTTCAGGCACCATTTCTCAGGGACAGAACCCCTCTGAGCAAATGGTTACTGCCTTTAAATCCTCCTTACCTCTCACCACTCCAATCATCACTACCATTGTCCATCAAACCATTGATGAGAGGCTTTCCTCAAATCTTCAAACCCTAGTTGATGATGCTGTCTCCAAGAAACTTTCTGACATTCAAACCCCTGAACCCAATGCAACCAAAAAGGGGGAGTCTAAGTCAGTAAAAGAAGATAAAAGAAAGAGAGTTGAAGAGGAAGAAGCCAAAGAGAAGAAAGGTGCTGAACAGACTGAGGATGAGAAGAAGTTAGAAGAACTGATCAAAGAAGCTGATGAGCAACACAGCAGATCTATGGATAAGATCATTGATCAGCTCTTCAGACAAGGCTTTGACACTGCCAAACTTGACTCTGAGATCAGACGGCTAGAGATTCAAGAGATTGAGAATAGATGGGCCAGTTGCAATGAGAAAGAAAGAGAAAGGTTGGAAACTATGATCAGATTCTTGTCAAAACATTTGGGAAGACCAATCATTAAAGTAAAGTCATGGTCCAGAGACAGTATTTTGGAAATAACCACCAAAATCTGTTCTTCTAAAACCTTCAACAAAGGACTGATCATAGAAGCCCTTGATGAAGTCGGCGCTGGGAAAAGGTCTGACATGGCAAAATTATCCAAAGCCACCCTCACAACCAAAATGATAGAGCAGCCTTTACAATCTCCCTTACCAAAACAACCAACCTCACAATCCTCAAAATCAACCTCACAACCCTCAAAACAACCAACCTCACAACCCTCAAAACCAACTCCTTTACCCAAGAAACCCACTCAATCAACCACCAATGATGCACATAAGAGAAAGAGAAGGGTGTTGAGGATGGAAGAAGAAGAAGATGATGATGAAGATGATAGTCTGCCAATCTCTGCTGTGATTAAAATGAAGATGCCTGAGCCTAGGAGTCAACCAAAAACAATCACTCCTGACACTCAAAGGCAAATGGTTAAAGTGAAGATTGAAGAAGAAGAACAGCAGAAACAACATGATGAGCAGCTGTTAAGGATGGTTGATAAGGAATTTCCTAAGTCTTCATCCATACAAGCTATGAAGAAACATGCTTAGAGGTTGTATGCTCTCAGATTTACATTTCAGTATCAGAAAGAGAGAGTGAGGATTTGGCCTGACCCCAGAGTTAGTGACAGAATTCTTAGAAAAAATGTTCCAAGTAGATACAATGGCCAAGTGAGGAAGACTGTAGATGCTGTGATAATGCTGTCCATTGTAGTGTCACCCTGGGAAATCCTTGATGACTTCAAGCGAGCTTACAAGACTAAGATGACTCCACATACTTTGTTAGAAAACAAAATGGTAAAGAAGGGGTTAATTTACAAGAAGCTTGAAGAAATTAGAAGAAATGAGCTCCAGTTGTTACTTGAAGGTACTCATCCTGATGAGTTTGCATACAGAGAAATAACAAATGTGGAGCTAAAGAATGGAAAGATTGTTAGATACTTATCTGAGTATTATGGGCCTGAGTTCTTCTTTGAGAGTGAAGCTGAAGAACTCACAATAGAAGAAAAAGTTGTTCTTCTTGAGGCCTATGTCAAAGAGTCTTACAGACTCATCATTGGGAAGTAGGTTTAATGATTGGGGTAACAGCTCTGTGTCCAATTCCCCAAGACAGAGTTCCCATTCATCTTTTACCGATCAAACTTTTTGAAACCTCTTCCTGGCCTGAGCTTGATTTGGTGATTTCTAAGCTGATCCAGAAAATGTGTCTGCCAATAAGTGGGACTTCAATAAGCTTAAAGGTTTTGGCTGCATTGGTTCAAGGGGAGTTTGTTGGACCAAAAGAACCAATGAGCCAGATCAGAAAAACCTTTAAGTCCCACAGACATCACAACAACTGAAGTGATCTACATCTGCTGAAGACAAAGTCTGAAGATAAAGTCTGAAGACAATAGCTGAAGACAAAGTCTGAAGACATATGCTGAAGACAAAGTCTGAAGACCAAGTTCTCAGAAGTTGTCTCAAACAGCTGAAGTAGTTCCTTTCAGTAGTTGTAATGTTATACTTTTCAGTAGTTTCTTTTCAGTAGTTTTATTATTGTAAAACGTCTGAAGTTCTTACACTTCAGATGTTATAGTTTCAGTAGTTGTAATTCTGGTTTATACTTAGCTTTTTGTGAAGGTGTCCTCAGTTGTTGTGGACATCTTCAGTAGATTAGTTTACTTTCAGTAGTTTGTATAAATCAGTTAGATGTCACTATCAAGTGACATCAGCTGACGTCACATTCCTTTATAAAAGGAATGTTGACCTAATTGTTTTGTAACCAAAGCATTTGCGTGAATGAAAATCTTCCATTAACAGAAAATTTCTCTCTCTATAATCGTCATAGTGTGATTGAATATTCATACTTGTCTTGCTTAAATTTGATCTAATTTATGTTATATTCCGCTGCAAATTCCAATCTAATTGATCAAACTAGATCCGATCCTATCAAGGCAGATTTTCCTTTTGACTAGTGACTATGACATGCCATAGCTCACATCCTGATATATTACAAAAAGGATAAAAGTATAAAGTAGAAAGCACAGACTCAAGACCTTAATGTACAGTTACCAAAAGCATGGACATTTTCACCAACTCATGTAAGTTGGTGACCTTACACAGGTCCAACTTTATGGTAAAGTACATCAGATAAAAGCATGTCTCTATAAGTCTTTGGAAGAAATCTGTCTTCACTCTTTGGCTTTGGAAGACTTTGTGTTTGAAGCTTCGGAAGACTTCACTTTTTTCTTCGGAAGATGTTGGTCTTGGCTTCGGAAGATTTTACACATAGAGTATTTCTGGTGCAAGGTGTAAAACTTCCGAAGCATTTCTACTTATGTTCTTCAGTGCATGCATGAAGAGAGACTTTGGATGTTTTTGCCTGCAACAGACTTATAGGAATCCTTACAAACTCCCCCTAGGCTGATGCTACCAAAACATTTGAAGATCTTCAATTGTTGACAGCCCTCATAATGATGATGACCATGCCCTTCTTCATTAGATGGTCAGGATCACTCAGACTTTCATAATATCTTCTCATCTCAAAGAGATCATGCAGAGGTAGGTTGAATAAGTCTTGACATGTGTAGACATTTTCACCACCTTGATCTCTGATCACATGGCATCTCTCTGGATTAGTTATGAAGGTCCAGGATAAGATGGGTCTCTCAGCTGCAAGAGGAGCCACTTGAATTGGAGTTGATTGGGCTGCCTCTTCATGCACTTCCTCAGGTTGATCTTACTCAGCTTGAGGTGTAGAGGTGGATGATTCAGGCTTCTTCTTCTTCTTTGACTTTGGTTTGGAAGCCATCCTCTTCATATTCTTTGAAGACTTTGACTAAGAAGACTGGTCTGTAGCACCTTGTTGATCACTTTTGTCTTGCTCAGTTGGGTGTTCCTCCCTCATAGGTTCAGAAGGAGAGGGAGTTTGACCCTGCTGTGGATTAGAAGATGAAGCTTGTTGAGGCTCAGCAGGAGGTCCAGGTTGTGTTGTCTCAAATTGTTCAACCTTAACCTCCACTTCAGGTGGAGCTTGACTTGGAGGGGAGTGTAAGTCAATCAGCCCTCCACTCTTGACTTTCTTCTTGATTACCCTGATGTGCTCATCCATTGTAGACAGAGACATAGGGCCAAGTCTCCTTCTGAAGAATCCATACAGCTTCAAGAAGCTCATCATCCTTTGTCTGTCAGCAGACTTTTTCATACTCTTTTGGATGATAGCTCTTGACTATGCACCCTCTTCCCTCATCTTTCTCTTTGTTGCCTTTTGTTCTTTGAGCACTTGAAGTTCAAGCTATTTGAGATACTCAAACTCAATGTACTCAAAGGATAAGGAAGAAGTGCATATGCCTGGTAGAGACCTGTGGCACTCAGGTAGTTGAACATGTTTTGCCTATCTGTTTCCTTGTCTACCTGAGGTTCTTGTGTAGCTGCCACAGCCTCTTGCACATGGCTTTCTTGAATTGGGAAGAGAGTAGGAACATGCTTGTATAATCTTTTCTGTCTTTTCTCCTCTTTGAATTGGAGAAGTAGCCTTGCATCCTCTGCTTCCTTCATATCTCTTGACTTTTCCATGTCAGCTAGTTTATTTAGTTCCTCTAAGGGGAGAGATATAATCTCATCTATGTCATAGTTCCTTGTCTGCAGGTAAGCAATCCAGATTGTCCTCAACTCATCATTTTGAGTGTTTGGTCTGGGGACAGTCCTGATTGTAGTTTGCATAAAGCCTGAAGACCCAGAGGAACTTTCTCCCCTTAGCTTCCTCTTCCTCTCTCTTTCATCCTCCTTAATCTCCACAGGAGTTAGAATCCTTTTCCCTTTGTCACCCACAGACCTTTGTGACACAGGGTGGAGAGAGCTTTGGCCTTCATTGCTTGATGTAGCATCCAAGCTCTGGCAAGAGAGAGGTTGTAAGACACCTTTACCAGTAGGTGTTTCACTGAGGGGATGAATTTCTGAAGTTGTTATTAGTGTGACAGAGCTCTCAAGATCTATCACTGGGCCTTCAGCCAAGGGAATCCCTTTGAAGCTAATCTCAGGGTCTGCCTTAACATCCAGTTGACCAATGACATTACCTGATTTCCTTTGTCTCCTTCTTAGACTGAACTCTTCAGTAATTTTGTCTTGAATCCTTTGTGCTAACCTGTCAGCTTGTCTAGATTGACTTGGCTTGACAAGTGGCATGTTGATCAGGTCAAGACCTTCATAGTAGTTCAAAGTCTGAAAAATGAACACCTCTTGCTGCCCTTGAACTCTTTGAAGAATGAAGGCTCTTCTATCAGCATCATACCTCCACCCAATAATGTAGTTTGAAGTTCCTTGAGGTGGGGATGTTATAGCCCTTGGAATGCCTTCCTCAAAGAGACTCCTAATGAAAGAGTCTATAGTGTCCACATCAATGTGAACTTGAGGAAGTTGTTGAGTATGCACAATTGCAAGTGAGGATGGTGAGTCCTCAATGTCCATACTCCCTAAAGAACTCTCAGGTTCTGTGACTGTAATGACTTTCTCCTCCTTTTTGGTAGCATCACCCTATTGCATAGGTGAGCTAGGAGTTAGGTCAATCACATTCACAGGTGCTTGTGTTCCTGGTTGAGCTCTCCTCAAAGGTCTCCCAGCTAGTTTTTCCCTGAGATAAGATATCTCAAGTTGCTGATCATTAACCTGGTTAGCAGGGTAATCACCTGAGATTCAAGGTGACTAACCTTAGAGACTAAATAGGATCATGTTTTTGACAGTTTTTGCACCTTTAGTCTCAAATTCGCCTCATCTTCATCAGAAGAATCATTGGGGGATGAGATGATTGGACCAAAGTCTTCTCTCTCACCACCAGCTTCAGGTTCTTGGCCGCTGGATTTCCTCTGCATATTGACAACCTCAGTTGAAGTGTCAATGGGCTGAGTTGCCATGGTTGAGGTCTTAATGATGTAATCACTTGCAGAAGTAAGAGCCTCTTCCATATGGACCTCCAAACAGGTTCAAAGAGATCCACCTCAGTGATAGGTGACTGATGTGGGCTAGACAAAGGAGACTTAGGAGTACTCATATCTCTTTGAGTAGGGGAAGAGTAGAGAGACTCATGATACTCACTAAAACCTAAGTCTTCATCAGTATAGAATGAGAGGTTAGGGATGGGTTGATTTAAGTCTAAAGGTTGGGGATGGTAACTGTCCCCTAAAGGTTGTTCACTTGAGTGTTGAGACTCAAAGTGAAGGCTTAAGGCAGTTGGGCTTGTGAGCTCATCAGGGTGAGCATGAGGAACTTCACCACTGATTCTTGAAGAGATGGGAGTGGTTTGCTCCTTAGGGAAATTGGGAGCTCTAGTATCCACTTCCTCTTGTATGGGTAAGTGTATGGGGGCCTGCACAAGCTCAATAGCTTGAGTAGGGGTTCGTTTGGATTTTCTTTGGTAGGTGAGGGTGATTTGTGGTCTTTTTGGTGGTTGGGAGGTAAAAGGTGTGGGTTCAACACTAGCTCGTGTTGCTAGGTTGTCAGCTTGAGCAATGAGCTCTAACATTTTTGGGACAAGGGCTGTTTCTACCCCTAAGAAGCCTACGGTTGGCTTCTTCATAATTTTAAAGATGCCGGGCTTCATCTGTCTAAATTTAAGAATATTATCTGTTTCCCTCAACTGTGAGCCCAGTTCACAATTGAGAATGTGGTGAACATATCTAACAAACATATAATACTCTAAGGAGTCCAAGGTAGCAAGCGAATTTGTATAAACAAACTGAGAGTACCTGAACTTGACCCCTTGAACCATTCCATGCACTATGAAGGAGAGATCCTCAGGAATCTGGTCCCACCCTCCATGCTTGTTTGACAAGCTGTGGATAACCACATGAAGCAGGTATTTCCACTAGGATGAGACCTTTCCTTTCCTGAAGGTCTTTACAGAGAAATCTTCCTCATAGCTCATTTGCTCAAAGGAATGATTTACAGCTTCCTTTAGGAAGGACAACTCACCTTCTTCATCATCCAGCTGCAAGTGAGTGTTGATGATGACTGAAGTGATGAAGATTGTCCTCCCCTGCACTGTGGCAGACAGTGCCTTCTCCCCATCCATAATGACCTCTTGGCAGGTCTTCCTGAATTCAAGCAGATGATCCTCATAGAGAGTAGGATCAATGGTTAGGGAGGTGAAGTATTTGGATAGAGCCAGAAAACGGCAAACCTCTGAGAAAATATCATCTTTCTCAGAGTTCAACAGAGCAACCTGGTTGTGTTGCTTGTGAAGTTGCATGGAGAAATCTTGGTTGTTTCTGCGGTTTAGGTTGGCCATTTTGAAAAGCTTAAGGGTGAAGGAAGATGAAGAACAAAGGCGGTTTGGGAGAATTTAGGTTTAAGGAAAAGTGTAATTGAAGAAGATAGTGAAAGAGGAGGGAACCGTTGGGTATTTATGTGAAAAGGATTTGAGACAAAGTTATGAAAGAGGATAAACTTTGAAATCCGGATGTCAGTCCCACCTCTAAAAACTAGTTTACTTTTGCCCAAAAAGTAGTTTTCTTGGAAGTCGAGAAATCTTCCGAAGGTTATTTGCTTCGGAAGTTCTAAAGAAAAAAACTTCCGAAGGCAAATTGGCTTCGGATGATATTTCAAAGGTTTTTGAGAATTTTGCTTCGGAAGAGAATTAACACTCAAAGTTTTTATTATAAAGAGAATGAAAACTTTCGAAGGTAAATTGCTTTCGGAAGAAACTTGTTCTTTTAAAACATAAAAGTACTTAAGTTGATTTTAAGCTTTGGAAGATATTTCAGAAATTTCTTCCGAATGTAAAATTACTGAAGTAGTTATTTGTTTACTAAGACATAAATTTCTTCTGAAGGTAATTTTAAATCTTCCGAAAATAAAAGAGATCAAAATTTTCAAAAATCTAAGAAATGTCTTTTGAAAAGATTTTCTTGTAAAGAAAACAAGGGCTTATGAAGGTGATGAAATAGACAACTTAGGACACACAGGTTTTAGAAATAATATGATTAAGTTTTAAGAAAAGTTATTCAAAATTAATCATCCCATTAGCTGATACAAGATATTTAAATCTTTGCTCATCAAAAGCTTTGGTGAACAGATCAGCATATTGTTCATTTGTGTTAACTTTGACTAGTTTGATTAATCCTTTTTCAAAGTTATCTCTAATCAAATGATACCTGATATTGATATGCTTTGTCCTTGAGTGATGCACAGGATTTTCTGTAATTGAGATAACACTGTTGTTGTTTATGTGGATGGGAGTCACTCTGAAATTGAATCCATAGTCCAGCATCAGATTTTGAATCCAAAGCACTTGAGGACAGCAACTTGTAGCAACAATGTATTCAGCCTCAACAGTTGATGCAGACACACATGATTGTTTCTTACATTGCCAAGAGACTACTCTTCCACCAAGAAATTGACATCCCCCTAATGTAGACTTTACAGTCATGTTGCAACCACCATAGTCACTATCTATATAAGCATACAGATTAAAGTTAGAATTCTTTGGATACCAAAGGCCAAGTGATGGAGCACCTTTGAGATATCTTAAAGTTCTTTTGACAGTGACTAGGTGTGACATCTTGGGGTTGGCTTGATATCTTGCACAAATGCATGTAGCAAACATGATATCTGGCCTGCTAGCTGTGAGGTACATAAGAGACCCAATCATTGTCCTGTAGAGATGTTCATCAACACAATCCCCCTCAAGATCAGGTCCAAGGGAGTGATTTCTGGCTATGGGTGTCTTAGCAACCTTACAATCAGTCATGTTGAACCTTTTAAGTATGTCTTGTACATACTTTGACTGACTTATGAAGATGCCATTGTCAACTTGCTTCACTTGAATTCCTAGAAAGAAATTGAGTTTCCCCATGACACTCATTTCAAACCTGTCCTTCAACAGCTTCTCAAAGTCTTTGCAGAGCTTTGGATTAGTTGACCCAAAGATAATGTCATCTACATATACTTGAACTAGCATTTTGTCATTTCTTGTTCCTTTGATGAAGAGAGTTCCATCAATAGTACCCCTTTTGTAGCCATGCTGACAGAGATACTGAGATAGAGTCTCATACCACTTCCTTGGTGCTTGGTGCAACCCATAAAGAGCTTTATCAAGCCTGCAGACATAATCATGATGATCAGGATCTGCAAACCCAAATGATTGTCTGACATACACCTCTTCATCAATTACCCCATAGAGAAAAGCACACTTGACATCAAGTTGGTAGACCTTGAAGTTCTTGGATGCAGCAAAAGCTAGGAATATCCTAATAGCTTCAAGTCTTGCTACATGAGCAAAAACATCTGTGTAGTCAATTCCTTCTTCTTGAGTATACCCTTGAACAACTAGTCTTGCCTTGTTCTTAGTGACAAGTCCTCTATTATCTTTCTTATTCCTGAACACCCATTTGGTTCCTATGGTAGTCTTCCCTTGAGAAAGAGGAAATAGGTTCCAAACCTTTTGCCTTTTGAATTGAAGCAGCTCCTCTTGCATAGCTTCAATCCAACTTCCATCCTTTAGAGACTCATCAATTTTCTTTGGCTCTATCTAGGACAAGAAACAAGAATGAAGACAAACATTTGCATCAAGGGTTTGTCCACTTGTTCTCACCCCTGAATCAACATTTCCAATGATGTTTGTGGTTGGATGAGACTTGTGGATCTTTAGCTGAGGGATCACAGCAAGTTGCTTAGACATATCTAAATTTGAGAAATTCTGATCTGGCAAGGGAGATTCACCCTCCACATCAGCACACTTATCAAAATTGACTTGATCCAATGAGTGTGTGACATCATTGATATTTTCATCAATGCAGTTGTTATCAGCATCAAGGATCCTGATCACTTTCACCACCACCATTTCTCCAACATTTGAAGCTCCTTCATCTGAGTTTTGTGCCTCTAAGCTGGAACTTGAAGGCACCCTAGAAGTGTCAGCAGGATTTGTCATTGATGTGCTGGTAGAAGCTTCATTTGTAGGATTGGTTACCACTGGAGCTGAAGATGTGTAGCTTGAAGGTCTTCTTAGCTCAAATCTCGGGTCAGGATCACCTGTAGGTAATGTATCTGTGGACCGTGAAACATTCTCACAAGATTTGTTAAAACAGTTGGTAACTAAATTAAGATCAAATAGCCAATCCGAACTAGAACCTTTCACATTAGGAGTGTGCTCATTAAAAGTCACATTGGCTGACTCCTCAACTATTCTATTTCTGAGAATGTATACTCTATAAGCTTTAGCTTGAGAAGAGTATCCAATAAAGTGTCCATCATCTGATTTCTCAGCAAACTTGGCAATTTGATCTTTGGTATTCAAGATGGTGCAAGAACATCCAAATGACCTGAGAAAATTAGTGAAAGGTTTTCTCTTATGCCAAAGTTCATAAGGAGTCTTACCATGTGTCTTAACCACTAAAACTCTGTTTTGCACATAGCAAGCAGTGTTCACTTCCTCTGCCCAAAAGGTGATGGACAGTTTAGAGTCAGAAAACATAGTTCTTGCAGCTTCAATTAGTATCCTATTTCTCCTTTTAGCAACACCTTTTTGCTTAGGAGTCCTGGGAGCACTATATTGTCTTATAATACCTTTTTCATCACAAAATGTATCAAGGATTTGATTCTTGAATTCAGTTCCTTGATCACATCTTATGATTTTGACCTTGTGATCACTTTGATTCTCAATCTTTAAGATGAAATTCTTTAGAATCTCAGGGGTCTCATCCTTAGTTCTAAGAAAGACGACCCAAGTGAATCTTGTAAAGTCATATGTGATCACCAAACAATAAGAGGTCCTTCCTAGACTAATTACACTAGTGGGGCCAAAGAGATCCATATGTAATAAGTGCAGGGGATTAATGATAGAATTTTTTTCCTTTGGCTTGTGAGATACCTTGTGTTGCTTCCCCTTCAGGCATGCAACACAGTGGTCATCACTTGTAAACTCTTTCTTTGGTATTCGAGTTACTAAATCATTCTTAATTAGTTTATTCATGTTTCTAAAGTTTACATGGCACATTCTTTTATGCCGGAGGAAATACTCATCATTATTTGCTTTAGACAGAAAGCATGAAACTTCTCCTGAGGGAGATGTTTCTTGCAAATCCATCTTGTTCTTGGTCCCTTCCTGGGGGCTCTGATCAGGAGGAAAATAGCAACCCGGGCTGAGAAAACCATGCACTCATGCTCAGTGAAGAGCATGTTAGACCTGATCACAAACTTGGGAGATACACTTAGAAGATTGTATCCAAGCTCCTTGACAAAGTTTACCTTCTCAATCCTAAACTTACCATTTGTGACTTTGCCCCTACCTGTAATGTAACCTCCTGCATCTCCTCCAAAAGCAACTGGTCCTCCATCAATTTTTTCTAACTTTTGGAGTACTAACCTATTGCCTGTCATGTGCCTGGAACAGCCACTGTCAGTGATTCATACATTTCTGTTTGTCTTGAGTTGTTCCTGCACAAAAGAGATGGTTAGTTAAATTTGGAAACCCAAACCTCATTGGTCTTGGGCTCATCAAAAGAAGTTGAAGACAATGAAACAATAATTGATCCAATAGTCATTCTAGAAGGATCATTTGCTGATGTTGATAAAGAACTTTCAGCCACTTGGTCTTTCTTTGACTTCCATACCACCTTTAGAAGCTTAGATTTGACCTTCAATACTTCGGAAGTTTTGATGACTTCGGAAGTTGTGATGACTGGACCTTTGGAAGATCTTCCTTTCACTGCAGCAGGCTGCTTCGGAAGTATTCCTTTCTTCCGAGACCAAATTTTCTTACGAAGGCAAATGTCCACTTGTCTTCTTCTTCATTTTGGAGCTTCCGAAGGAAACAAATTTTCCTTCCGAAGCTTGCTTCTTCTTCTCCAAAATCTTAGAAGTTTCTTTCTTGGTCATGTGGAGAGTACTCTTTGGATTGTAAACACAATCCTTAGCAAGATGATATATATTATATATATATATATATATAATATATATATATCTATATCTATATATATATATATATATAGATATCTATCATATACATATATATATACTATATAATATCATATGTATATATATAATATATATTATTATCTCCATCTCTCTATCTCTCTATACCTATGTATCTCTATCTATCTCTATATATCATATCTACTATCTCTATATATATCTCTCTCTCTCTCTCTCTCTACTCTCTCTCTCTCTCTCTCTCTACTCTCTCTTATCTCTCCTATATTATATATCTGTTGGAACTAGAAAGGCTGGTGCAATCAAAACCAAATCACTTAAACTATTTTGGTGCAACTAATAAAGGACTTCCGAAGCTAAGTGTGGAACTTCCGAAGGAAAAGGAGTTCTTCCGAAGACAAAGTGTAAAATCAACTTCCGAAGGAAAACTCCAACTTCCGAAGACAAAGTATTTACTTCCGAAGATCAAGACTTAGAGTGAAAGATCAGAAGTAAACTTTCGAAGTATGAAAGAAGTCCTCAAGCCTTGGAAGTATAGTAGCCTCTTTCGAAATATAAGTGGCTCTGGAAGAACTTGTTCTTCCGAAGCCAACTTACCTTCGGAAGACACTACTATTATCCAGTGGACATAAGTATGGTCTCTCTGACACTCCGCTGCAGACCTCTGAGATACTGCATGGCATTTTCTCAAAATCCATGTAGTTGACCATACTTTATTTCACTGTTTACCTTTATCAGTTAGTACAGTTGCCAACTTTAGTTGGTGACAAAAGGTAAGTCATGGACATGTCATGACTACCATATCTTAGATAATACTTTATCTAAGATACCTTAACTTTAGCATTGTAGTATATGCTTTAGTCTTAGGTTTCCAGCTGGTATCAAAGTATATCCGGCTGTAGGATCTAGTATATATAGTTTCTCATTGTAACTCTTGTTTCATGCTTGTAAGAGTCTTGTAATACTTTGAGTTGAGAAGTAATATATACAAGTGCCTTGAAAATCATGTCTTTGTGTTCTTTGCTACTTATTATATTATTATCAACTCTTAGAAGAGATTCTACTTCATCTAATCTGATTGTAGTATAAGTGAGTTTGAGAGAAATCCAAGTGTTAAGTGACAAAACCCGATCCTGCAAGTGGTATTTGAGCTTTTTAGGCACTTGATTGTGAGATCTTACCATCCTAATCAACCTGTTTTTCACTCCTCCTTTCACCACACTCAAAATGGCCCTCAACAAGTCTGAAGTAGAGATGGGGACGATGACTAAAGCACCCATCATCACCCCTTAAAACTTCAGGTCATGGAGCAGACACATGAAAGGCTTCATCAGGTATCAAGACAGCAAGATATGGTAATCTATTGTCAATGGTCCGTATAAGCCAAAGGTGGCTGGTGGAAACGGTGCCATGATAGAGAAAGCCATTGAAGACTACTCTTATGAGGACCGGAAGAAGCTGGACATTGACAGCAATGCTATGACTGTTCTCATGACTGCAAATCCCAACTCCATCATGGTGGGGTTTGAGCATTGCAAGTCAGCCAAAGAACTATTTGAGGCACTTGCTCACATGTACTCCAGCTCCAATGACTCCAAGAAGGACTCACTGAATCAGCAGTTCGAGAACTTCACCTAAATTGCTGGAGAGACCCTCAGCCAGCAATACTTCAGGTACATGGATCTCATTTCTTCCCTTCAGTCTGTGGGAATTGCTCTTGAACTTAGAGACCTCACAAGAAAGTTCACAAGTGCACTTCCCAATGAGTGGACGTTCTACTGTGTCTCCATCAAGAGAACAGAAAATTTGAACACCCTCACCATGACCGAACTCTATGGCATCCTTGATGGATACCGTTTGGAAATAGAAAACAAGAGAGGCCATCAGACAAGCAGACCCTTGAGTCTTCCTGCTAGCAACGCTTTAATGGTTATTGAAGGCTCAGGACCCTCCTAACCTCAACAGTACCTGACTTACACCCAGCAGCCATCCTGTTCTTCTGGGCCATACATCATATTTCCTGAGACTCCAAGGTCTCAACAAGCTCAGCAAAGCTCCTTTCAGGACAACTGTGCTTTTGTCTCAGGAAGTGGACACTCTAGTGATTATCAGTATTGCTTTGATGGTCTAGAGTGCTTCAGCCCAGATGATGTTGAATATGTGGACATAGTCCAACAAATGGCTCTCTTAACCTACAGAGCAAAGAAGTTCTTCAAGAGATTTGGAAGGCAATTTCCCCAGAACCCAATCAATAGAAAATTTGGGTTTGACAAAACCAAGACCAAATGTTACAACTGTAACCAACTTGGTCATTTTTCAAGGGAATGCAAGGCTCCCAAGTCTAATCTGGGAACCCCACAAACCTCCACACATCCCTCTAAATCAAAGCCCACTAGAAAGTCAACAAAGACAGCTGCAATGGCTCAAGAAGTTGACTGAGCTTCATGGTACAGGATGTGACTCCTTCTCAAGCACTCATGGCCGGAACAGATGATAATAAGGTAAATGAACATCTATGTACTCCTGCCTGTATTGCTAAGGTTAAATTGTATCAGGACTACAATATGGAGATTAAATCCGAGAGTCTTTAAATGTTTTAAAATCTGATTTTAAAAGGGCTGAATCTGACTAACAAAGAAAACTTGAGGAGTTGGAGAAAACTGTGTCCTTATTAAAACATGAACACACAAACTATAAGACTCAAATAAAGGATTTAATATCCAAATTGTTTGAGGCTCAAGCCCAGCTTGTCACAGCTGAGGCTCAAGCCAAGAAGCATGCTATTTCTGAGCAAATATTCCAAGCCATTCTTGCATCATCCTCTCACTCAAAACTTTGTTACCAAAACAAAGGTCGGTTGGGAACAAATGAAATTACTCCACCACACTCTTATGAGTCTATAAGACAACCAAGGTATGGTACTGAAGAGCAAGAGGTTCCATCTGCTGACCCACCTTCACATGAGTCAAAGAGTGATGCAACCATGGAGACCATCACCGGGAAGAACCAGTAATTTTACCCACTCCTACAGGTGATGATCAACCCCTAACCACCAAAGCCAGAAGAAGCAGAGCTAAGGCAGCCAAAAAAACTGCCAAGAAAGTGGCTGAGTCTAAGCTGAAAATAGACCCAAAGCAAAAAGGTGTATTCATCTCAGCTGGATTCCAGGTGGTAGGAAATTCTGATTTAGGAAAGGAGTGTAGTACCAGCACTCTTATCCTACCAAAGGGTCAGAAGTTAAAGGGAAATGTTGTTGATGAAGATAAAAAGAACAAGAAACAACAATCCTCAAATTCCCAAAAGATTAACATTGCATGCATAATGTGTGGTCTGCAAAACCACATGGCCAAAGATTGTTACTACAATCCTGTTTGTTGATACGTCATGTTCCTAGTTTATGTTCTTAATGTAAAAGTCTTTCATTTCTTACACATGTGTAATGTAACTACTTAATGAAATATGATATGTTCTTGATGTTTATTTATCTTTAAATATTTCAAATTACTGGTGGTTATTCATGCTAATGGACCATACTTATGGGTCATACGCATGAATGAATCATACTTATGGACTAGTCGCATGACTGAACAAGGAAACTGGATCAGTCGTATGACTGAGACATAAGATTGAGTCACTCGCACGACTGAACCTTCAGTCGTGCGTATGAATCAATCACATGAGTCAGTCACACGACTGAACCATGCCAATGGTTCAGTCGTACGAATGAACACTAGAAACCTATAACTACCACATAATTCGTGAAAAAAGAGGACACTAGATTTACAAACCCTAGCCATCCAGAGCGTCCTAAATAACATATCCAACTTCAAAGTTCGTTCCTGGTCGATTTCTAATCAATTCTTAATGTTTGTTTCATCGTTAGATCGATCAGGTTGTCGTTCTCACTGATTGGATTGCCAATCAAATAGAATTTCACGCTATTTAATCTGGTCTCACGCAGAATTTGTTAGTACTCCGTACGAAAACGGTCCTAACAAGTGGTATCAGAGCTTTGCCTTGCGATTTTGCGTGGATTCAATTGGTTTTGGTGTTAAAACCTACATTTTCAATCAAAAGAGTCACCGTTTTGCTTCAAAAGGTGTTTTTGATGTTTGCATGTGTTAAAGTTTCGATTTTTCATCAAACAGCAGATTAGGGTTTCTGGAAATTCGTATTTTGTGTCAAAGTATTCAAAATATTCGATTTTTTAAACACAACAGCCTTCAATCGCACGTTTGGACCATTCGTATATACTCATTCGCACGACTGAACTCAGTCGTGTCTCTCATTCGCACAGTTAAATAGCTCCAGTCGTTTGCTTTCATTCGTCCTGCTCATTCGAACGACTGAATCCAATCGAACGATTGAATTCATTTGCATCTTCCATTTGCACGAGTAACCCATTTGCATAGCTCATTCGCACGAGTGAATCTGTCCTGTTCTAAGTTTACCAAGTCTATAGCAATGGAAGACCAGTTTGCTGCATTCACTGCTGGAAAGGACTCACGTATCCAGAACCTTCTACTTCTGGAGAATGAGATAGGAAATCACAACAAACCGCCAAATTTTTTAAGTATGGATGAATACCCACAGTGGAAACAACGGTTTGAAATCTACTTGAATGGAGTTGACCCAAACCTTTGGACATTTGAGTCCAGTTACACGGTACCAGTCAGTGCAAATGGAGTCAAATTGAATTTGGGAGGAATGAGTGAATCCCAGAAGACTCTGCATAATGCTGAAAAGAAAGCATATGCCTTGTTGACTCAGTCTATACCTAAGGACATATTTCATCAGTTCTCTGAGAACAAGCAGTCTAAGAAGTTATGGGATGCATTGGAAAAGAGATACGAAAGGAATACAGCTCTGAAAGCACTGAGGGCAAAAGCTCTTAAGAAGGAATTTGAAAATTTCTCTCCAATTGGGAATGAGAGCTTGGATGATATCATTGATAGATTCTATCATCTGATGAGTGAGTTGCACACTCATGGCGTGACCACATCCATGGAAGATAAAGTCTCTAGTTTTGCTGATGGTCTGCCAGACAAATGGGATCCATTTGTGTCTAATCTGAGACAAAACGACACTCTTGCTACTTTAGACATAAATGATTTCATTTTGAAGTTAAGGGAGGAAGAACTACGTATGAAACACAAGTCAAAGAAAGGATCCTATGCTCAGAATCCTGCACTATACAATTCAGTTCCAACTCTGGCTGCTTCAGGCGCACCGTTACAAACGGTGTTTGTGTCTAGGTCTTCTGATCCTTCCCAAAGCAGTGCATCAAGAACCGTAACGTCAGGGTCATCTGGAACCCAATACATAGTTCCTGAGGCAAATACTACCTAGTTGAAGACAGAGAATCTCGGAAATGTCACTGTGGAAGTTGCTAAAGAGCACATGAACCTTCTAGCTATTGTTGTTCAATTTTATGATGGATTAGTTGCTGGTAAGATTGGAAACTGTCATCTTGCTGACGAGGACAATGAGCAAGTTGATGAAACTGAGCTAGAACGCATGGATATTATGTGGGCCTTAGCTAGTGCTATTAGAAGAGCCAAGAAGTTTGTTAAAAAGACGGGGCAAAATTTGATTGCCACTAAAGATACGACATTTGGATTTCATAAAACCAAAGTCACGTGTTTCAATTGTGGTGAAAAAGGGCACTTCAAACGTGAGTTCGTAAAGCCAAAGAAGACTGAAAATGGAAATCCTTTTCCTATATTCAACCGACAAGACAAGGATAAGATTGGAGCTTCATCTTCAAGTAAAGAGTCTAATGCTTTGGTTGCTCAGGTGATGAAGGACAAGACTGGTCCTTCCGATTCGTTTTTGAGGGTGATTCAAACATTGCTTTAGTTGATACATTGGATGATGGATCTGCAAGTAAAAGAGACATCATAGCTGAGCATACACTTTCAGATATCGAAGAAGCTATGGATGTCGTTGATCATTTGGTTGAAGAAGAGCTTAGTGCTACAAACTCAGAATCTCCAGTCACCGAAGAGTCTGACACTGCTTTGATGGCTGATTCATCTGGTTCTACACAAGTATATTCTAAAGACAAATATTTGAAAACATGCATGTACTGAATGTGATAAATTTAGGGGAAAGCATTGATTTAAAATTTGTTAGGTTATTAGAACATAATGATAATCTAGTAAATGATTTACAACTTTGCACTGAAGCAAATCGTGTTTTAAAACAAAATGAGTGCAGCTTCAAAGAAAAGATAGAACTGTTAGGGAAACAACTAAGGGAAACTGAGGTTGTTGTCTTAAATCAATCAAATGAAATCAAGTTCTATTTAAATTCTTTGGAGGAAACTAAAAAGGAAAAAGCAGTTTTGCAAGTCGAAGTTGAATCATTAAATCAAAAACTGCACAGTTTGGCAAGTTCTTCTCACATAGTTCAGAACCTAGTGAAAGAACAGAACGACGGGGAAGGTCTGGGTTATAAGGTAGTACCGCCACCACATGCAATCCTTTTGAACACTAAATGTAGACCAATTAATAATAACCCAGTAAAGGATCATGTGGTGTCTACTCCTCTAGTCAGTGATCCAGATTCTACGGGTAAACCTGTGAAATCTGTCACTAAACAGAAGGATTCTACTTTGGGATCAAAAGATAAGATACCTGTTGAGGTTTTAGGTGATAAAATTAAAAAGGTTAAATTAGGGTCAGGTTCACAAACGTCTATTTCAGAACCTAAAAGGTCTAATCCAATGAACCTTTAACGTGTTAATCATCAAAATCTTAATAAAATGAAAGTGAAAGATGTTCAAAATGTCAAAACAATTAAGTTTGTTAAAGAAGGTGAAACATCTAAAAAGGAAGAGAAACAACCCAACCGGACATATCTCAAACCCCGACCAAACTCAACCCCACATCAAAACTTTCCTCAAACTGTCGAAGGGAGATCCTGCTACAATTATGGAAAACGAGGACATATCTCCCCAAATTGTCCTTATTATCAGACACCTAGAAAGAAAACTGAACTTTTTGATGAAAAACCAAGATTTTCTAAAATTAGATATAATACTCCTCCAAGATATCAAAGGCCACACAGATTATTAGCTCAAAGCGAGGATGTGTCACCTAAGGTTACACCTAAGATTATTAGTGAACCTAAAGTTCAAACCATAAGCCAGTCGTCTGTGTACCACAAACACACCTTACACAAAACTGGTTTATGGAAGAAAAAAACAAGTAATGTGTCTGTTAGTGTGAACAAGAAGAAGAAAGATGTGCCCTCATCCTCTGAAGGACAGTGGGTTGAGTTCATGATGTGTGATACCTCTAGGACACCCAAGCCAGTTAAGGCTTGGGTCCCAAACCTGAACTAATCAATTCCTTTGTATGTGCAGGGTCTCCATTATAGCACTATCACTAATACCTAGATTATTGATAGTGGGGCTTCCAGGCACATGACCGGGAATTCGTCTCTCCTTTTCAACGTCAAGCAAATTAAAGGGGGACACCTATCATTCGGTGGGAATAAAGGAGGTTACATTACCGCTCAAGGCAAAGTGGGAAACGAGAAAGTGAAGTTTGACAAGGTCAACTACGTTCAACATCTGCAATACAACTTCCTTCTGTCTCCCAAATTTGTGATAAGGGATTCAAGGTTATGTTTGACAACAAGAAGTGCTACATGTTGAAGAAGGAGTATGTATCGAGGAGGATAAAATTCTAAGTCAGCTTCAAGATTTAAAGATTTGTATGTCTTGGATCTATCAAAAGCCTCCACTACTGAGTCTACTACCCAGTGCTTTTTTGTCAAAGGCAACAGAGAGGGATTCAGTCTCCTGGCATAGGAGAATGGGACACATTAATCCGAGGAAGATGAATCATCAGGTTCAGAATGATTTGGTGAATGGAGTTACAGTCAAGAATTTCCAGCTCCCAGATTTCTACGTAGCATGTAAGAAAGGGAAACAGACCAAGAAGTCTCACAAAGCAAAGAAATTTAATTCTATCGACATTCCTCTCGAGCTTCTACACATGGATCTGTTTGGCCTAGTCAGCACAAAGAGCATTGCTAGAGATTGGTACTGCCTTGTAGTAACTGATGATTACTCAAGCTTCTCTTGGGTGATGTTTCTGAAAGCCAAGTCAGAGACATTTGAATCATTCAAGCATCTAGTCACTACATTGGAATCACTCTACAAGCTGAAAGTAAGAAAGATTCGATCAGACAACGGAACAGAGTTCAAGAATCAATGGATGGAGGCATTCTGTCGAGAGAAAGGAATTGTTCATCAATTTACTTCTGCCTACACTCCACAGATGAATGGAGTTGCTGAAAAAAGAATTGGAGCTTGATAGAGACAGCAAGGACAATGTTAGCCGACTCTAAACTGCCTATTCAATTCTGTAACAAGGCAGTGGCTAATGCATGCTACACTCTCAATCGAGTCTTAGTAGTCAAACGTCATGGAAAAATGTGTTATGAATTGCTCCAGCGACGTAAACCCAACTTGGAGTATCTAGAACCATTTGGAGCACCATGCATGCTGTTAAAGAAAATTCAGACTGGGAAGTTTTATGAGAAGGCAGAAGAAGGTATCTTTCTCGGATATAGTATACCAGACAAGAGAGTTTATAACAACTCAACGGGTCAGGTAGAAGTGTGGTGCAATGTTGATGTCCAAAGATACACCACCCCCCTTGCTGGAAAAGGACCTTCCTTCTTCTTTGACTATGATGGATTTTTCAAGTCCTTCAATCTACCTCCTTCTCATCCTGATGATGAGTTACCTGCTCGAATGATGTACGGTGTTCTGAATACTCCTACACTAGACTTGACATCATCGGTTCCATTAGACGATACTTCTAGCTCGTTAAGGAGAGAGCTTGAGTTAAATGAGTCTTCCTCTGATGATGAAGCAGTTAAGACTGCAAATGTGGACCAGGAGGAATAGGTTCCCTCTACTGAAAGTACACAAGCATCTGATCTTGATGCCACTGGAACTTCTGAACCCCATA
Organism: Flaveria ramosissima; assembly: GCA_025215565.1. Taxonomy (NCBI): domain Eukaryota; kingdom Viridiplantae; phylum Streptophyta; class Magnoliopsida; order Asterales; family Asteraceae; genus Flaveria; species Flaveria ramosissima. The sequence goes on from CM046031.1 coordinate 20,646,547, forward strand.
CTCCAACAGCCACAGAAACTGAACCCGGGATTCAAAATCTGGATAATGAGGTTGTTGTTCCCACCACTCCTGGAACTCGAGTTAATGTGCATCATCCCCTGGACAACCTCATTGGGGATATTCTATCGGGAGTTCAAACACGAAATCAGCTATACTCAGTCGATTATGCCGCGGTCATGGAAAAAGGATATCTACACGATGGTGCTTATCAATGTTTTGTGTCTCAATTTGAGCCAAAATATGTAAGTGAAGCTTTAAACTATGAGGCATGGGTTAGTGCTATGCAAGAAGAACTCCTTCATTTCAAGAAGTCAGGAGTATGGACTCTTGTGGAGAGACCAAAAGGTGCAAAGGTGATTGGCACTAAATGGGTTATTAGGTGTAAGAAAGATGACCATGGGGTTATAATCAGAAACAAGGCTCTCCTTGTCGTTCAAAGGTTTAGACAAGTCAAAGGCGTTGACTACAATGAAGTGTTGCACCTGTGGCAAGGATGGAAGCAATTCGTATCTTCTTAGCCTATGCATCCTACATGAAGATCAAAGTTTATCAATTGGATGTGAAAAGCGCATTCCTTCATGGTGAAATCCGTGAAACAGTGTACGTCAGTCAACCCGAAGGATTTGAGGATCCTTATCATCGCGATAGAGTTCATAAACTGGACAAGGCTCTTTACAGGCTTCATCAAGCCCCTCGATCCTGGTAAGAGAAACTCTCTACTCATCTACTGAAACATGGTTTTCGCAGAGGGGTTATTGACTGCATGCTGTTCATCAAAGAGAAAGATGGTGATTTACTACTGGTACAGATATATGTGGATGACATAATCTTCAGTTCCAAAAATGAAGCATTGTGTAAAGAATTTGAATCCGTGATGAAAGCTGTGTTTGAGATGAGTGTCATGGGAGAGATGAAGTTCTTTCTTGGGTTATAGGTGGATCAGACACCAAATGGAATCTTCCTGCATCAGTCCAAATATGTAGGAGATATCCTTAGTCGGTTCGAAATGGAGAATGCAACGGTTGCTGGGACTCCACTTGCCACGAACCATAATGTGGCATCCGACAAAAATGGTGATCTACTAGATGCCACTATGTACCGAGGAATGATATGATCTCTGATGTACCTCACAGCCTCTTATCCTGATATTATGTACGCCACGTGTCTCTGTTCCAAATTTCAGGCTAAACCAAAAGTGAATCATCTAATTGGGGTAAAAAGGATCTTTCGTTATCTGAAGGGTACTCCAACACTCGAGTTGTGGTATCCTTATGATGATGACTTTGAGCTTACAGCGTATAGTGACTCGGACTATGGTGGTTGCAAGATGAATTACAAGTCAACATCAGCGCGATGTCAGTTCTTTGGAAGACGCTTAGTCACCTGGCAGTGTAAGAAGCAGACATATGTTGCTCTCTCAACATGTGAAGCTGAATATGTTGCTGCTACAAGTTGCTATTCACAAATCATTTGGATTAAACAGCAGATGCGAGACTACGATTTGAAATTTTCTAACACCCCTATCTTTGTTGATAATTTTGCTACAATAGCAGTCACTAAAAATCTGGTCCAACACCCAACAACTAAACACATCGGTATTAAATATAACTTTATACGTGACTGTTTTGAAAAGTAATTAATCGATGTTGTTAAAATTTATACGGATTTTCAATGACCTCTACACAAAGCTTTTGACAAACCTCGTTTTTTATATCTTTTGAAGGTCAATAGCTTGAAAAAGAAAAGTGCTGTGATTCCAGAAGAATAGAGTTCTTAGTCCGACAAATTTTTCTTATTTTTTAACTTTATTTTCCTGTCTTTCAAAATCCAAAAACCCAAAAACATTTTCGGTTTTAGAATTTTAGGGGAGAATAGTTTAGTTTCAGTATTTAATTACTTAAAAACAGGGGCGGGTAGATAAGCTGAAAGCAAAGAAATCAAATCTATGATATTGATTCAAAAATTATGGAAAATGATAGTACACAGGGAACTAATTGTTTGGGACATCAAAAGGATTTAATGATCAAAATGCTATATTCAAATTACAAGTCTGAGAAGTCTAACCAAAATAAAGGAAAAATGATAGTAAACTAGTCTGCTACTAAGGTAACATAGAGAAAGTAGGCCTAGGGGTTGCTAGTTTATTATATGATGTGTCGGTAGATTCAACACAATAGACGAGTAGACTTCATTGGTGAATCAAATTAAAACTAATTTGTTCAACTTGCTGTGGGTTTTCATCTAATCCTTGGTTAACACAATCAGCGCATTTCCAATAAGGGGTGACGAGCAAAATGAACGTCACAAATGTGTGCGGATGACCATAAAAATGAGCAAAGCACATGGAAAAACTGTTAAGCGCAATCAAGCTAATGACTAATGTTGTTGGTGCGTTATGTGCAAAAGAAAAAAGTGCTCTAACAAGAAGATAGGTTGTGTGCCTCTCTGCTGTGCGATGACTCTGACCTGAGGATAAGCATAACCTTAATATTCTAGAATTCATTGTTGTCTGCGCCTCTCTACTGTGCGATGGCACTGACCAGAGGCTTGGCATCTCTTTGATAGGTCTTTGAATAGTTTCTTCTTGTCAAATACCCGTAGACCGCTCAAAAATATCCTGATGAATGTTGATTACCATATAAGTATGGGATCCACAAATGCTTGTTGAAATAATAAAACCCAACTCATCACCAATGTGAGTCAAAAATCTGTGTATTGATTTAAGTGGACAAATATACTGACAATCATCGTGGCTGCAACTCACGACAGTCAAAATCATTATGTGCATCTTACAGCTCTAGTATGATTTCCTGCAAGTGCTATTGACTCTCAGACAAATAAGAATCTAGTATCCAAGTACATATAAAAGGGTCCCAAATAATTATGATATACTAGTAAGATTCCATATGAATGTTTCAAGAAATGATAAAAATAAATTGAAGCTGTTATGCTCAGGAGGAAAAATCAGTTAGATGATTTTTAAAAGGTGTCAATCCACCTCAAACCAAAAACACATAAATATGTCTTGTTTCGCTTTGCTTCAAGTTGTTTACAGTTTTGGTTATCTTCTTTGCGTCGATGTCGGACTATATAACTAGATGAACTGTTGTGAAGTCGCTGGATTGGTAGACATCCGAGCGTGTTCTTGACGGAAGGATAAACAACCAAGAGACAAACAATAGAACGAACTATAATAAAATGGTTTCATTGATACAACCTAATGATTACAAGCACTTTACAACATAAGAATCACGACTCTTGGCAAGGGGAGATCAAGCATGATCTCCCCTCTCATCCGGCAGCACCTAGGCCCCGGGCACACTCTCAAAAACCCTCAATCTCTCTACACAATGAAACTGGTATTTATATGCCTCAGCCCATATTAGATGCGACCGGGCCCATTCATGCAATTGGACCATACGTATGGTTCAATCGTACGACTGGACCATACTTATGGTTCAGTCTCACGAATGGCCCAATCACATCTCTCAGTCGCACGACTGGCCCATTAGCAAGGCTCAGTCGTACGACTGAGTCTCATTCGCATATGCTCCTGCGAATGACCCAGTTTCATGTGTTTACAACATATCAGGTGTATTACATTAAGCCTAGACTATTCGACAAGCGACGGACACACTATATATGACAATATATGCTCCAACAAATTCCCCCTTGGACGTTTCTTGCGAATAGTAGATAACACCTCTTACAATCTTCAGTCAATCTTTGCTCTGGTTTCTAATAGAATCAAACGAAACACCATATTAGCCAACGTTGTTCATCCGTCAGGTTGCTACAGTATCCCTGAAAATAAATTAAGGCACAATAGCTTTCGTTTACTTTGCAGAACACCATTAGCAGCAAGATTCCCCATATGATTGATTTTTCCAGATAATGACATGAACAGTTTTCCATTGCTTCAATCTTCACACAGGCTAACTTGATTAACATTAACTCTTGCAGAAATTCCCCCTCAAATTCAGCATATCCCAATATATAGACATTGTGCTCTCCTGGCGTCTTCATACGATGTATTGGGCAAAAGGTAGAAGGTTCCAATCCACAGCAGACAATCTCAAACAAATCAGCATGTATTCAGATTCATCATCGGAAACCAGCACCCATCATCACTTTCTGATTGCGTCTTCAATTTTCTCTATACATGGATTCCCCCTAAGAATGAGAATCCTTTCCGTGCGGATAAATATAACTTGATTGGCCCATAAATAGTCAGATGCTCTTGACTACCCCACAAAATTAGCACCGACTGCTGACATCTTCTCTACTCTCTTTTGTGTTCTAACTACATTCATCTATTCTAGAAGTCCAACGAATAATGGGGTATCCATCGAATTTATTTGACAAAAGAAACTCAGGATGAATGTGCTTTGCTCATCCTCAAATCTGTGCAAGAGGCAGTTCCAGACTTTTTTTTATCTTGATCACCGTTCATTCGTATGACATGGAGTACAATTATCACATTCGTGTGAGTGGATAATACGAATGATATCTTCGTGAGACTGGTCATAAGACTGGTCCAGTAGCATGACTGGTCATAAGACTGGTCCAGTAGCATGACTGGTCATAAGACTGGTCCAGTAGCATGACTGGACATAAGACTTGTCCAGTAGCATGACTGGTCATAAGACTGGTCCAGTCGCATTCCAGTCGTACGAATGGTCCAGTCGCATGGTCCAGTCGTATGAATGGTCCATTAGCATGGTCCAGTCGTAAGAATGGTCCATTAGCATGGTCCAGTCGTACGAATGGTCCATTACCATGGTCCAGTCGTACGAATGGTCCATTAGCATGGTCCAGTCGTACGAATGGTCCATTAGCATGGTCCAGTCGTACGAATGGTCCATTAGCATGGTCCAGTCGTACGAATGGTCCATTAGCATGGTCCAGTCGTACGAATGGTCCATTCGCATGGTCCAGCCGCATGAGCGAATCTGCACACAGATTTTCAGATCTTGCAACGCGATGGCCGCCAAAAACCCTAATCTGATGAATTTTACATGAACCGAAACAAAATAGACATCATCAGATTCGCAAGAGTGATAAGAACATGGTTTCGAGTTTGATTTTATCATAGATAAAACACACGTAACAAGATCTGAGCAAAACACGAAGAACACGAAGTGGGTTTAACGTCAAAGAACATGAAATAGATCCAGAAATCAAGAGCTCGGGTTGCTAGAATGATTGTTAGATCATTCTAGCAGTAACCGCTCTGATACCAATTGTGAAGTCGTTGGATTGGCAGACATCCAAGCGTGTTCATGACGGAAGGATAAACAACCAAGAGACAAACAATAGAACGAACTATAATAAAATGGTTTCATTGATACAACCTAATGATTACAAGCTCGTTACAACATAAGAATCATGACTCTTGGCAAGGGGAGATCGAGCATGATCTCCCCTCTCTTCTGGCAGCACCTAGGCCCCGGGCACATTCTCAAAAACCCTCAATCTCTCTACACAATGAAACTAGTATTTATAGGCCTCAGCCCATATTAGATGCGACTGGGCCCATTCATGCGATTGGACCATACGTATGGTTCAACTGTACGACTGGACCATACTTATCGTTCAGTCTTACGAATGGCCCAATCGCATCTCTTAGTCGCACGACTGGCCCATTAGCAAGGCTCAGTCGTACGACTGAGTCTCATTCGCATATGCTCCTGCGAATGACCCAGTTTCATGTGTTTACAACATATCAGGTGTATTACATTAAGCCTAAACTATTCGACAAGCGACGGACACACTATATATGACAATATATGCTCCAACAACTCTGAATTAAAAGGATTACATCTGAGGTGACCGATCGGCTCTTAATTACAAAGATCACGTCTGAGATGATCAAATGATTTTCTGTTATAAAGGGCATGTCTGAGATGATCATTGGTCATAATGTTATATATCAAATGTTAATTTTTGAGTGTATGGAAATGTATGAAGTCAAACTCATAAGTATGAGCCAACCACACGATTGAATTATAAGTATGAGCCAATCGCACGCTTGAACAATAAGTATGAGCCAATCACACGATTGGACCATGAGTATGGGTCAACTATGCGATTGGATCACAAGAATGAACCAATTGTACGACTGGATGAAGGAGTCTGAGTCAGTCGCACGACTGAACCCCAGTCACACGAATGAATCATGCGTATGGGTCCAGTCGCACGACTGAAACTTAAAACAGTATAAAAAGGGGGTCAGTCGGTCGTATACCCTATGCGACTTCAAAAACTCTCAAAATTTCTATTATTGTGATTACTCTCTAATAGTGATAATAACTGATATCCTATTCATTTTCAGGTACTTCGAAACTGAAATCGGGTCAAATGAATGGATTAATAGAACCCACAATGACCGAAATTGTTAAAATCAAGAACCAGGGCCATACCCTAAAATAGACCACTTAAATGGACACAAACGTTGATTTAAATGACACTAAATGCTATTCCGAGTCCGTGCGAACCTAATGAATCTAACACGAAGTGTAATGTAACGCTTTGACAAAGATTCAAATTTATGGTGTCGAAACAGTGCAAGATGCGAATAGACACGCATATGAACCTCTGTCGCACGATTGAGCCAGACGCATGATTCATCTCACGAGTGAATCAATCGGTTACTCACTCACACGACTAACTCAACTGCATGGCATAGCATACGACTAAGTTTAGTCGCAGGCTCAATTGTACGACTGAACTCAGTCGTATGGTTCAATCGCACGATTGAACCAGTTGATCAAAATCAGCTAAAATTCAATTGTTATCTCTTACGAATAGATCTAATGTATATGTTTCTTGTGTTGCAGCAATATGGCTGAGAGATGGACAATGAGCCCCAAGCACAACATTTGTGCTCATCTAGATGTTCCGTCTCGGAACGCTTCTGAGTTCACCGGGATTATAGTCTTCCTGCGTAGATCGAGGATTTACAAGGCCATTTCTACCCCATACACACCATACCGATCGATTCAGCAGGCTTTCTGGGAAAATGCCACAGTTGACCGGTTCGTTGAGCCCCACAATATCCGGAGCTCTATATTCGGACAAGATATTGCGATCAGGGAAGACGACCTAAGGAGAGTCATGGATTTGGGTGAGGACGGAGCCCATCCAACCAAGCTGCATCCCCTAACAGTTCGGGGATGTTTTCTGAGGATCAAGTACGCCAGTGACATCAATGTCGGCGTATGTGATCCTCAAGTGTATCTGGCACATGTGATCCTCAAGTGTATCTGGAACAAGTGCAACATGTGCCCCCAGTTCAAGTATCTGGCGCATGTGATCCTCAAGTGTATAGCCTCCAGACGTGGATGATTAGATGAGATGTCCGACCAAATCCAGAATGCATACGTTGCACTGGTACTGAACCACCCGTTCAGTTTCTCCCGCATGCTCCTCTCGTACTTGAAAGAGAACATAGAGGCCAAATGCAAGGAAGGCTTCTGCATGTATCCAAGGTTCTTGCAAATGATCATAGACGAGAAGCTTCCTCTACTGCCTAAGGAGAAGGACGATGCAGTGATATTAGAGATGATGGATGACACCACCCTGGGTAGGATGAAGGTGTACCGGGGGAAGCAGGTGAAGGCCCTGGTCAGGAGTCTTTTTGGCCATCTGGCCAACGAGAATTACGTGGCGCCCTCACGTAAGAAGTGGCGTCACGATGACAGTGACTCAGACGTTGAACCCATAGCGGTTCCTACTGACGAAGATGACGACGATGATGACGACCATGATAATGGTCAAGGTGGTGGAGATGCTGGCCCCAGTCAATCACGGGCCACCGACACGTCTACCATATCTCCACCACCTCCACACAGTACTTCATCTGCTCCTGGTGGATCTAAGCAGACTACTATGCACTAGGACTTCTTGGTAGATGAAGCGGATGAGTCTGATGATGAGCCTCTCACCAGGACAGTCGGGAGCCGGGTTGTGGCTACCGAGAAGGGGAAAGAGGCTGTTGGTGGACGCCAAGCTGGTACTAAGGGTGGTGACACTGATGTCACGAATCCGACATACACACCCGACCAGCCGATTAGCTCAGGGGGAGCCCCGATAGCCAAGGGTTCCAGGAGGAAGAGGATGGCCCAACCCCATGGCAAGAAGGGTAAGAGGCAGAGGATTACATTGATCAGTTCTACCACCACCACTGTTACCCACACCACCACCACTGTTCCCCACACTAACATCACTACTGCCACCTCAACTGCCACTGACACTCCCACCACCACTCATATATTCACACCTACCTCACCCACAATACCCAAATCAGTTCCACCACAATCCACTTCCATTCCTACTCCCATCTACACCACATCCACCACTACACCCACTACTCCCCAAGCTGGCACATCCACCTAATTCCCACCTACACAGGGCTCTACTCTACCCACTATTGGGTTAGACGAACAATTGGCGAGCCTAGACAGACTGGTGCTCAAACTGCTAGCGACAAATGATCCGAGAGCCAACCAAATTAATCAGCTCATGGCGGTCAATACCGCACAAGGCAAGCGGATAGCTCAGCTTACAGAGAAGAACGCTGCTCATGAGAGAGCTTTAGTTCGAGCTCACCATTCCCTGAAGACTCAAAATGAGATTGTGATGGCATCTGTCAAGCGGATCAAGGGGTTAGAGAAAAAGAACAAAAAGCTTATGTTGAGGTTGAAGGGAACAGAGGGTGAGCCTCTGAAGCTAAAGGATGATGGAGATGATGGTGGAGATGATGATGATGATTCGACGGATGATGAATCAGAAGAAGATGATGATGACGAGGAAGCTGGAGGAAGTGAAAAGGGAAAAAAAGATGATGATGAGGAGGAGGATGATCAAGAAGGTGATGCATCTGCATCAGCCTCAAATCAAGCAGCAAAGGAAAGGTGCACCAAAAGAGCCTCGTCCTCCGCACCTCCAGCTGAAGAGACACACGATCAAGGCAAAAATGAAGCTCCACAGACAGAGGATTATGATATCCTTCCCCTTCAGCATGTCAATACTCAACTTACTATGATTCTTGCTTTGCAAGGGATTTTGAGAAGGTCTGTGAGCTACACTCTAGAGGAAGGAGAAATCATCCACGACCTGACCGACGAGCAGCTCGCAGATATGTTTCGACTAAATCCAGATGAGCTTGTCAAAGATGCTCTGGAAGTAGATATCTTGAGTGACGAGGAGCTACAAGGTGTGGACGAGATAGATATCGAGGATGTCACGTCTGACTACTATCCTCAGTACACTGACCCTGAGGGCAATGTTATCCCCGACTTGGGTGAAACATTTGACAGTGATAATTTTGACAAGCTGGATGAGATAGAGAAAGAGAAAGCAAAGGCTGAAAGTAAAGCCCAAGCCACAGATGCTAATGTTGATCGAAAGAAGGCTGAATGGGCAGCTTGTTTATCAGAAATGAAGGCACAACGTGCACCTCCAAGGCTGTATGCCTACACCAAACATTACCGAGTAAAGAGACATCAGAAAGTGTCAAGCAAGATCATCAATTGGGCCTATTTTGAAGATCTGGATGTATATGCTGTTAAACGAGAGAAGGGGATTGAGTACTTTAGATATCCATATGATCTGAAGACTCTTCCTTGTTTTGAGCTAAACAAATTTGCCTGTTTAGATCTTTTGTATACCAACCCAAGGAAGATGTCGGGATGGTTTGAGACATCATTGAAGAAAGAATACCATACCAGATGGGTAAACATCAGACCTCAACAACCTAAGAGGTTCATTCATAAGACTGAAGTTGATCCTATATCTGGAAGGCCTAAGGTGGTGTTGAAGTGAAGTCCCCATGCATAATGTCTAAGATTCCTTTACGGGAGATGCCTCAGGACTTCACTCCACACTTCAAATGGTGGTATTACGGCTGGAGGACGGGGGAAGCGGTCATAGTTCTGAACAAAGAAGGTAAGATCGAGCTATCAGGGTATTTGACCCAATGTGACTTACAAACTTGTCTGCTGAAGATGTATACACTCTATACAAGTGGCCATTATTCTATGACATGCAAGATATTGTACAAGCTCTACAATTCCAACATGTTATACGGCTCTGCTTCGCGTTTGAGATCCACGCGGGAGTCACCAAAGAAGAGAAGTACAAGAAATTCCAAGAGCATGTGAAGGATGTTAGAAAATAGGATAAACTAGGTCCAAAGGGGAGTTTGTTGATACATCATGTTCCTAGTTTATGTTCTTAAATGTAAAAGTCTTTCATTTCTTACACATATGTAATATGACTACTTAATGAAATATGATATGCATCTTGATGTTTATTTGTCTTTGAGTATTTCATATTATTATTGTATTTAGTATAATTCATATGTATGAACATCATATATAGGTTTGAGGTTGTTGTACATAGTTCTAAGTTAATAATGATTTAGAAATGTGTTCAACTTAGTCGGGTGGTTATTTATGCTAATGGACCATACTTATGGACCGTACGCACGTATGAATCATACTTATGGACCAGTCGCTCGACTAAACCAGGAGACTGGATCAGTCGTATGACTGAGACATAAGGTTGATTCAGTCGCACGACTGAACCTTAAGTCGTGCGTATGAATCAACCGCATGAGCCAGTTTCACGACTGAACCATGCTAATGGTTCAGTCGTACGAATGAAACTGAAAACCTATAAATACCACATTATTCGTGGAAAAACTGAGACTTTGAATATTCACAAACCCTAGCCTTCCAGAGCGCCCTAAGCAGCCTATCCAACTTCATAGTTCGTTCCTGATCGTTTCTACTCAATATTTAACGTTTGTTTCATCGTTAGATCGATCAGGTTTTCGTTCTCACTGATTGGATCGCCTATCAAATAGGATTCCGCACTATTTGATTTGGTCTCACGCAGAATCCGTTAGTTCTTCGTTTGAAAACGATCCTAACACATAACGCTACCATTAAATAAAGATATTATTACCATAAGTTTTAAAATGCAAATTACATCCATTAAGTCTCAAATAAGAATAAAACATAACATAAGATAACATCCATGACAAATTATTTATTTTTCCTAGGTCTAAATCCTAGGTGTGAGCATGCTTCAAAGAGATCATCAAACTTGAGCATTTCTTGAAACATGTAAAAAAGAAAATGTCAACTTTGAAAGTTGGTGAGTTTCCATGGGTTAAGTATACATAAATATATCAAAAGATTTACAAGTAGCAATTCATGTCAATGGTTATGAATTATGGAAGTTTATAGAACACATAAAGCTACAATCAAACCTTGACCAATAATAAGTTTACAAGTTTATAACGATTAGCTAAGTGTACTTGGTTCCCATGATGAACAAGCATACGTGACCAGGAGCAGACAATAACATCGGCTTTAGAACCAAATAGGCTTGTTAGGCCCATAGATCTATCAAGTCACCAGGCTAGCAATAGGTAATGATTGTTAACATATAATGTATCTCATATAACACTCAAAATAATTCAAATAACCATGACAAAAATATAGATGAATTGCATGTGGGTTACAAGTATAAAAAGTTTACAAGTGTAAGTTGATAAGTTAAACATGTTTCACCCCAAAAAGGTATGAAATAATATGACAAGGAGCATGAAAACTCACATGACGAATAAGTGTATATAAGATGATTAGTAAGAATAATAGTTGATGTTCCAGCGAAATCCTTCACAAGGTAACTAAACGTATATATATATTTACAAGATTTAAGTTTAATAATAAGTTTAACGATTTAACAAGAACTAGGGTTTCAAGTGAAATTTGGGGACTTTTGTAAGTACATTAAATAATGTAATAAAGAAATATACCATTTATGTGTTTTAATATAAAGAAAAAGAAATTAAATCATTTATAATAATTAATAAAGTTTAAGTATAAAATTTGAGTAATTATTTAAAATAATCATGATTTAAACAATATTATTTAAAGGAAACGTGTGGACCGATAATAATTTATTAATTATTATATACAATCTATTTTGTAAGAAATTATCCAAGAATAACCTTTGTTAAAATGCTTTATTAAAAAGATATTTAATTATTGAAATTTAGAAAAATTACAGAAAATAATTTGGTGTCTTTAAAAATATTTGAAGTTTAGAAAAATCATTTTTATATTTATTAAGAATTTTCTATAATGTATTTAAAGGCTGAAAAGCCTTAAAAAAATGTTTGAGGGTACCCGGGTTCGAACCCGGGACCTCAATCTTGGAATGTGAGAGTGTAACCAGTGAACCAGGGTCGTGGCCGTGGTATGGATTGGGTTTTAATTTTTAAAAACATAGTTTCAAAGAATCCCCCAAATCCTAAGAACCCTAACTTCGATTTGAACTAAATTGAACACCAAATCGATGTTATCAACCGAATTAAGTTTGGGGCTTCTGTTTCACATGTGAAATCGAGTTTATATATGTATTTAATTACCCGGTTGAAGATGGATTTGAGATGACGAAGGACAGACCTCGACTATGTCTTGAATGATTCAGGTTGCAAACGAGGATAGTAATCAAACTTGTTTTGCAGAAAGTTTCCAAGGGTATTGGTGAGAAAAAGCCATCTGTCAATTTTGGTTTACGAAGTCCAGAAGATGAAGTTCGAATGCTTGCAGGTTCGCGATGAAGATGATGATCGAATTTGTAGTTTGTGTTTGTTTCAGATGATATTGGATGTTGTGAACGTTTAGGAATAGATAGACGATCGATTATGTACCATTTTATTGGATTATTATTGCATTTAAATGATTGAACGGCTATAAGATTAAAGGCTTAGGTTACTTGAATTGTTTGGAGTCCATAACTGTTCTTTAACTCAATTAAGGATCACAATTGGATTCGAAACATGTTCACAAACCGGTTGGAATCTTTTGGGTTCGGAATTGAGAGGATTTATGCGGTTTTTGGCCTTGCCGGAGAGTTGCCGAGGGTGGCCAGCGAGATGGCCAGAATTACGGGGTGAAGAGCGGGGTTTGGTTTGGGTTTTTAACTTTACACATTTAGTACCTGAATTTCCTTATTATTTTATGCCCCAAACTTCTATTTAAGTTTTAAATTTCACAAAATGACCCACTCAACTTTATTAAACTTTAATTTTTAATTATCTTTATATCTTATTAATTGTTTAACTTTCATAAATTTTATTTTTATTATTATTATATTTATTTTATTTTTAGTATACTTCTTATGTTTATTATTATGACTTAAATGAAATTTATCATAATAAGCAAAAGTTGTAAATACTTGTATTATTGTTATTATTAGTATTATTATTATGATTATTATTATTATTATTATTACTATTGTTAGTATTATTATTGTCATTATTATTATTGTTATTATTATTTTTGTTATTATTATTGTTATTAGTATTATAATTATTATTATTGTATACAATTTAATTGTTTATAATGTAAAATAAAGAAACAAGCATAAGTAGCCCACAAGTTTCATAAATGACAACAATGGTCCTTACAAGAATATAACGACGTTAAATTTCTATTTAATGAAAATACGAAAGGTTACATGCGTGTTGATGCAACGAGGAAAGATTATAGCCTATGCATCCCGGCAGTTGAAGATTTACGAGGTTAATTATCCTACTCATGACTTGGAGTTTGCAGTTGTAGTCTTTGTATTAAAGATATGTAGGCATTACCTATACGGGACGAAATGCACTATTTGTGGGTTTCTTACAAGTTTATAAAAGTTGTTTAACCATTTAAACATAAAAACGCAACGGATTTAAGTGATTTAAAACTTGTTTTAGATGCTGAAAATAAACCATTTTATAATCAAGAAAGCAAACCCAAGAACAAGGATCATATATGTGAAAAGAAATGCTATCAAAACGTAAACAACCATAGAGTGTTCTTAGAATACAACCTTTTAAGAACAAGATGATATGAGATGGATAACAATGAAGAAGATGATGCTCTTGAATGTAAACCTCCAAAGTAGAAGGCTTCAAGCTAGTATACCCACAAGCTCTTACTAAACACCCAACTAGTTAGGAAGTTAATCACCATAATCTTCTTCAAATCCCTTCTTCTTGGCCGAAAATTGCAAGGAGAAACAAGAGAGAAGATGTTTCACTTGTGTGTGAGAGAGTGTGGTTGAGTGTTGTAATGAATATGATTAATGTCTTGTATTAAAACAAGACAAGGAATCCCAGTGAGAGGGAACAAGGGGGCGGCCGAAATATGGTTCAAATGGGTTTCCCTCTCAAAGTTTTTACCACATATTATTCACCTATAAATTTATAAAATTAAACCCTTTTAATTTAAAACTTAACCACACTTTTATTTGTTGTTATTTAACCTATTTAAATAACAATACAAATAATTTCTCATAAACAAAATATCCATATAATTTGTTCTATTTTCAAATGCAATAGTTTAGAAAACCCATTTTCTAAATTGGTGTCAATATTTATTTGCTTGATCATATCAACAAATAAATATTCATTGGTGTTTTTCTAGCTTGTTATTGGGTATGACCCGACTTGGATCATAACGTACATCAATCTTGTATGTGTCTTGGGTATATAAGATCCAACATTCTCTCACTTGCACAAGATTCATAGAAGATTGATGCAAGCAGTAAATACCGCCTAACAACGGTTTACTACCCCTAATACGTATGACTAAGTGCCATTCAATAACATCATCCTCTTCAAGTACCTTACTCGAAAATGTTTTAGGTGAATCAATCATCTATCCTTTTGTCACAGATGTCATGTTAAATCCTAGAGACACGGAGTGATCATTCTCCATTGGTTTAACCTTAGTAGGCCTTAGACATCTTACTCTCAACGAATAAGAGGGGCAAATCCCATCTTGACTACATACGTCTCTCACAATCACCTCATACTATACCTGAATTTAGCCTTACGTAGTGCCATGTTTTAGAATAGCGAAGTACTAAGTCAAAGTATAATACTTGGTGAATATCAAGACCTAATATGTATCTCAGGTCAGAGGATACCAAATGATATTTGCCTTTACTCAAAATTACTTATGATCAATCAAGAATATTCCATGTAGTAATATTTGAGATGCGGGTATGTCCAATATTTGTATCCCACAAATATCTATGAACCTTGGCAGCAACCCTTTGCTCTATATTCATCCATATGAATATCCACCAATCCACGTTCATAATAGTCTTACCCTCATACTTGTTCCCACAAGTATGAATGACTACGGATGTTTAGAGTAAATGATTTACTCATGCAAAATTGGAAGATTAGTTGAAACATTATAACCAAATAATTCATTCAAGTAATAAAAGGTCTAATATCCAAATACAAAACTAAAAGATCAAATCCAGTCACTAGAATACCGAAGTCCCATGGCACAAGTATGACCTTCATGCTTTGCCTTTTCAAGGAGCTTCATGAATGGATCCACAATGTTTTGATCCATGTGAACTTTGCGAATACATATGTTTCCCTTTTCAACTTCATCCCTTATGTAGTTGAATCTCCGCTCAATGTGCCTAGTCTTTTGATTTTCACGGGGTTCCTTGATTTGAGCAATCGCATCCTCGTTATCACAAAGAATTTCTAGGGGGTCCTGAATGAAAGGGACCCCCCCTAGATCGGCAATGAATTTTTTCAATCATGCAGCTTCTTGAGCTACTAATGAAGCGGCGATGTATTCTGACTCTGTAGTTGATAATGCCACCACATCTTGCTTAGAGCTCTTCCAAGAGACTGACACTACTACAAAATAAGCCTAATGCAACATTTTGAACGCAACCTTTTTAGTATAAGTTGCATTTGATTCTAAAGCAACTACGTTAAATATAAAGGTTGCATTAGAATATCTGATGCAACCCTCTTCTCAAAAAGTTACAAATTTAATTGAAAATTGCAACCTTTTTATTAAAAAGTTACAATTGTTTAATGAATCCTTTTCATGTAAAGTTGAAAATTTATTTAAAACGAAAACTTTTGTGAGAATGGATTTCGTGTTAAAATTTTAGAAAACTAAGTTTCAACGAATTAATCTATATGAGTATTGATTAAAATTTTAGAAAACCAAGTTTCAGTGAATTATAAAAATTCAATCTATACGTACAAGTGTGAATTTATAACTCATATTTAGCTATAACTTTTATTATCAAAGTTTATAATTAATCTATATAAGTATCTGTATTTACGATCCCTCCATTGGTAAAAGAATATATATTATGATCCCTCCCCCGTATGTTATTAGTTATTTTACAATAAAAATTCCCTTCATCCAAAATCATTAAACTCCCGCTCCTCGCTGGTACCCTCCAAACGAATTGACCTTTCAAAATTCGATTTCCCTCTTTTATCTTTAACCTAAATCGGCACCCCTCGACTTCCCTAAATCGATCGACATTTATGTTTCAAGGATGATCAATGTCGACCTTTTACCATCTCTCAACGAGTCTCAAGGCTCTTCATATGGGCTAGAAGGCCGATCGGAGCAATGGTGGAGCAGCAAACTGCGTAAATATGGTTTGAATTCAGATGATGCTATGTCATTTTGTGTCACACCTGCCGAAAATAGGTAAGTACAGTACCCCCTCCTTTGATTTTGTCATTGTGATGTGGACGAGATTTACTTGAGTCAACATTAATTCTTTGATTTTGGGGTTTAATTGATCATATTAGACATGATTAACGATGTCTAGAAGATATGGATACAGAAGGTTTGATGAAAATGTCTATATTAAGTGTTTAGACTGTGCATAATTGACTCATTTTTTGGTTGAATACCGGTGATATGTTGTGAATATTGTTGCTCAGGTGATGCTGGTTTGTTCGTTTGGCAACATCATGATTCAAGCCCCTGTACATTGATGCTTACTACTAAAGACTAAAGTTGAACATATATTTGCAGTTTATGATATGGTATTTTGATACAACCATTAGATGATCCAAATTCATGTATAACAACTGAACAAGATTAAGAGACATAAAAATAGGGCTTCAGGTACAATAGGTTTGTATTGTCGTAAGAGTATATTGTCTAAATATAAATCATAATGATTCAATATTTGTATGTCATGCAAATTTAATAAGTCTCTTTCAGTGGCTTTCGGTGAAGAAATAGGCAAATGGATATAGGTTCATGTGTTGGTGCCATAGACATAACTCAAATATATGTGACATTTTTAACCGTTCTTTTGTGAAATGATGATTTAAATCACAATAATATTGACCACTCATGCTACAATCCTTGCGTTTAGTATGCTACAACCCAAGCAATGGTGTAATTTGGTGTAATGTAGGAGTATGATTCCTTTGCCTTTTAAAAATAATAATAATAATAATCAATTAGTTTTCTATTCAGAAGACAAGGAAGTAATAATGGATCATTCTTTTCAATTCTATGGTCCATACAAACCCTTGATATGAATTTTGTAATTTTTGATTTATGTTGGCGAAGGATTCCAAAGCTAGAATGTTAGAACCAGCAACAATCATGGAACCATGAACATACATGATAATATCATTACAACATGATCACTTTTTGTGTTATATCTTTGGCAAGGATATGAATACTTCAGTCATTATAATTGTATTTCTTCTTTACAATTTGATGACTTTCTATGTGAATGTTATTTTTTATTTTATATCTTAGCTTTTGTCACTCTATAAATAGCTTCAAGCATTCTCACCATGATCATTTTAATGGATTTTATAGTTCCTTTTGTTTATAACAAAGCAATAAGACTTGCATATACATTTACTTGTGTTGCTAGATGGAGTAGTTTTTTAGCTTTGCTGATATATCATATATGCAGTGTTTGTTGTGCTCAGGAAGCCTCCATGGTGCCAACAATAAGAGGTATTTTCATGTATATTTATGTGTGTGTGCATTATAGTTATTATTTATATCAATGAACTCTGATTGTTGTTAGTTTTGAATGTTTGAGAATCAGTTATAACATGTTCGTTTCCCTAGTAGTAATGTATTAAATCATGTATGTTTCTTTCAGGTTGTTGCTTTCTTCCATGCAGAGATTTCTACTAAAATACCTCCAACGCATGATACTTTTTTTGTTCTTGTATTTATTATTCTCCTTTAAGCATGTGTCTATTAGTTTGTTCATCCTTGTGCAACAACTTCCCCCTTATTTATGTATGACTACAAGTGTTTTATTTTTGTATCCCTTAAAATTTATAATGTTCTCTTTTTAGTTAAGTTTTTAGTTTTAGTTGTTGTATTCAATGTCAATTGTGTTTATTGAGAACAAGATCTCACAGGTCTAATGCATTAGAGTTGCTGCAGGTGATTCTCCATGACAAGCTCTATCTACAGAGGATGGAAGTGTTGAGAAAAACTAGTTGCTGAAATGTGTAAAGAGATTGAAGAGGACCATGAAAGAAAAAGAGCTGAGTTTGAAGCTAAGAAAAATTATATTGACAACCAATGACAAACTTGAAAGTTATGTTCCAAAAGGTTTTAAAACAACTACTAGTTGAAGATCGAGAGTTTTTAACTAGAGTAGATAAATGTTTTCATTACTTTTTATAATTGTATTTGACACTTTATGTTAACTTTATTGTTATTTGAGTTTGGAAAAGTATATTAAAGTACATTATATACTTATTAATGATACGTATATTATTATTTTGTTGGTGTAGTTACAATTGAATGTATATTAATTGATAGCAATTGAAGTAAATAGATAATAAAGTTATAAAGTTACATTTTAGCGTAAAAAGAGTTGCATTCATTGTAACTAACGTTATAAAAATGTTGCATTTGATGTAAACAAAGGTTGCGTTAAGTCTTGAATATGTTGCATTTTTGTAACCAAACAATAATAAAAGTTGCATTTCAAAGTAACAAAAGTTGCATTAAAATGTAAAAAGGTTGCATATCAAAAAGGTTGCATTTGAATAATAAATGCAAGAAGTGTTGCATTATCTAACAAAAAGGATGCATTAGGTCTAATGCAACTGCTTCTAAGGCAGCCCTCAATAAAAGGTTGCATTAGGTCTAATGCAACCTTTTCAAGGCCTAATGTAACATTTTATTAGGGTTGCATTAACTCAATTTTCTTGTAGTGTGATCCTCCATTCAAGACGAAAATGTATCCCGATTGTGATTGTTAATCATCCTGATCAGTTTGGAAACTCGCATCCGTGTAACCTTTTACTACGAGTTCCTCCTCACCTGATCCATAGATTAGGAACATATCTTTAGTCCTACTTAGGTACTTAAGTATGTTCTTAACAGCCATCCAATGACTATTTCCAGGATTTTGCTGGTATCGGCTTGTCATGTTCAAAGCGCATGACACGTCCGGCCTAGTGCATATCATTGCATACATGATGGACCCTATAGAAGACGCATACGGGATTCCCTTCATTTTATCTTGCTCAACCTTTGAGCTTGAACATTGAGTCGTACTCAATATCGTTCCTCTTTGAATAGGTACCGTACCTTTCATAGAGTTTTCCATCTTGAACCTTTTCAAGACCTTTCTTAGGATGTTTTGGATCGACAAAACCTTCAGGACGAACCATATAGACATCTTCCTCGAGATATCCATTTAGAAAAGCAGCTTTGACATCCATTTGCCAAATCTCATAATCATAATGAGCAGCTATGGAAAATAATATCCTAATGGACTTTAGCATTGCAGCCGGCGAGAAGGTCTCATCATAATCAACCCCTTGAGTTTGAGTGAAACCTTTAGCTACAAGTCTAGCTTTATAAGTATCCAAGTTTCCATGCATATCTGTTTTCTTCTTGAAAACCCACTTACTTCCAACTACCTTGGAGTTAAGAGGTGGTACAATCAAGTCCCACACTTGGTTGTCTTACATGGATTGCATCTCAACGTTCATGGCTTCAAGCCATTTGTCACAATCCAAAATGGACATTGCATCATGGTATGTGGTTGGTTCATCGGAGTCTACCACATAGCATCCATCTATGAAAAATCCATATCTTTCAGGTGGATTACTAGTTCTACCTTATCTACGAACATTTTGTGTGTATTGATCAACCATTTGATCATCCTCAACATCCTCATGTTGAGTGCTAGTGTCAACCAAACGTGTATCGGGTTGTGGTTCTTGATCCTCCTCAAGATCCAGTGTTCTACTGCTAGCTCATTCCATAAGTGACTTAGCTTCCAAGAACTCAGCCTTCTTGGCAACAAACTCCTTTTGTTTCAATGGATCATAGAAACAATATCCCATAGAATCTCTAGGATATATAATAAAGATACACTTAGTGGAACGGTTTTCTAACTTGTTTGGTGGGAGTCTTAACATAAGCCTCACATCCCCACACCTTTAAATATGATAGAGATGGAACCCTTCCATGCTATATTTCAAAAGGTGTCTTTTCCACTTTATTGGTTGGGGAAAGCGAAACCCCAAAATGATAGAGGCAATGAGCTTCTTGTTGGGGTTTGTTAGACCATTATCAAAGCTGTTTAACCATTTTAACATGAAAAACGCAGCGGAATAAAACCTTTATATTATGTTTTGTAAACAGAAAATTAAGGCATAATACTTAGCAATAACAAACCCAAGAACATAGGATCAAATATATGTGAATCAACTAGCTATCAAGAAGAGATAACAGCCAAAAACAACACATACAAACTACCTTTCAGGAGCTGCTGAAAAACGTGATATATGAGGAAGAAGATGATGTTCTTGAACAACCAAAACACCAAGGAGAGGTGTCCTCAAGCAACCATACCCACAAGCATCAAGCAAAGACCTTAGTGCTAGGATTTCTACACCCAAAACGAACCAAAAGGTGCTGCTGGAACCCTATTCCAGCCGTGACTTTTTCTTCAAAATGAGAGAGTTTTTCACTTTTGGTTCTTGCATGTGAGAGAGAGAATGAGGTGGAGTGTGTAACTAGTAAATGAGTTATGTTCTCAAGAAAAGCAAATGAACCAACCCCCATGAAAGGGGGCGGCCGAATTCAACTTCAAATTGGGGTTTCCCCCCCAATTTTATGTACATTTTATTTTTAACTAGTTACTAGTATAAGTTATGTAATTAACCTTTTAATTATATAACTTATACACACTTTTATTACTTGATGTTATTTAACCAATTTAAATAACATTATAAGTGATACCCATAAACAAAATATCCTTATAAATTGTTCTATCTCATATACAATTTATTTAGAAAACCCACTTTCTAAATTGGTGTAATTATTTAATTGCATGATCATTCATCAATAAATATTAATTGGTGTTTGATAAGCTTGTTATTGGGTATAACCCGACTTGGATCATAACGTACTAACCACATCAATGTTCTATGTGTCTTGGACATAAAGAATCCAACATTCTCCCACTTGCACGAGATTCATAAAAGATTGATGCAAGCAGTAAATACCGCCTAACAATGGTTTACTACCCTTAATACGCATGACTTAAAGCCATTCAATAACATCATCCCCTTCAAGTATCCAACTTGAAATGATTTAGGTGAATCAATATTAATCCTTTTGTTACAGATGTCATGTTAAATCCAAGGACATAGAATGATCATTCCTTGTTGATTTAACTTAATCAGGCTTTAGACATCTTGCTCTCAACGAATAAGAGGAACAAATTCCATCTTGACTACATACGTTTCTCACAATCACTTCGTGTCACACCTGAACATAGCCTTATGTACTGTCCATTATTTCAGAGCAGTGAAGAACTAGCTCAAGGTATAACACATTGGTGAATATCAAAACCCAATATGTATCTCAGGTCGGAGGATACCAAATGATATTCGCCTTTACTCAAATTCACTTATGATCAATCTAGAAGATTCCATGTAGTAAAATTTGAGATGCGAGTCAGTCCAATATTCGTATCCCACAAATATCTATGAACTTTGGCAGCAAGCAATTGCTCTATTATATTCATGCCTTATGAATATCCACCAATCCATGTTCATAACAGTCTTACGTTCATATTTGTTCCCACAAACATGACCGACTACGGACATTTGGAATAATAAAGATATTCATGGATGTATACATGCTAAAAGGAACATAACTCAGAATATCGCAAGTATATGGAAGAGTTAAATATTACATTGTTCTAAACTTTTAAATACTAAATAGATCAATTCCAATCACTAGAATATCGAAGTCCTAAGGCACAAGTATGACTTTCATGCTTTGCCCTTTCAAGGATCTTCGTGAGTGGATCCGCAATGTTTTGATCGGTGTGAACTTTATGAATACATATCTTTCCCTTTTCAACTTCATCCCTTATGTAGTTGAATCTCCGCTCAATGTGTCTAGTCTTTTGATGTGCACAAGGTCAACTACGTTCAACAATTGCAGAACAACTTGCTTTCTGTCTCCCAAATTTGTGATAAAGGATTCAAAGTTATGTTTAATAACAAGAAGTGTTATGTGTTGAAGAAGGAGTATGTTGTCGAGGGGGATACAATTCTAATGTCAGCTTCAAGATATAACGATCTGTATGTTTTGGATCTTTCAAAAGCCTCCACAACTGAATCTACTGCCCAGTCTTCTTATCAAAAGCAACAGAGAGGGATTTTGTCTCCTGGCATTGGAGAATGGGACACATTAATCCTAGGAAGATGAATCATCTGGTTCAAAATGATTTGGTGAATGGAGTTACCGTCAAGAATTTCCAGCTCCCAGATTTCTGTGTAGCATGTAAGAAAGGGAAACAGACCAAGAAGTCTTACAAAGCAAAGAAAGTCAATTCTATCGACATTCCTCTCGAGCTTCTACATATGGATCTGTTTGGCCCAGTCAGTACAAAAAGCATTGCTGGTGATTTGTACTGCTTCGTAGTAACTGATGATTACTCAAGATTCTTTTGGGTGATGTTTCTGAAAGCAAAGTCAGAGACATTTGAATCATTCAAGCATCTAGTCACTACATTAGAATTACTCTACAAACTAAAAGTCAGAAAGATTCGATTAGACAACGGAACAGAGTTCAAGAATCAGTGGATGGAGGCATTGTGTCGAGAAAAAGGAATTGTTCATCAATTTACTTCTGCCTACACTCCACAGATGAATGGGGTTGCTGAAAGAAAGAATCGGAGCTTGCTGTTAGCCGACTCTAAACTGCCTATTCAATTTTGGAACGAGGCAGTGGAATATGCATGCTACACTCTAAATCGAGTCTTAGTGGTCAAACGTCATGGGAAAACATGTTATGAACTGCTCCAGCGACGTAAACCAAACTTGGAGTATCTCGAACCATTTGGTGCACCGTGCATGTTGTTAAAGAAGACTCAAACTGGAAAGTTTTGTGAGAAGGCCGAAGAAGGTATCTTTCTCGGATATAGTATACTAGACAAGAGAGTTTATAACAACTCAACGGGTCAGGTAGAAGTGTGGTGCAATGTCGATGTCCAAAGATACACCACCCCCTGCTGGAAAAGGACCTTCCTTCTTCTTTGACTATGATGGATTTTTTAAATCCTTCAATCTACCGCCTTTACATCCTAATGACGAGTTATCTGCTACAATGATGTACGATGTTCTTAACACTCCTCCACCAGTCTCGACATCATCAGCTCCATTAGATGAAACTTCTAGCCTTTCAGAGGGAGAGCTTGAAGTAAGTGATTCTTCCTCTGATAATGAGGTAGTTGAGACTGCAAATGCAGATCAGGAGGAACAGGTTCCCTCTAATGAAAGTACACATGCATCTGATCTTGATGCCACTAACACTTCTGAACCTCACACTCCAACAGCCATGGATACTAAACCCGGGATTCAGGATCTGGACACTGAAGTAGTTGTTCCCACCACTCCCAGATCTCGAATTAATGTGTATCATCCCCTGGAAAACATCATTGGGTATGTTCTATCAGGAGTTCAGACACGAAATCAGCTATACTCAGCTAATTATGCCGCAGTCATGGAAAAAGTTTATCTACACGATGGTGCTTATCAATGTTTTGTGTCTCAATTTGAGCCAAAATATGTAAGTGGAGCCTTAAACGACGAGGCATGGGTTAGTGCTATGCAAGAAGAACTCCTTCAGTTCAAGAAGTTAGGAGTATGGACTCTTGTGGATAGACCAAAAGGTGCAAAGGTGATTGGCACTAAATGGGTTCTTAAATGTAAGAGAGATGATCAAGGAGTCATAATTAGAAACAAGGCTAGGATAGTCGTTCAAGGGTTCAGACAAGTAGAAGGCATTGACTACAATGATGTGTTTGCACCGGTGCAAGGATGGAAGCAATTTGTATTTTCTTAGCCTATGCATCCTACATGAAGATTAAAGTTTATCAATTGGATGTGAAAAGTACATTTCTTCATGGTGAAATTCGTGAAACAGTGTACGTCAGTCAACTCGAAGGATTTGAGGATCCGTATCATCGGGATAGAGTCTATAAATTGGACAAGGCTCTATACGGGCTTCATCAAGCTCCACGAGCCTGGTATGAGAAACTATCAACTCATTTGCTGAAACAGGTTTTCGTAGAGGAGTCATTGACTGCATGTTGTTCATCAAAGAGAAAGATGATGATTTACTACTAGTACAGATATGCAGGACCGTTTAAGGGCTTAACTACAATTACAACACAACCACACAATGAGGAGAATAACTAATCTCTAATCAAACAGTGAACTGGGTAACCAAGGTGAAGCTAAGAACACAAGTAAGTAAAGAGACAGAACAAGAGAGTTGGGTTTCAAGGAGGCAGTATATTGCTTTCTCAAGTTCTCTTACAAGTGTTGCAAAAGCATTTGAGAAAAGATACAAGAACTTGAAATACTTATACTACAACCTACAGCCGGCCATACTTTGAAGGCCAGCTGGATACAATTGACTAGACACTAACAAAATCAATTGTAGGATCAAAAGGCATATCTGCCTTTTGACCTTGTGACTATGACATGCCATAGCTCACATCCTTTTACAATACAAAAAGGATAAAGTACATAAAGTGGAAAGTTACAGACTCAAGACCTCAATGTACAGTTACCAAAAGCATGACCCTTTTCACCAACTCATGTAAGTTGGTGACTTTACAGAGATGCAGCGGAAAAGGTGCTTTATGGAACAGTACATCAGATAAAGCATGTGTACTAAAAGTCTTCGGAAGAAATCTGTCTTCATAGGATGAGGCTTCGGAAGACTTTGTCTCTGAAGCTTCGGAAGACTTCATATTTGGCTTCGGAAGATATTGGTCTTGGCTTCGGAAGATTTTACACTTAGAGTATTTTCTAATGCTTTGTGTAAAACTTCCGAAGCATTCTTCACTTCAGTACTTAGTGCATGTTTGCTGAGACACTTAAGCTGTTTTGGGTTGCATCAGACTTCAGGAATCCTTACAAACTCCCCCTAGGCTGATGCTACCAAAACACTTAGAA
The DNA here is from genome assembly GCA_025215565.1 of Flaveria ramosissima. NCBI lineage: Eukaryota > Viridiplantae > Streptophyta > Magnoliopsida > Asterales > Asteraceae > Flaveria > Flaveria ramosissima. Next base: position 20,671,901 of record CM046031.1, read on the forward strand.
GATCTTCAAATGTTGGTAGTCTTCAGTACAATCAGGACCATTCCTTTCTTCATGAGATGGTCAGGATCATCAAGACTTTCATAATATCTTCTCATCTCAAAGAGATCATGCAGAGGTAAGTTGATTATGTCTTGCCATGAGTAGACATTCTCAACACCTTGATCTCTTATAACAGTCCATCTCTCTGGATTGGTAGAGTATGTCCAGGATAAGATGGGTGTCTCACTAGTTAGAGGAGCCACTTGAATAGGAGTTGATTGATTGGCTGCCTCATCATGCACTTCCTCAGGTTGATCTGATTCAGCCTGAGGTGCAGAGGTAGATGACTTTGGCTTCTTCTTCTTTGTCTTTGGTTTAGAAGCCATCCTCTTCTTCCTCTTGGTTGTCTTTAACTGAGAAGACTGGTCTGCAGCACCATGTTGATCATCAGTGTCTTTCTCAGTTGGGTGTTCCTCCCTCACAGGTTCAGAAGGAGAGGGAGTTTGACCCTGCCTAGGATCAGAAGATGAAGCTTGCTGGGGCTCAGCTGGAGGTGCTGGTTGAGGTGTCTCTGGTTGCTCAAACTTGACCTCCACTTCAGGTGGGACTTGACTTGGAAGAGAGTGCAAGTCAATAAGTTCTCCACTCTTAATCTTCTGCTTGATCACCCTAATGTGCTCATCCATAGTGGATAGAGACATGGGGCCAAGTCTCCTTCCGGAGAATCCATACAGCTTCAAGAAGCTCACCATTCTTTGTCTGTCAGCAGACTTCTTTGCATTCTTTTGAATGGTGGCCCTTGACTTTGCAGCTTCTTCCCTTAGTTTCCTTTTGTTGTCTTTCTTTCCTTGACTAACTCAAGCTCAAGTTGCTTTAAGTACTCGAACTCAATGAAGTCATAGGACAAAGGGAGAAGTGCATCTGCCTGATAGAAGCCTGTGGCACTCAGGTAGTTGATCATCTTGATCCTATCTTCCTCTTTATCTACCTGAGGTTCTTGTGGAGCCACATCTTCCTGTGCAGGACTTTTTGAACTGGTGAGAGAGTAGGAGCATGCTTGTATAGTCTTTTCTGTCTCTTCTCCTCTTTGAGTTGGAGAAGTATCATTGCATCCTCTTTCTCCTTCAACTCTCTTGACACTTCTCTGTCAGCCAGTTCATTCAGTTCTTCTAAGGGGAGGGAGATGATCTCATCAATATCATAGTTCCTGGTCTGTAAGTAGTTAATCCTGACTGCCCTTAACTCATCATCCTGAGTATTTGGTCTGGGGGCAGCCCTGATTGCAGCTTGCATGAAGCTAGATGACCCAGTGGAACTTTCTCCCCTTAGTCTCCTTTTCCTCTCTCTCTCTTCCTCCTCAATTTCCTCAGGAGTCATTATCCTTTTCCCTTTGTCACCAACAGACCTTTGTGACTCAGGGAGGATTGAGGCTTGGCCTTCATTGCTTGGAGTAGCTTCCATGCTCTGGCCAGAGAGAGGCTGAGAAACACCTTCACCAGCAGGTGTCTCAGATGGAGTTTGGACCTCAGCAGCAGTTGTTGATGATGAGACAGGGGTCTCAGGTTCTGTCACTGGGCCTTCAGTCAAGGTTTCCCCTATGAAACTAATCTTAGGGTCCACCTCAACATCCAGTTGACCGATGACATTGCCTGATTCCCTAAGTCTCCTTCTTAGAGAGAACTCTGCCATGATCCTGTCTTGGATTCTTTGAGCCAGCCTATCAGCTTGTCTTGAATTGCTTGGATTGACAAGTGGTAGGTTGACTAAATCCAGTCTTTCATAAAAGCTCAGGCTTTGGAATTGAAAAACTTCTTGTTGGCCTTGAACTCTTTGAAGTATGAGGGCTCTTCTGTCATCATCATACCTCCACCTTATGATTTGATTGTTAGTTCCCAGTGGTGGAGATGAGACAGCCCTTGGTATGCCTTCCTCAAATAGACTCCTGATGAGAGAGTCTATAGAGTCCACATTAATGTGAACTTGAGGAAGTTGCTGAGAATGCACAACAGCAAGTGAGGATGGTGAGTCCTCTATGTCCATTCTCTCTGAAGAACTCCCAGGTTCTGTGGTTGTAACAACTTTCTCCCCCTTTTTGGTAGCATCACCCACTTGCATAGGTGAGCTGGAGGATAAGTCAATCACTTCCACAGGTTCTTGTGTTCCTGGTTGAGCTCTCCTTAAAGGTCTCCCAGCTAGTTTTTCCTGCAGATATGAAATCTGGAGTTGCTGATCATTGACCCTGTTTTGTAAGGTAGTCACTTGAGATTCCAAGTGACTAACCTTAGAGACTAAATAGGTGCATGTTTTTGACAGTTTTTGCACCTTTAGCCTCAAATTCCCCTCATCTTCATCAGAAGATTCATTGGGGGATGAGATGATTGGACCAAAGTCCTCTCTCTCACCACCAGCTTGAGTTTCTTGGCTGCTGGTTTTCCTCTGCTCACTGGCAGCCTCAGTTGAGATGCCAATGGGCTGAGTTGCCATGGTTGAGGTCTTAATGATGTAATCACTTTCAAAAGTGAGAGCCTCTTCCATATGGACATCCTGAACAGGTTCAGAAGTGTCCACCTCAGTGACAGGTGACTGATGGGGGATAGACTGAGGAGAGTCAGAGGTACTCATCTCTCTTTGAGTAGGGGAGGAGAAGAGAGACTCATGGTACTCACTGAATCCTAAGTCTTCATCAGTGTAAAAGGATAGGTTGGGAATTGGTTGGTTGAGATCCAAAGGCTGGGGATGGTAGCTGTCCCCTGAAGGTTGTCCACTTGAGTGTTGAGACTCAGAGTGAAGGCTTAAGGTTGTTGGGCTATTGAGCTCATCAGGGTGAGCTTGAGGAACCTCAGCCCTGATAGGTGAAGTAATGGGAGTGGTTTGCTCCTCAGGAGAAGTGGGAGCTCTAGTGTCCACTTCTTCCTGTAAGGTTGAGTATTTGGGGGCCTGCACAGACTCAATAGTCTGAGCAGGGGTTCGTTTGGATTTTCTTTGGTAGGTGAGGGTGATTTCTGGTCTTTTTAATGGTAGGGACAAAAGAGGTGTGGGTTCAACACTAGCTTGTGTTGCTAGGTTGTCACCTTGAGCAATGAGCTCTAACATTTTTGGGACTAGGGCTGTTTCTACCCCAGAGAAGCCTACAGTTGGCTTCTTCATTATTTTAAAGATGCCGGGCTTCATCTGTCCCAATTTAAGAATATTACCTGTTTCCCTCAACTGTGAGCCCAGTTCACAGTTGAGAATGTGTTGAACATATCTAGGAAACATGTAATACTCTAAGGAGTCTAAGTTTGCAAGTAAATTAGTATATACAAATTGTGAATACCTGAACTTGACCCCTTGAACCATTCCATGAACAATGAAGGAGAGATCCTCAGGAATCTGGTCCCATCCACCATGCTTGTTTGACAAGCTGTGGATAACCACATGGAGCAGGAATTTCCATTGGGATGAGACCTTCCCTTTCCTAAAGGTCTTTACAGAGAAATCTCCCTCATAGCCCATCTGCTCAAAAGAATGATTTACAGCTTCTTTTGGGAAGGACACCTCACCTTCTTCATCATCCAGCTGTAGATGTTGGTTAATGATGGCCGGAGTGATGAAGACTGTCCTTCCTTGCACTGTGGCAGACAGTGCCTTCTCCCCATCCATAATGACCTCTTGGCAGGTCTTCCAGAATTCAAGCAACTGATCCTCATATAGAGGAGGATCAATGGTCAGGGAGGTGAAGTAGTTAGATAGAGTCAAGAATTGGCAAATCTCTGAGAAACTTGCATCTTTCTCAGAGCTTAACAGAGCAACTTGATTATGTTGCCTGTGTAGTTGCATGGAGAAATCAGGGTTGTTTCTGCGGTTAAGGTTGGCCATTTTAGAAGCTTAAGGGTGAAGAAAGGTAGAAAGCAAAGGCGGTTTAGAGAATTAGGTTAGAGAAACAGTAGAATTGAGGAAGATAGTGGGAAAGAGGGGGAACCGTTGGGTATTTATATGAAAAGGGATTTGAACCAAAGTTAATGAAAGAGGATAAACTTTGAAATCCGAAAGTCGGTCCCACCTCTGAAAAAGTAGTTTACTTTTGCTCAAAAAGTAGTTTTCTTGGAATTCGAAAAGCTTCCGAAGTTTATTTGTCTTCGGAAGTTTTGATTTAAAAAGCTTCCGAAGCTAAAATGGCTTCGGAAGATTTTCCTGAGAGTCTTGATAATTTATGCTTCGGAAGAGAAATAAACCTTTGAATGCTTTGTTGAAAATAAACAAAGCTTCCGAAGGTTAATTTTGCTTCGGAAGGAAAAGGTTCTTGAAAATAGATAAGTGTCTGAGATAAGAATTTTAAGCTTCGGAAGATGAATCTTTACTTCTTCCGAAGGTAAAATCTCTTAGACAGTTATTTATTTTAAAGACATGTTTTTCTTCCGAAGATAAAATCTTATCTTCCGAAGTATCAGAAATTTTCAAGAATCTAAGGAAAGTCTTCAAAAAGAATTTTACATCCAAAGAAAACATGAGCTTATGAAAGTGATGAACTAGACAACTTAGGACACACATATTTTAAGAAGAAATAATTAGAATTAGTTTTAATAAAAAGTCTACTCAAAGTTAATCATCCCAATAGCTGATATCAGATACTTAAATCTCTGTTCATCAAAAGCTTTGGTGAACAGATCAGCATATTGTTCATCTGTATGAACTTTGACTAGTTTAATTAATCCTTTTTCATAGTTATCTCTTATTAAATGATACCTGATGTTGATGTGTTTGGTCCTTGAGTGCTGCACAGGGTTCTCAGTGATAGAGATAGCACTATTGTTGTCTATGTGGATAGGAGTCTCCTTGAAGTTAAATCCATAGTCCAGCATCTGATTTTGAATCCAAAGCACTTGAGCACAGCAGCTTGCAGCAGCAATGTATTCAGCCTCAGCAGTTGATGCAGACACACAGGATTGTTTCTTGCATTGCCATGAGACCACCCTTCCACCAAGGAATTGACATCCCCCAGATGTAGACTTTGCAGTCATATTGCAACCACCATAATCACTATCTGTATAGGCATACAGATTGAAATTTGGATTCTTTGGATACCATAGACCAAGTGTTGAAGCACCTTTGAGGTATCTTAAAATCCTTTTCACAGTGATTAAGTGAGACATCTTAGGGTTGGCTTGATATCTTGCACAAATACATGTAGCAAACATGATATCAGGCCTGCTAGCTGTAAGATACATAAGAGACCCAATCATAGCCCTGTATAAGTGTTCATCTACACACTCCCCCTCAAGATCTGGACCAAGGGAGTGGTTTCTGGCTATGGGTGTCTTAGCAATCTTACAATCAGTCATATTGAACCTCTTGAGTATGTCTTGAACATACTTTGACTGACTTATGAAGATGCCATCTTCAACTTGCTTCACTTGAATTCCCAGAAAGAAGTTGAGTTCTCCCATTGAACTCATCTCAAATCTGTCCTTCATCAGCTTCTCAAAGTCTTTGCAGAGCTTTGGATTAGTTGAACCAAAGATGATGTCATCAACATATACTTGAACCAGCAATAAGTCATTTCCCTGTCCTTTGATGAAGAGGGTTCCATCTATAGTACCTCTTCTGTATCCATGCTTGCAGAGATACTTAGATAGTGTCTCATACCACTTTCTGGGTGCCTGATGCAGCCCATAAAGAGCTTTGTCAAGCTTGCAGACATAATCAGGATGATCAGGGTCTACAAAACCAGGTGGCTGTTTGACATAAACCTCCTCATCAATCACTCCATATAAGAAAGCACACTTTACATCAAGTTGGTAGACCTTGAAGTTCTTGGATGCAGCAAATGCCAGGAATATCCTAACAGCTTCTAGTCTTGCTACAGGAGCAAAGACATCAGTGTAGTCAATCCCTTCTTCTTGTGTGTATCCTTGAACAACTAGTCTTGCCTTGTTCTTGATGATGATTCCCCTATCATCCTTCTTGTTTCTAAAAACCCATTTGGTTCCAATGGTAGTCTTCCCATGAGGAAGAGGACAAAGGTTCCAAACTTTCTGCCTTTTGAATTGAAGCAGCTCTTGTTGCATAGCTTCAACCCAACTTCCATCCTTTAGAGCTTCATCAACTTTCTTGGGCTCTATCTGGATAAGAAACAAGAGTGAAGACAAACATTTGCTTCATGGGTTTGTCCTCTTGTTCTTACCCCTGTGACAACATCTCCAATGATGTTTGTGGTGGGGTGAGACTTGTGGATCCTTAGCTGAGGGATCACAGCAAGTTGCTGGGAAAGATCTAAATTTGAGAAATTTAAATCTGGTCCTGAAGATTCACCCTCCACATTATCACACTTATCAAGATTAACTTGATCCAATGAGTGTGAGACATCATTGATGTTGTCATCTATGGTGTGGTTATTAGCATCAAGGAATTCCTGATCACTATCACCATCACCATTGTTGTCTTCTACAAGTGAGGTATCTTTATCTGGTTGAGAGGCCTCTGAGCTGGAATTTGAAGGCATGCCAGATGTATCAGCTGAATTTGTCATTGTTGTGCTGATAGAAACCTCATTTGCTGAAGTAGTTCCAACTGGAGCTGAAGATGTATGAGTTGAAGGTCTTCCTAGCTCAAATCTTGGATCAGGATCACCTGTATTTAGATTTTCTGCAGATCCTGAAACATGCTCACAAGATTTGTTAAAACAGTTGGTAACTAAATCAAGATCAAACAGCCAATCCGGACCAGAACCAGCCACACAAGGAGTGTGCTCATTGAAAGTCACATTGGCTGACTCCTCAACAATTCTAGTTCTGAGATTGTATACTCTATAAGCTTTAGCTTGAGAAGAGTATCCAATGAAATGTCCATCATCTGATTTCTCAGCAAACTTGGCAATTTGATCTTTGGTATTCAAGATGGTGCAGGGACATCCAAATGACCTGAGAAAACCAATGAAAGGTTTCCTCTTGTGCCAAAGTTCATAAGGAGTCTTACCATGTGTCTTAACTACTAAAACTCTGTTTTGCACATAGCAAGCAGTATTGACTGCCTCTGCCCAGAAGGTGATAGGCAGTTTAGAGTCAGACAACATAGTTCTTGCAGCTTCAATAAGTGTCCTGTTTCTCCTTTCAGCAACTCCATTTTGCTGAGGAGTCCTGGGAGCACTATATTGTCTTGTAATACCTTTTTCATCACAAAATGCATCAAGGATTTGGTTCTTGAATTCAGTTCCTTGATCACATCTTATGGTTTTGACCTTGTGATCACATTGATTCTCAACTTTTAAGATGAAATTCTTCAGAATCTCAGGGGTTTCATCCTTAGTTCTAAGGAAGAAGACCCAAGTGAATCTTGTAAAATCATCTGTGATCACCAGACAGTAAGAGGTCCTTCCTAAACTCATTACACTGGTGGGGCCAAAGAGATCCATATGTAACAAGTGTAGGGGAGTAGTGATGGAGTTCTTTTCCTTAGGCTTGTGAGATACTTTGTGTTGCTTCCCTTTCAGGCATGCCACACAATGATCATCACTAGTAAACTCTTTCTTTGGCATTCCAGTTACCAGATCATGTTTAATTAATTTATTCATGTTCTTAAAGTTTACATGGCACATTCTTTTATGCCATAGGAAAGACTCATCACTATTTGCTTTAGATAGAAAGCATGAAACTTCTCCTGAGGGAGATGTTTCTTGCAAATCCATCTTGTACATGTTCCCTTTCCTGGGGGCTCTGAGCAGGATATGCTCATGAGGAATGACCACACCAGGTTTGAGAACAATGCACTCATGCTCAGTAAAGAGCATGTTATGACTCTGATCACAAAATTGGGATACACTCAGAAGATTGTACCCAAGCTCCTTAACAAAGTTTACCTTCTCAATGCTGAGCTTACCATTTGTGACCTTGCCCCTTCCAGAAATGTAACCACCTTCATCTCCTCCAAAAGCAACTGGTCCTCCATCAATCCTCTCAAAATTATGGAGTAGAGACCTATTGCCTGTCATGTGCCTGGAACAGCCACTGTCAATTATCCAGACATTCCTGTTGGTCTTGAGCTGTTCCTGCACAGAGAAGATGATTAGTTACATTTGGAAACCCAAGCCTTACTTGTCTTGGGCTCATTAACAGTAAAGAAGGTAATGCAACAGTAATAGATCCTATGGTTGTACTATAGGGATCTTCAGCTGTTGTTGATGGAGAAACCTCAGTCATTTGGTCTTTCTTAGACTTCCACACCACCTTTGGAGTCTTGGACTTGACCTTCAAAACCTTAGAAGCTTTTAGAACTTCATAAGTTTTGATGACTGATCCTTCGGAAGAGTCTACAGTCACTGCAGCAGACTTTAGTGCTTCGGAAGAACTCCTTTCTTCCGAGACCAACTTTGCTTCCGAAGGTAATTTTCCACTTACCTCCTTCTTTGATTTGGAGCTTCCGAAGGAAACAGACTTTCCTTCCGAAGCTTGAGATTTCTTGAGACTCTTTGAAGTCTTTGTTTTAGTCATGTGGACAGTACTTTTAGGATTGTATGGGCAATCCTTAGCAATGTGAGAAGTACTTTCACACATGACACATAACATTTTCTTCTTCAAAGAAGTCTCCCTTTGAGAACAAGACTGACTTTGGTCACATCCCCTCTCCATCTTCATCTTGGTAGATGCTGAGACAGTTCCTTTGGGCTGTGAACTGTTCTTGGAGTTTGATGGTCCAGGCTGTGCAGCAGTGGTACACAGCAAATCAGTCTTCTTCTTGGTACTGAGATGATTTGAACAAGAACCATGACTCTTAGCTGAGGAGTCTTGGTTGATGTCTTCAGTCCTTACTACTTTGAAACCTGCAGAGATAAAAACTTGTTTCTGCTTAGCATCAAAAGTAGCCTTGATTTCTTGAGCCTTCTTTGCTTTTCTTTTGCTCTTTCTGATCAAGTTCTTTCTTTTGGACTTGGTCATCACAGTTGATTTCTTCTCCTCAGAAGGATAGTGGCCCTTGGAGAATCCTCTTCTTCACTCTTCTCAGAGGAATTCTTCACTATCACTTCTTCATCATCCTCACTTACAGGATCTATGAGAGGAAGCTCATCTTCACAAGTTCCACACCTAGGAGATCTTACAGACAAGATTGTGTGTGGAGGAGCTATCTCATTTGATCCTAGTCCCTGTCTATTTTGATAACAAACTTGTTGTGCAGGGATGAGGATATCATGTTCTTGAAGGTCTCTTCTTCAAGAACACTTTTCTCTGCCTTGGCTTTGCTGATCACAAGCTCAGCCTGGCACTCAGTTAACTTAGTGATGAGATCTTGGATCTGAGTTCTGAAATCTGTATGTTCATGTTTTAGTACTGAAATGGTTTTCTCCAAGTCTTCTATCTTTAACTTGTAATCATTTTCAGACTTTCTAAAATCAGATTTTAATATGTTTAATGACTCAAGATCAGATCTCATCTCTAGGTTATAGGACCTGTATCTATTTACTTTAGCAATGCATTCAGGGGAGCAAAGATGTTCCAATACCTTGGCTTCATCATGGTCAGCCATCAGTGCTTGGTTTGGAGAAGCATCCTCCACCTGAAAACTCCAGTCAAAGCCTCCTTCTTCAACAGCAACAGCAGCATGTTGCTTTGTCTTCTCAGCTTGAGGAGCTTTGTCAGTAAAGTTTGGTCTGGGTTGTGTTTGGCCCCCATTTGTTTTAGGTGCCTTACACTCCCTGGCAAAGTGACCCATAAGGTTACAGTTGTAACACTTAACTTTGCTTTTATCCAGCCCAAACTTACTGCTGGTAGCATTGCTTGGAAATCTTCTTCCTGTCCTCTTGTAGAACTTCTTGGCTCTGTGAGTGAGGAGAGCCATCTGCTGAACTATCTCCATGTATTCCAGGTCATCTGGATGGATACAGTCCAGGTCTTCAAGAGTGAAGAGATAATTCCCACAGCTTTCATCTGCAGACACAAAGGCTTGAGAAGAACTTGTCTCTTGGAATGGGCTTCCTTGAGTAAAGTTCTCCCTTGGTGTCTCCGGGAAGGTGATGAAAGGACCCTTTTGTGAGTTGTCAGGGTAGCATAAGAGATGATGCTGAGGTTCTATGCTGTCCCTTTCAACCACATGAAGGGCTGAACCCATTTGATTGTTGGAGTTGCCAGATGAACCTTGCATGTTCATCTCCATCTGGTATCCACTGAGAATCCCATACAACTCTGTAAGAGTAAGAGTCTTAAGGTTCTCAGTCCTCTTGATCACCACACAATAGTGTGTCCATTGCCTAGGAAGTGAGGACATGAACTTCCTTACAATGTCCCTGTTCTCAAGAGGAACTCCTCCATCCACTAGGGTATCCACAATCTCAACATACCTGAAGTATTGTTGAGTCATGGTCTCACCTGCTTTGAAGGTGAAATTTTCAAACTGCTGCTTCAGAAGATCTTTCTTGTTCTCCTTGGCTTCAGAGGAGCCTTCATACATCAGCTTCAGTGCATCCCACAGCTGTTTGGCTGTCTTGCACTTCTTGAAGCCTCTGTATACAGAGTTTGGGAGAGCAGTCTGAAGAGCAGTCATGGCCTTCCTATCAATTTCTACTCTTTTTCTATCTTCATCTGAGTAGTTGGCCACATCTTTAGGAATCATACCAGCACCAGTAGCAGAGGGGGTGCTGGGTATGAAAGGTCCATTCTCAACAGATTCCCACATTCTTGAATCAAGAGACCTGATGAAGCCTTCCATCCTCATGCACCAGGTGTCAAAATCATCAAGAGTGATCAGTGGGGATTTGTTCATGGTTCCAGTCTCCATATCAGTCTTAGAGATGGCAGCCATTTGAAGAGTTTAGCTTTTGTGTGTTGTGAGGGATCTTAAGATGGTTAGATCTTATATCAAGAGCCTGGAAAGCTCTGATACCAATTGCAGGACCGTTTAAGGGCTTAACTACAATTACAACACAACCACACAATGAGGAGAATAACTAATCTCTAATCAAACAGTGAACTGGGTAACCAAGGTGAAGCTAAGAACACAAGTAAGTAAAGAGACAGAACAAGAGAGTTGGGTTTCAAGGAGGCAGTATATTGCTTTCTCAAGTTTCTTACAAGTGTTAAAAGCATTTGAGAAAAGATACAAGAACTTGAAATACTTATACTACAACCTACAGCCGGCCATACTTTGAAGGCCAGCTGGATACAATTGACTAGACACTAACAAAATCAATTGTAGGATCAAAAGGCATATCTGCCTTTTGACCTTGTGACTATGACATGCCATAGCTCACATCCTTTTACAATACAAAAAGGATAAAGTACATAAAGTGGAAAGTTACAGACTCAAGACCTCAATGTACAGTTACCAAAAGCATGACCCTTTTCACCAACTCATGTAAGTTGGTGACTTTACAGAGATGCAGCGGAAAAGGTGCTTTATGGAACAGTACATCAGATAAAGCATGTGTACTAAAAGTCTTCGGAAGAAATCTGTCTTCATAGGATGAGGCTTCGGAAGACTTTGTCTCTGAAGCTTCGGAAGACTTCATGTTTGGCTTCGGAAGATATTGGTCTTGGCTTCGGAAGATTTTACACTTAGAGTATTTTCTAATGCTTTGTGTAAAACTTCCGAAGCATTCTTCACTTCAGTACTTAGTGCATGTTTGCTGAGACACTTAAGCTGTTTTGGGTTGCATCAGACTTCAGGAATCCTTACAAGATATATGTGGATGACATCATCTTCGGCTACAAAAATGAAGCTTTGTGTAAGGAATTCGAATCTGTGATGAAGGCTGAGTTTGAGATGAGTACTATGGGAGAGATGAAGTTCTTTCTTGGGTGTTGGAGCTGTAAAAGATAGTCTATATTATCAACATAATGAAAGTCAACAAAAGTCAACGTCACAGTCAAAGTCAACAAAAGTCAAACCCGACACGTTCGAGACGAGGAACCGAGACGAGACGTTGAAGATTTAGATGACTAGGAGTTTTATTGTAATAAATATATTTTGTGTGAACAAAATATATTTTATCTTGATTTTAGTCATTTTTATGCTTAATATGTAATTTTGTATTAACTAGCCTAAGTCTAGGGGGTTAAGTGCAATTAGTGAATATTAGTCTAGACTATAAATAGGTTAATTGTCATTAGTGTTGGTTGATGGTTGAATGACTAATTGATTGAGTGATTTACTTGTAAACAATATTATTAGCAATCAATAGAGATCAAAGGGGTTTTGATTGTGATTATCATATTTTGATCTAATTCTTCATGATTTGATTCAAGTTTGATTATCCTGGATTTACAATTTGGTATCAGAGCCATATTGGATCAAATGCATTGAACATTTGAAGAAATTTTTGCTGATTTTTGAAGATGTTCATCAATTTTTAGAGAGAAACTGGGGTTCTAGAGAGAGAAAGTAGATCTGAGTTCAAATTCCACAAATTCAACAACAACAACATCAGATCTATCACTATATTCAACATATATTGAATGTACATCATCGTTTGTACAAGAAATTACAAGAAAAATTCAGATCTGAAGAGGTTTCTCTCTCACACACTAGTGTGTGTGTTCTTGGTGTTTTTGGAGCTTCAACATCTTCATCCAGCGAAACTAGATCCATTCTGAACGAAAGTTCAAAGTTTCCGGCGAAACTCCGTCGAAATTCCGGCGACACTGTTCCGGCGAAACTGCAACTCCGGCGAAACTGCATATTTTCCGGCGAAATTATAAAAATCAGCGAAATTAATAAAAAAATATTTGCGAAATTAAAGCTTCAACCTGCGATTCTAAAAAATTGTTTTTGCGAAATTATCATTATCTCCCCACTTACACCCATATCACCACCAACACCAGCAGACTCTAGTTTCGTCTTCGCCCCTAAATCGACTTTCTCAAACATACCACAAGTAGCTAGGGTTTCAAGCTCTTTCTGAAGCTGGGTTTTGGTGTAAACACCACCAGCTCTAAGCGAAACCATTTCAAAAAACGAATCATCCGAACCTACAATAACAGACTTAACCTTATCAAGAAACACAAGCTCAGAGTTGTACACAACAAGTTTCGGGAACACATGATGCACCAACTGTCTCTGGGATTTTTTTTTGGTCGGATGAAGCAGCTAATTCATGGATACTCCTTGCAAGTTGTGCATAAGAAACCGGCTTTTTCTTGTGTTTGTGAGGCATACAAATAGCGGCTCTTGTAGCAGAAACAACGTCACTCTGGATCTACATCAAAGTGGACCTCTTAGACTTGCGGTCAGTAGTGGCGGTGGCCGTGACCGGTTTGCTGAAGGGGCTGGCAGCACGCTGATGCAACGCTGTTGAAGGATGCGTTGACGTGGAAGACGATGGAGGCACCGATGTAGGGCTGAACTGATGAGATCCATCAACGTGGTACCGGAAGAATCAGCCATGAGATTCTATTACGATCAGAATGCGAAACAGAGATGATCCGGTTGATAGTTAGGAGGAGGAAGAAACAGAGGGATGGTTGATGGTGGTGCTATTCCTCTCCGAATCCGATCTCATTTCTCTGTCTCAGAATTAGGGTTGTGTGTGTGCTGTGTTTTTGTGTTAGGGAAAAGGTTGGTGTAAGTGTTTTGTGTGGTATAGTTTAGAGTTAGGGTTAGGGTTTTTGTTTAGTTGTGGGCTTTTCTTGGACTGGGTTTTTCAAGAGTAGGTTTATATATTGGGCTAGTAGAGATTAAAAATTGGGCTGGGTTTTATATAAGAATTGGTTAATAAACTTTTCTCCAATTGGTTTAATAATTGGGTTTGGACTAGGTAAGATTTTCTAAGATTTTCTAGCGTGACATTTAAAAATAATATTTTTCCTGGGGGAGAATTATTTTACAATTTTTGGAAAAAATATTTTTGGGGCGTTTAATTGTTCAAAATTTTTAATAAAATTTCATCTTCGGAAGATTTCAAATCAGATAATCTCACAACGGCACAAAGCCGGTTTGACTCTTTTGCAGGTACAAAGAAAGAAAAATTGTCAGATTTAATTGATCGATTTTTGAAAGTGGCAAATAATCTAAAGAAGCATGTTCCTGATCTCAGTAACCATGAACAGATTCAAAAGCTTCTTGACTCTCTTCCGTCTGCATGGAATCATCAAGTTAAAATGCTAAAGCAAGAAAGAGGTTATGTCGACACAAAACTTATGGATATGATCAACAGACTAAAATCTCTCGAGCTGGATATCCAAAGAAACGAATTTCAGCAAGCCGTGTTCCCACATCAAACCCACGCGCTTAATACTGATCTTGTTTCTTCTGTAACAAGCATACTTGATTACAAAACAGAGATGATTGAAAAGTTAAAGTTATTGAGAACTGATTCGGATTTAAACTCTAAATTTAGAGAAACTGTTGAAGAGAATCGTGAAGCTTTAAGAGTCGACAATGACAGTAAACTTGAGTCTGTGAGAACTGGTGATGATAAGGTTGGAAAGCTGATAATAGAAAGAAAGAATTTGAGACTGACAAGATGCTGAAGGTAACAGAAGAGGATCAACAAAAAATCACAAGGGTTTGCAACTGTGAAAAGAGCTTAGCTGCAAAACGAACTACCATGGGTCTTCCTTATGAGACTGTTCAGGATATGTGTTCTTCGTCTTGCAAAATCAGATTATTTGGAATTCATAAGGCCAACAGATTGTTACTGGAAAATGAAAATGAATTAAAAATAATCAATCAGGAATTAAAGAAAAATAAAATTGCTTTTTCAAGGAAACTTAATGAAGCATTAGCTGAAAATGATCTTTTAAGAAGAACCAATTTGGAGCGTAACGTTGAAATTATTATTTTGAAAGAAAGGGCTGTTTTAGCTCAATTTGAAACGACAAAGCTTCAAACAAAGCTTGATAAATGGACCCTTTCACACATGAAAAAGGATGAGCTTATTGCTAAACAACAAGGGACGAGGGTGAAACATGGGATTGGATATAAATCTGATAGTGAAACTGTATTTAATTCAGTTCCACCCCCTTCTACTTTATGTTATTCACCAATTCCCAAACCTCATCCGAAAAATGATTTGTTTGAACAATCTAATAGTAGTTTGCATGCAGGTTTGAGCGGTGTGAATCTTAAAGAGGTGCGAGATGATTATGATTCTACAACTGGTATGGGATACAATAAATCGAATGCTGACAGTCAAGCTAACGATTGTTTAGTCCCGGTTGTTTGTAAATCTATATCTACTATTTCTTCTAACTTCTTTGATAAGTTTAAAGCGGGTGAAATTCCTACTTTTGAGCCTGTCAGGGTTGTGAAAGAAGAGATAAATACGAAATCACCTAATCATCAAGTTCCAACAACAACACATCCTATTCCTGTCAATCAAGATCCATTGGAAGCAGATCTGTGTATACAAGACTGGTCAAGCTCAGATGATGAATCATGTCACACCCCGACCGATGGCGGAATCATCGGGGCGGACGAATGGGAGACGATTGCTCATAGCACATGAAACTAATTAAGTTGAAATAATATTAAATGTAATTATTCATTAAACATTACAAGAAAAATAAGTAATTACAAAACAATCAAGATACAACCAATAAAATAAGACTTTCAATTTAAACTAGGTCCAAGTCCTATATGAGCACAAGAAGATCTTCAAGCATCAAACCTGAAACATGTTAAAAATAAAAGGGTCAACTATAAAGTTGGTGAGTTCCCATGGTTTATACACACGCATATATGTATATATATAAAAAGGGTTACAAGTAGCAATTCATGTCCATGGTTACAAGTTAGCAAGCTTATAGAACACATACAGTTACAACCAAACCTCGACTTGATTACAAGTATATAAGATTGGCTAAGTGTATTTGGTTCCCATGATGAACAAGCATACGTCATCAGAAGTCGGCAATACATCGACTTTAGCACCAAATAGGCTTGTCAGGCCCATAGATCTAAGACGCCGCCAGGCTAGCAATAGTTAATGATTGTAAACAAAATATGTATCTCATATAAGACTTACAATAACACAAATAACCATGACAAAAAGGTAAAGATGAATTGCATGTGCATTTACAAGTATCAAGATATAAGTGTAAGTTTATAAGGTTAACATGTTTCACCCCAAAAGATGTGAAATAAAATAAAAAGGGGCATGGAGAACTCACATGGAAAACTCACAAGTATAGTGATGGTTGTAGAGTATATAAGAAAGCTTGGATGTCAAGAGTAAAATATGATGTCCTAAATGATAAAAAAAACAATAACTTGAGGTTGGAATTCATTACAAGAAGTTAGGACGTTTAGAGAATGCTAAAAAGCGAAAGGTAGATTGAGAAAAGATTATTGCATCAATTCTAGAATCTGGACAGAATGTTTGGTATGTGTTTGAACAGGTTTTAAAATTAGAAAACAGTTTCATAAAATTGTAAAAATTTATACTTGACTAGTTCAAAGTCTTCCGGACAACTTTCATTCAGAAACAATTTTATGAAAAGATCTTTAAATAGGTCAAACAAGCAGCACAAGACAGAAGGTGCTGAAATGCGCACTTATCTTGTGAAGGCTATTGTTGAGTCTTCCGATTGAGTTTGAAGACGTATAAACTGTCGTTGAAAAGATAATTCAATGAAATTAACATTGGAGTCTGAGTTTACCCAAATTTAGTTTTTTATGATCAAGTTATGGTAGGTTGAAGTAAGACTATATTCTGCCAGAATTGTAGTTAGGCACTTATGTGCACTTTTAAAAATTGTTAATACATGAAACGGGTTAGAACAATTTATTATGTCAATATATGATATATTAGTCTTCATTTGAGTTATAAAAATATTCTAAGACTTTGGCATAGCCATCATTTAGAACAATAATCTTGCGGAATAACCGAATGCGACGGCATAGCCGTCCATATGCAAACGGGATTCTTTGTTTATGTTAGTGTGTTGTTAGTTTAATTTAGGAATGTTAGTGATTATTATAAGATTAGTGATTATTATAAGATTAGTGATTATTAAAATTCTAATGATAAAATGATAATTATTAAAATAAAAAGAGATTTGGTAGAAGAAAGAATAATAGTAAGAACATAAAGTCATGAGAACAATTGGATGTTAGGATGATTAAAATATATAATATAAAAACAATAAAGGATTACCTTAGTATTAAGAATTCTTGAAATTTCTTGTAAAATAAAATTCTTCAAATTCATCATAACCAATGGATGAAAGCAAGATATCAGAGTGAGGTTTTTAGAGAATGAGCAAATGAAAAGTAAGGCCTAAGCCTTACTTTTATACTTGAGGTTAGGAGGAGGTTATGAATGGTGTTAATGATGATTAATAAGTCTTTTAAAAGGGGGTTATGATTGGAATTTAAAATAAATATAAAATTAAATAATTTAAATAAATAAAAGAATAATTATAATTTAAAATTTAAATTCTTGAAGACTCTAATTTTAACAACTTTTTTTATAAAATATTTATAGAATTTATAAAACCAATTTGAATAATCAATCAAATTATTTATTTGTTAATCTTTATAACTTTTATAAAACGTGTAAACTTTATAATTTGATTATTTATTTTCAATATTTAAAATTCATAATTACTTATAAAACTTTATAAGTTTAATAAAATTCATTTTATAACTTTATAAGTTTTAATAAGTCTTTTCCATTTAGTTATTTGTTGTAGCATGATTAATAAACTTTATAATTTTATGAAAAAGAATTATTTATAAATCAACAAGTTATTATAAGTTGTTTAAATGATAAATTGAATAAACAAAATTTAAACTACACGTCTAATCTATATAATTCATTAATATAAATAAAATAAGTTAAGTAAAGAAATTCATATCGTAAGAAAGTTTGATTTTAGTTCGGGTTCGGGTCTATAACTT
Source organism: Flaveria ramosissima (assembly GCA_025215565.1). Classification (NCBI taxonomy): domain Eukaryota; kingdom Viridiplantae; phylum Streptophyta; class Magnoliopsida; order Asterales; family Asteraceae; genus Flaveria; species Flaveria ramosissima. The sequence continues at coordinate 20,689,685 of CM046031.1, forward strand.
GAAAATGGCGGATGTTACAAATCAAACACAAAGGACCATGTCAGTTCATCAAAGATCAAGATATCACCTGAAATTGTCAAGTCTCAAACGCTTCCAAAAGCTGAATCCAGACCAATACGGATCTCTTCTCCAATTGCAAAACAACCCAGTCAATCAGTGAAGATCTCATTCCCTGTTCAGCATAGCAAATGCCAAAACAAGCAAAAATCTGCTACAAGCTCAAAGCAATCCTCATCCCCATCTGCAACACACGGGTCAGTTCAGCATCAAAAGCCTTTCAAAGCTTGTTTTGAGTTTGGAAAAGAAGGTCATGTGGTCAAGAAATGCCCTCAAAGACTTGCTTCGAATGGTAAAGGCAAAACGAATTGCTTCTCCGAATGTAAGTCTACAAAGAATATTCCAGACGGTAAAGGCAACACGGATTGCTTCTCTGGATCAAGAGGTAAAAAGCACACATCTTTGAATGGTTGGATGAAAAACCCTCCATCCAAACCTTTTCATGTGAAGCCGGTTTCACATGATTCAAAGATGAAAATGACCAAAGGTTCAAAACCAAATTATTTTCCTTTTGCTCTTAAACAGAAAATGTTTTCCAAATTTAATTCATTCAAATCCAAATTAATTGAACCGAAACAAATTGGCAAATTAAAAAGAAGGATACAGACATCCCAGATTGTTCAACGGTTGTGTGCAGAAGCAGGTTTCTTATATCGATGAAAATGAAACTTCAAGGACTACGATGGCCTGGGTTCCCCTTTCAAACTAATCTGTTAATGAGTGCAGGAACAATTCAGGAAGACTGTTAGTAATCCGGTTTACTGACAAAGATTGTTCCTAATTCAATTTGAGGCGGAACAAACAGGTTAAGGTCATGGTATTTTATCCATAATCTGGATTTTTATATGCACAATCACAGTTCTCACTTCACAATCACTGCATATTTCTTGACAATTCATTTCTTATCTTGATAATCAGTGTAGTTTGGAAGATCTTCTTTGATAAATTTTTATTTTTGTACAGTTCTATAAAAACAATTAAAAATAAAAAAATAAAAAAATAAAAAAAATAAAAAAACTTTTGCAAAAATAAAAATTTAGGGGGAGAGTATAGTAAATAAAAAAAATGAAAAGAGAACTGGGAACTTGATTTGAGATGACTGAGAAATGATTGTATATCATCTTGAAATGCTTGTTTCTGCATGACTTGCGTTTTTAAAATGAGAAATGATAGTAACTGATGCTGTTATCTGATTTACATCTTATTTTAATTGCAAATAATAGAAAAACAAACAGATTCTTTAATGATATGCTTGGTAAACTCAGTCTGAAGAATAAAGTAGACAGCAGCATAATGATTTAAATTAAAACATAATGCTTAAGGATGTGTGGATTTACGCAATCATTTTGGCCTGCACAAAAACTGAGTCCCGACAAAAATTGGATTGAGAATTGATCTTTCACCCACCATGATACAAATCATATATGTCATATCTTTGAGCCATGTCTGGTGTATTTATGTGTCTTGTGTTTGTCATAATCTCCTCTACTGTACGGAAGTACTGACCTGGAGTGATGATCTCCTCTGCTGTACGATAGTACTGACCAGGAGCTCTCATCGGCACATGATTAAATGGTCATCTCCTTTGTTATACGTGAGTATAGACCTGGAGCTCTCACCATTTTGGTCTAAGCTGTGTCAAATCATCTAAACAATGAATTCATCACAGAATGCAATATTCTGTCGATAATCACTTGCACACTAATGCACAAGCCTTGCTCTGTAAAGATCGTTACAAAATTCAAGAAATACTGAGGTTGGGTGAGGGTTTTTGCCAAATGATTGTGGGGTCCTAGCATTCTAAAGCATTTAATCGAACCTTAACGAATCATTTACTGCTTGTTGAAAAAGATAGGGCATGAGTTTAAGTGGACAAACATATCAGCAATCGTTATTGATCTGTTTGAGAATTTCAAAATCATTTAAAGACTGTGATTAGATTTAGTTATCAGTGTGATCTCATTGCTTGTCGATGATTAAAATCATCTTTGTGCTAAAGTATATCTTGAGGATATGATCTCATGATCGATTCAGTTCTCGGTTTAAGAAAAAAAACAAAAAAAACAAAATAATATATATATATATATATATATATATATATATATATATATATATATATATAGATAAAAAAATGTTATAATAAATGTATATAATAAAGAAATTATAATAAATCTTCATTTCAAAATTCTTTTAGGTCTTCCATATTATGCTGATTACATTTTATCATTTTTCATGCATTTCATAGAATTTATGCACAAACGAACACGGGTTCGCTTGTTTTAAAACACAGATAAACACGGGTTTATTTTGTTAAAGTGAAATGATCTAATTAGAAATGTCGAGATTGTGTTTGTGAATGTGTTTCAGATTTCTGCTGTAAGTGATGTCCGATCATCAATTGAGCAGTATACCTGATCAGAGAACCTGTTCCTCAAGTTTGCAGAAGATACCGAGCTAGGAATCCTCCTCCTACATCTTCTGAAGCACCCAAGATTAGAGATTTGGGAAAGTTGTTCCAATATCGTCATAAAGGATGCACTGGAAAAGAGGGAGCATATGAATAGGGGAGCTTATGAGATGAATAATCTTTCTCATCAGATTCAGAAAGCTTCAAATTGAAGATCTTTCTACTGATGACTTCTCGATGATGATTTCGTTTGAAGACGTTGATAATGATAGACTAAGGGGGAGTATTGTTGGAGCTGTAAAAGATAGTCTATATTATCAACACAATGAAAGTCAACAAAAGTCAACGTCACGGTAAAATTCAACAAAAGTCAAACCCGACACGATCGAGACGAGGAACCGAGACGAGACGTTGAAGATTTAGATGACTAGGATTTTTATTGTAATAAATATATTTTGTGTGAACAAAATATATTTTATCTTGGTTTTAGTCATTTTTATGCTTAATATGTAATTTTGTAATAATTAGCCTAAGTCTAGAGGGTTAAGTGCAATTAGTGAATATTAGTCTAGACTATAAATAGGTTAATTTTTATTAGTGTTGGTTGATGGTTGAATGACCAATTGATTGAGGGATTTACTTAAAAATAATATTATTAGCAATCAATAGAGATCAAAGGGGTTTTGATTATGATTATCATATTTTGATCTAATTCTTCATGATTTGATTCAAGTTTGATTATCCTGGATTTACATTGGGTTACAGGTGGATCAGACACCAAAAGAGATCTTCCTGCATCAGTCCAAATATGTAGGAGATATCCTCAGCCGCTTCGACATGGAGAATGCTACGGCTGCTGGAACACCACTTCCCACAAACCACGATGTGGCACCCGATGATAATGGTGATCTAGTAGATGCCACTATGTACAGAGGAATGATCGGATCCCTTATGTATCTCATAGCCTCTCGTCCTGATATTATGTATGCCACGTGTCTCTGTTCCAGATATCAGGCTAAACCAAAAGTAAATCATCTAATTGGGGTTAAAAGGATCTTTCGTTATCTGAAGGGTACCCCAACACTCGGGTTATGGTATCCTCATGATGATGACTTTGAGCTTACAGCGTATAGTGACTCGGATTATGGTGGTTGCAAGATGAATTACAAGTCAACATCAGCGGGATGTCAGTTCTTTGGAAGACGGTTAGTCACCTGGCAGTATAAGAAGCAGACATTTGTTGCTCTATCAAGATGTGAAGATGAATATGTTGCTGCTGCAAGTTGTTGCTCCCAAATCATTTGGATTCAACAGCAAATGCGAGACTTCTGTTTGAAATTTTCTAACACCCCTATCTTTGTTGATAATTCTGCTGCAATTGCTGTTACTAAAAATCCGGTCCAACACCCAAAAACTAAACACATTGGTATTAAATATCACTTTATATGTGACTGTTTTGAAAAGAAATTATTCGATGTTGTAAAAATTAATGCGGATTTTCAACGCGCCGACCTTTACACAAAAGCGTTTGACAAACCTCGGTTTTTATATCTGTTGGAGTGAAAAAGAAAAGCGCTGTGGTTCCAGAAGAGTCGAGTTCATAGTCCTCCATATTTTTCTTATTTTTTTAATTTTATTTTCCTGTCTTTAAAAATCCAAAAACACAAAAATATGACCTGAGGAGGGTCTTAGATCTGGGTGAGGACAAGACATAGAGATCACTGAATCCGGAGCTCTATCTTCGGACAAGACATAGAGATCACTGAAGATGACCTGAGGAGGGTCTAGATCTGGGTGAGGGCGCAGACTACCCAACCAAGTTGCATCCACTGACAGTTCGCGGTTGCTTTCTGAGGATCAAGTACGCCAGAGACATCAATGCCGGCGTACTAAACAAGAGCAACATGTGCCCCCAGTTCAAGTATTTGGCACATGTGATCCTAAAGTGTATAGCCTCCAGGCGGGGAGGATTTGATGAGATGTGAGACCAAATCCAGAATGCATAGGTTGCATTGGTACTGAACCACATGTTCAGTTTCTCTCGCATGCTCTTCTCTTATTGATCGA